>MU158805.1:3456614-3541278 GCA_015888305.1 Antheraea pernyi | reverse complement strand
CAGAAAATCGACGTGAAGTAACAGTGCTTGCATTGTTGCGTTTCGTTCGGTCAGTGAGAGCGCCGGAAGCCCATCTCCCCTTCCCTCTCTTCTCCCGTTCTCTCCCCACTCCACCACCCCTTCCCCCGAAACACAGGCTGGCAACGCACTTGCAGTTCCTCTGGTGTTGCTAGTGTCTATGGACGGCGGTGATCACTTAACATCAGGTGAACCGACTGTTCGTTTGACTCCTATGGTAAATAAAATAATATTTAATATATTTAAAAGGCCACTGTTCATCGTCTTTGGACTGAGGCTTCGGTCAACAATAACTTTCTCCTCTTCTACCCTCCCCCTTTCCCAACTCCTCCCTCCCCGCAAACACAGGCTGGCAACGCACTCTGCTAGTGTCTATGGACGGCGGTGATCACTAATACCATCAGGTGACCCGTCTGTTCGTTTGCCTCTTATAATATATAAAAAGTCCATTTACTTACCTACCATTCCCTCGTACTTAATTCGCGTCTTCATTAAAATTGAAATAATTTTTGATAGAGTGAACCGATTTTAATGAAAATAAGACTGAGTTTTACTCAAGGATTTATGATTTCCTTCGTTTTATCGTAAACGCAGTACTTTAACAAATGATGCATGTTCAAACAAGCAGTAAGATACACAGGCTATTCTAAAAGTGATGGAAATGTATTTTATTACTGATTCCAAGACACACGGAACCATTTTTTTTACAAAAATCTAAAAAGTACAGACATTTTCATACTTGTACAATAACTATATTGTATTTCAATGACGACGCGGCTTAAGTACGAGTGAAAAACAGACAATTAAATGTTTTTAATACATTCAGGTGATTTTATTAATATTTTTTTTATTTATAAAGTTCCACGTGTACAAAGTCGCGGGCACAGCTAGTATTGCATTAAAAGATATTACTTGAGAAGACAAAACACAATACTACAAGGATTTACCACGTTAGTAAGTATTCGAATTGTGGCTCCATAAAACTATAAACTCTAGCCACATTAACATAAAACGACATTACTACTTCTCGTGAAGCAGATTTTCTTAAATAACAAAATATAAACGCACCTTTATGACTGACTTGTAAAAATATATATTTAATGCGATAGTACCTTGTTTATGTAATGTCCTCAATTTCTTATATTCACGAAATCACCTTCAGGAACGGTAAAGAAATTGCTTCCATATCTAATAATTCTGTACCGTCTGACATTTATATGGAGGCTCCATCAAATGCCAATGAAATTACTTACCAACACTTGAGCGAAATCGTAAAAAATATAAGCGTGTTTTACGACGATCTCTTCCTTGTGTATAATGTTGTTGATGCTCAGCTAGTACCATTTTAATATCTCCCATAGGTAATATAGAATTAATGTGATAGTATAAAAGTAATTCTCTTTCAAAATTAATACTAACTAACATTATAAATGGGAAGGACAGTTTGTTTGTCTTATACTTTCACACTCTAACAACTGTACAGATCACCATGAAATTTGGCATATATGTTATCAAAAATACAAAAATATATAGGGTGTGTCAAACACTCACGATAGAAGAAACAGTTCTGTATTTCAGGGAGATATTTTAATTACTCGTAAATTACTTATGAATAGATTGTGTTCAGTGATCGCCACGTCATAGACAACGCGAATGAAAGCAAGGGAGAAAAGCGTATGTCTTACTATTCTCCAATACCCTAAGGCAAGGGAACTGCTCCCACTCTACCGGACACAGTGTTTACCTCCACCGCTTTTCGTCACACAAAAAGCTTGCGGATCGAAATTTTAAAGCCGATCCATAAGAAGTTATAATTCGAAAGGATACAGGATACTTTTCATTTAGAAAACAGCTACTTACTACTAATTCCTACTATTTTATTATTAATTAGCTACTATTTCGGGATACAGGTCAAATCTACATTAACGTAAGTGAAGCCGCGGGCAATAACGACTGTTTCAATAAAACAAATTCTAAAATTTAACGTTATAAATAAATAAAAAATGTAACAATTTCTCGAATGAACTTAAGTATGAAAAAATTTAGATAAACGGGTACCGAAAACATAAATGTAAACAGCCTTAATACTTTAAACAACAAAACTTAAGAATTAATATCTTCTATTTATTACTTAATTAAAAATGAGAATTTTACTGTGAAAATATAATAAGATGAATAATAAATATTTTGACTGGAGATTAGCAGTCATAAGAATTGCCGACAGAATTTACTTTTGAATTTTCAAATAATTTATTGTATTGATTACTCATATATAAATGGTAAATCGAAAATTTTAACGTTAGTCTCTTTGTCATATCTATTGGCACTACGAATAATTTTTATACAGTTTATTAATTTATCAAACATATGGTGAGATTCACAAGCTCAATACAAAATATCAATATGTACACAGTCCATTACACTACGCGTTGCTAGCCTGACGCAAGCGCAATACGGTCGGTCACGCTTTACTAGCATGTTGCAGACGCGAAACCATACGTTTTTCTCCTGTAACGCGCGTAAACAAGTTTTTTTTATGTCATAAGTGGCAAACGAACAGATGGTTCACCTGCTGTGAAGTGATCACCACCGTCCATGGACACCAACAACACCAGAGGAGTCGTAACTGTGTTGCCACCCTTTGGGGGGAAGGGATTAGGGTATGGAGAGGGGAGGGGAGGTGGGCCTCCGGCGCTCTCACTGACCAAACGAAACGCAACAATGCAAAAACTGTTACTTCACGTCGGTTTTCTATGAGAGGGTGGCACTATCCCGAGTGAGCCAACCCATTTATGCTGAAACCAGTAATAGTTTCAGCGTGGCTCTACCACCATAAGTTTTGACCTCATTACAAATGCTGAGTAAATTATAACCTAAATAATAATATTATAAATGCGAATATGAATTGTTATATTTGTGACACTTTACGCCTTAAATACTCAACCAGTTATCTGGAAATTTTGCATACATTTTCTCAGGGTTACAGAGAGAGACATAGGGCTTTAATTAACAAAAATAACATCTCGTATAACCACAAATTCGCATCTAAATTGCGTTACAGCGTATCAACTTTTATAACGTACTATGGATCACCATAAATAGTGTTTACTTTCGAATGACTTAAAGTAACTTGAACCGAATGAGTTGCATGAATCGCCTTTTCGAACTTAAGTTTCAAGGAAAAAAACTGCTGACCGAACATTGAGTAATATCTCAACTGTGAATTACACGGAATGTTTTCTCTTTGCAGAACAGATCGCCGCCGCCCGCCTACATCCCCTCAGCTCTACTGTACGCGCCTCCTGAACCTCTCGAGGTAATGTGATTGTTCTCCTAGAAAAATATTATTGTATTTTTTACTTTAAGTGGATATGTACTTACGGGCAGTGTTTGAAGATTATTTTTCTATATAAAAGGCAAGAACTCTACACAAAACTATTTGAGTGGAAAATAGGTAGAAGTAAGTAGAGTAGTTATTCTATGTGTACATTAATTAAGAGCGGTGTCGTTTACAGGGTAACCAGATCGGATGCAAAATAACTACCTTTTTTTCTATCAAATAGATAGAATTTCTTTTTCTGTTTTTCATCTGTAGTCCGTTAATGATATAACGTGTTGCAAATATAAAAACTTAACATCGTTTCTTATATTTATACATATGATATAATGTATAGAATATATATTACCAACTTTTGCTCGCAACTTTTTCCGCGATATTTATAGGGTTACATTTTAAAATGACCTAAGTCCAGTTTTAATCGTTATATTATTTTTTTAAGATTTCCTGTATTTGTACACCGAAAGCGAAGTTCAAATATTGCCGTCCATAAGGATTTTAGTTTTTGAACTTATACTTCTTTTGGCGCGTTAGGGAAAAATGGTGAGAGTAAATTTTTAAGATGCGCGCGCACACCGTCACGAAATACCGACACCCTGAAGTTATTACGATGCGCGCGCACACCGCCACGAAAAACCGACACCCTGAGGTTAGCTATAGTCAACATTTTGTTTCTTTGTATTTATTGTTTGTATTTCTTTGTATTAAAACTTTCAATGTATTAAATACCTTTTTTCTATTGTTAGTGTCGTTTTATTTTCAAATGTAGAAAAAGGCGAAAGATAAAATTTATGAAAAGATCTTGTTACGCCAAAGAAGTATAACTTCTAACGCGTGTGCATAAGTTTTTAAATATCGGTATGATCGGTTGATCAGTTCGTGAAAGCGTGACAAACAAACAATGCCACTTTGGCATCTATAATATTGTTTAGAATTGGGATTCGATAGTTTGTTAGAAAAGGAATCAAAACTAAATAAACAATAGGCAAGTTTATTTTGAAAAAAATATCATTAAAATTTCGCGATCTGGTATTTATTTTTTAGATTCCCGTGTTTCGGAATCAGCCAGTGATGTATCCCGGAATATATAAGTATACAGAGCCGTCAGTATGCCCCGCCGTGGTTTACTATAAAAATTGCAAATCCTATCAACGTTTCACATATTTTGTTGAATCGTTATTCAGGTAACAAAATACACTAAAAACAAACAAAATACTAAGCTTTACAGAAAAATATTATATCTCAGATAAATAATCATTTATTCCGGACACTATAAATTAAATAAACTTAAATGTGAAATATTAAGTACTAGAAGTATTCAAATGAAAGCTTCATTTCACGTAAATCCCAAGATACGAACACTATTCTCGGGTTCATAGGCCGACAATAGTATTAGAATAAAATATCACCGCACGTCAGGACCCTGGAGTAAAGGATCACTATGCGAGATACTTTATTATGAATGGTATACGTACCATATACGATACCTACTGAAACGGGTCCTGTTTTAATCCCATTGTATATATGCTATTCACAATACGTACACGTACCATTAATCAAATATTTTATGAACACAAAATATTAATCTTATTATAATATTTTTAAATTAGTTTCACTTACAATACTAGAACATAGATAACTTTATAATATTTATCACTATATGTGTATAATAGATTTGTGTGTGAATATATTTCTAGGCGGCGTCGTAGTAAAATAGTTTTGTATCGTTTAAAATCAGTATACGTAGATAACACAGCATATGCTGAGTGGTAATACACGATAGTTATGTCCGACTGCATAAATCGCCACGTAATACCACTGTGGTACGCTTAACAGCGGCTACACGATACAGATTTTGAAGCGCTCTCTTTGATAATGCGTGTTTTAAGAATTAATTTTATTTCGACATACACGCCAGAGGCGTAATTTTAGTCAAGCACGCCGCAAACGCGTTCTTCTAATGAAACGCGTTTCAAATGCGTGGTTCTAGTCAAATTCGCATTAAAAATATGCTTTTAGTCAAACGCCCATCAAACGCATGCTTCTAGTCAAGCGTGCATCAAACGCATGCTTCTAATCAAGCGCGCATCAAACGCATGCTCCTAGTCTAGCGCGCATCAACCGCATGCTTCTAGTCAAGCGCGCATCAACCGCATGCTTCTAGTCAAGCGCGCATCAAACTCGTGCTTCTAGTAAAACGTGCGTTGTCAGATTTTTAACTGATTACAAAAAGAAGGAGGTTCTCAATTCGGTTGTATTTTTTAAAGATGTTATTTACCTCAGAACTTCATCATTTATAAACTGATTTGGTTTTTTATTGGAAAGGGGTTATTTTCAAGTGATCCTATTTTAATTTTATTAGCAAAGGCACTTTGTCCTGACAATTATAAACAGAATTAAAAAATAGCCAAATAGGTGCAGCCGTTCTGAAGTGATGTGCTTACATACATTCGGTAATTAATTTTTATTTATATATAAATGGAAACATTATTTCAATCCAAAACTTATTTCGAATACTATATAAAATATACAACGATTAAATGTAATATATATCCATTCAAAGATTTAAAGTTTACGTTTAAAGTAAATATTCGTATATAAAATAAATATGTCAAGCACGGAGCACTGTAATGTATTGCTTTTTGTTATAAAGTCGCGAAAAAGTCTATGATAATTGGTTCTTTAATAACGAACGTTAAAGGTGATCACTTAAAACATAATTATACTAATTTATCGTATTTATTAAGATACATTACTATATCTTCACAATTAAACAAGGTATAGGTATCATGTCCAAAAGAAAGAACAACTATTCAGAAACCCTACATAACCTTCCTCAGGGCTATCACTAGTGGAAACCATTTTAATAACAATTATAGATATAAGCGAAATACAAATCATAAGCGGGTTTTGATTTCATTAGGGTAAACTAGATTATCTGGCCAAAACGAGTTAATTAAAGTATAACATTACCAACTATTTTTATATATACCGGGCACGGCGAACGTTGTCCCGCCCTGATAATAAAAATCATTAACATATTATATATCTTAATTTTCCTCATTTACTGTATCTACTGGTGAAAACTGCATTAAAATCCGTTCAGTAGTTTTTGAGTTAATCGCGAACAGACAGACAGACGTGTACAAAACAACAGACAAAATGAAACGTGGCATTCAATTTACACTTATATGAGTATTAATGAAATAAACTTTTAAGCGATTCGTCGGTGTATTTTACGACCGGCTAATTATACCAATTATAAAGACAAAAAGCCGACGATGAAGTACGTGACTCGAGCGAAAAAAATTGTAATTTTTCCTTTAAATAAAGTTTATGGACAACGTTGAATTTTAATTGTCATATTGTCATGGTTATTCACCATAAACATACAATGTACTCAATTTTTTTTTACCTTTGTCAGTTTCCCAGTTAGTAACCTCAATAATGAACTGAGAAGTTACTGATTTTGATATAATGCCAATACATACGTTGTTCGTATCGTGATGTTAAGTATGAGCAATGTGAAATACTGTCCCGCTCACAACTGTTGATTCTTAATTCGAAATCTAATGCTTATGTGCCACTATGTTCCCTAAAGTACACGAGATAATGTTTTAGAATAACTACTGTACGCTACAAAGCATACCTTATCTAAATTAAATATATCAATTGATATCTAATATTAGGTAATTTAACAATAGACAGACTGACCATAAACTGAGATGATATGCATACAGTAACAATATTAAATAAGTTTTTTTGAACTGAAAACGTTTTTAGGGACGTTGAGCGGTATTTTTGGCATGAGAAAAATTGACATGCTATAACAGCATGACCAGGCGTATTGCGTGGCTTTTGTCAGACTAGCGACGCGTGGTATAGGGACCTGTGTACATGTAATATTGATATTTCGTAGCTCATTATACGTTTGATAGATTAATAGATTTTATAAAAATGTATATAATTATTGCTCCGAGTGCTAATACATATGAAAACCATACTAATATTAATAAACAAATTCTGAAATGTATATAATGTAATTCACCTATATATGAATACTAGCTGGCCCGGCAGACGTTCTGCCTTGATAATAAAAAAATCCTAAAAGTCGACCACAGCGCCACCTACCGGGTCCAATGAATCTAAACCATTCTCGGATCAACTGGAACACGCACACAAAATTTAATCAAAATCGGTCCAGCCGTTTAGGAGGAGTTCAGTGACATACACACGTACAAAAGAAATTTATATATAAAGATGAAAATTCAAATTTATTTAATTGTTTTGCGTTTTCTCTTCTGTCGGCACTCCTTATAATTGCCTCGACTTTTTTTTGTTTTATGACAACTCCATTCTAATTTGTCTTGTAGATCCAACTCTCGCCCGCTTCTCAGATGTAACTTTTCAACCTGTGATATTTGTGACATCCTTAATTATATTTCCTCGGGACTTAGTCCTGCTTTTTTTCCTTTTTCTTTTTCATTATTTCGTTTCTTGGTAACATATTATACACAAACATCAAAGCCTCTATAATAAAATCTCCCCAATTTCCCGAATCAATTACGTTTAATCTCCGGTTTGCTTTGTTTTTCCCCAAAAAATTGTAACAAAATATTACATATATTTAATGTAATATCTATTCGATCTCATTATTAAAAAAATATGATGGAAAAATTATATAGAACTCGGTTAAATAACTTGAAAAAAAAATGTTGTCTAGTATAAAGGAGGGACTCCTTTATTTATTATTTTTTTAGGAGTTCCTTTAATTTTGCCATATCTCCTTCTGCTTTATACCATACTAGCCTATGCCCGCGACTTCGTCCGCTTGGAATAGTTACTTTTGGTTAACGCTAACATGCAGGGGAAACTCTCAAGAGGAAAAATTACCCTATTTTGAAACATTCTTCATTGGTACTCCACTTCTATGGATCTTAGCGTGATGATGTCTAGCCTATAACCTTCCCCCATAAATAAGCTATATAACACTGAAAGAATTTTACAAATTGGACCAGTAGTTCCTGAGGATATCCCCTACAACGTCACATACCCACAAACTTTACCTCTTTATAATAATATTATTTTTATTATAAGTATAAATGTAATTTCCGCTAAATTATAAGCACTAGCCCCTATAGAAAAGCGTAATGCTAGAGTATACTGGGTAATACTCAGAAAAATTCTCTATATACCAGGATAAGTCTCGACAAATAAAACATTCATTTTTCTTTATAAGATGTGCTTATAGGTTACACCTTCATATTCAAAAAGATCTTTTTTAATATGAAATCCAAGGCTTAAAATGTATTATTAGTAGCAGTTGATTTTTTCTTCGCAGTTACTATGCGTATTTCCGGAACGCAATTCACGCGTGTGCGCAGCAGCTGTGGCGGCTGCAGAGAGGGCGGGCGGAGAGGCGCGCAGCGTGCGGTGCGCGCGGGAAACACTCGAAGCGCTACGAAGAGACAATGAGGCCCGACTGCCGCATGTTATTGTCATTGACGCACGGCAATTGCATGTACTTGACGCACCTCTACTCGCCAGGTCAGTATTTATATATTCTCAATAGATTTGGACCGCGAATTCGTTCGCAGACTTGACCTGTTCTCGGAAACAGTAGTTTTTCTGAACCAAAGACACCCTACAATTATGTGATTACCGGTTCCGTAGTTAAGGCGTTAACGCATAATAAACAAACTCGTATTCACATTTCCAGTATTAGTTAGGATTCGGCAGTTATTTAAACGCAGGAATCTATTTTTATTTTACTACTAGCCGGTAACCACGCCTTTGTTATCGTGAATAAGTTTTATCTGGTTACTATGAACAATAAACCTTTTATTAATTTTAAGTCGCTTCAAATCTGTCATAGCTGCTTAGCCCCTTAAGCGTAATGATATATATATAAATTTCAAAAGAATACTCACAGCCAACGATACAATGTAAACAGTGAAATTGAAAGTCATATTTTCAAATATAAAACAAAACTTTAGCAAAGAAATTAGGATAGGTTCATAGTAAAAATATTAGGACATAAATAATAAAAATCCGTAATGTTAACTAAGCTAAAACTTTTATCAAATACGTATAATTAGCTATACTTTCTTAAAAAATAACTGTTTTTTTTTGTATATATAGGAGGCAAACAAGCATGTGGATCACCTGATTTTAAGCGATCACCACCGTCCATAGACTCTTGCAACACCAGGGGAGTCGCAAGTGCGTTGCCAGCCTTGTTCGGGGGAGAGGGAGAGGAGAGGGGAAGGGAGCTAGGTGAGGTGGGCCTCCGGCACTCTCACTGACCGAACGAAACGCAAGAATGGAAGCACTGTTACTTCACGTGGGTTTTCTATGAGAGGGTGGTGCTACCCCGGGCGAGCTGGCCCATTCATGCTGGAACCAGTAATAGCTTCAGCGTGTCTCTATCACCTACAGAAGCTGATAAGCAGTAAATAAAAGACTCCTGGGTTTAAAATAGATCTTGACTTCTGATAAAAGAATGGGAGTACGCTGATATATTGTAACCATCTGTTTACTACACTAAACAAACATAAACAAAGTTGAAAACCGTACTAAATAAAACTTATGTAATATTGAGAGTTTCCACTCTACGTAATACTTTGTTGTGGCAAGAGCCCGTGCAATGTATAGTGCTATCGTCCATCACACTCACAGTTGAAATTGATACCGTTATACAACGTAGTGAAAACTTTTTAACGCTCTTCCAATAGTATATTTGAAATGATTATTACCTTTTAAATATTGGGTATATTTAAATGACTTCATAGATACAATGCTATCTATACAAATAGAAATCAATTTACAAATATATTATCACTTTAAAACGCCTATTTGACTAATTTCTGTTGTGTTTATAATTATTGGGATAGGGTTTATATGAAGTAAAATGTTTGAAAAGACGTACAGATAAGTAAAAGGGACGGGTTAAAACTCTCCATATAAAAAAGTGAACGAGAAAGAACACAGTAAAGAAATCTTCAAAAATATTGACAAAATTGACAGATTCAGACAGTTCAGTTCTTCAGTTACCTTTTAATTTAATTACATAGCCGGATTGTAAAGCGAAGATTTGGTCCCACTATCTTCGTTTGGACGCCTATTCGAAGCCGCAGCGGGCAGGTAGTATATTAATAACGGATATCCCCTCGTTAAAAAAAAAATTAAAATGTCATCCTGTAAAAGACTCAATCCTGGGCCAAAGGTAAACGCATCTTCCCGAGGATAGGAACGTAACCACGACACGGGCTCCACGAATTAGCGATTTCAAACGCCGAGAATTCCAGCGTTTTAATATTTTCCCTCATAATACGAGAACATATCTCAGATTCAGGTTTCGTCAAAATGTTTTCATTCGCCGTCAACCAATTCGATCAGCTTTTACCAAATATGATCTATACTAAATAGTGTATATTTTACGTTTGACTACGTAATCTGAATTTTGTATTTATAAGGCAGTATTTTAACCAAATCTGCTATCGTTTTCTTCTTACGAAATAACTAAGTAAGGAGTAGATTACTAACTTCCTATAAATCAATCACAGACTTTAACACTTAGGGAATATCTAAATATGCAGGTGAACAGTGCTACGGGAATAAACTAGATCATTCTCAGAATTTACCACATTAAGAAACATCAAAATATGCATAAACAGTTTAAACTTATAGGTGTATCTTAATATAGCTGTTATATTTCTTACGGTGGTGGTAAATGTAGGTGGTAGAGCTACGCTGAAGCTATTAATAGTTTCAACAGGAATGGCCCGGCTCACCCGGGGTAGTACCACCCTCTCACAGAAAACCGACGGGAAGTAACAGTGCTTACATTATTGCGTTTCGTTCGGTCAGTGTGAGCGTCGGAGGACCACCTCCCTCCCCTTACCCCTTCCCTTACTCCCCCTCTCCACTAAGACAGGTTGGCAACGCACTTGCGACTACCCTGGTGTTGCAAGTGTCTATGGACGGTGGTGATCTCTTAACATCAGGTGTCCCACCTGTCCGTTTGTCTTCTATGATATAAAAAAAGGCACTTGACTTACATGTATATCTTGATATTCCAACTACGAATTACTTTACTAACTGCTACTTTTTAAAATTACAATTCTATCACTACTATCGATTCGTTACATAAAAGTGGACGTATTATAACGGATTCAATCCTGTACTTGTTACCTACATTCATTATTATGTAAGCAATGCACATACTAAGACCGAAAATGTACTGTTTTATTTTATTGATACAACCTATGTATTAATAAAGCTTCTCAGTTCCTATTTATAAAATTTTAATACTGTCGGGATATGACGTACGCTTAAAACGAACGATTACTAACAATAGTATTCAGTCGAGCATGACATCACTTCTACATTGTATTCCGGTTTGTATTCTCACGAGAATAGGAAACTGAGGAATAAATTGAAGTATACATGAGCATTGCATACGTTTTAACAAAAAAAAAAAAAATGAAATAGGCAACAATAGTAATTTGTTTCTCATTTGTGATGCATCATCAGTAATATTTCGTTTTATGAACACAAACATAATTAATAGCTCTTATAGGATATAATTTCACTAGAAACAAGGAAGTTATTTCAGCGGAATACGTATGCTAAATTCCTGTTCAAAGCTGCAGTACTACACGAATTTGTTACTATGGTAACGTACACAAATTGCCAAGCACGATGTTGTCGGTTCGCCGACAGTAAATTGGACATAACCCGCCAGTGCACCGCTGCACGCACGCTGCAAATTGAAGTGCATGCCTTTAATACGGGCAGACGTAAATAACAATACCTCCGTAGACAGTATGAACTCCTGGTACCACACAACCGAGAAGTAATTTTTATTTTAAACTACTTTGCGCCTGCGACTTTGTTCCTCATGTTTTATTTAGATTAACTATGGGGTGTCTTTTATTATTTTTATTTATTGAAGTCTTGGTATTTTTTAAATTTAGTTATCATGAGAAAGCGTAAAGATATGTAACTTAGCCTGAATAAACAACAAACGGTACATTTTAATTTAAATAAATAGATATATCATTTTTTTAATTTTACATCACATAGTAAAACCGGGTCACAAATGAACTACAGTTCTATGTTAACTAGTGAACAATATATCTGAATAAAGAATGAACTTCGTTATAATTTAAATGAGTAATAGTCAATTAAATGTTTATTACATTGAAAAATGTTTATTTAATTCCTTTACTATCTTCATGTAACTTTATATCGTCTCCACTCTTTTAGTATAAATAAAAAGGATGCATATACCCAAAAATATATGTTACATGTACCTACCTACGTATTATACATACGATGAATAATAACAAAGTACTATAATATTCTGAAATTTTGTATATATATTCGAGAGTACACAAAATGTGGTGTAACTTGATCGACGTAATTCACCCTAATTTAATCAAAATTCACGTGGGAACCTCTCACTGTTTGTATTCAACAATTCTAATAACGAATGAATACCGAATACACTTTGAATATAATATTACATTTTAATATATTATAATAGTAAAGTCAGTGTAACAATAAGATGAAAGTACTATAAAAGGAAAAAAATTAATGGTGGTAGAGCCATGCTGAAACTATTACTGGTTTCAACATGAATGGGTCGGCTCGTCCGGGGTAGTACCACCCTCTCACAGAAAACCGACGTGAAGTAACAGTGCTTGCATTGTTGCGTTTCGTTCGGTCAGCGAGAGCGCCGGAGGACCACCTCCCCTCCCCTTTCCTCTTTCCTCTCCCTACCCCTCCCCTAATCTTTCCCTCAAAGGGTGGCAACGCACTTACGACTCCTCTGGTGTTGTTAGTGTCCTTGGACGGTGGTGATCACTTAACATCAGGTGACCCACCTGTTCGTTTGCCACGTATGACATAAAAAAAAAATCTTTCTTAAATCACATTAAAAAAATGGAAGGCATTCTAAGAGGAATTACATCATATAGTCAAGATGTCGCAAAAGATCAAAGGTACCCTTTTTCTCCAATTTTTTTATTACTATAGCACGTTCGTTGCGACGTGTCTCACGGTTATCAAATTTGATTTGATGCAAATCAAATAAAATAACGTAGAAATATATTATTTACTTGCGTGTACCTTTCTTTGTTTCATCGGAACTACATGTTTTATATAGATTAAATATGAACAGTTTTTTTTATTCCATTATTCAAACTGTATAGCAATTTTAGGTTATCTCCGTTAAATTATATAATTAGAGATTGTCTCATATGGAACAACGTATCGCTTTTTATGTTATAGGGAACAAACAAATATGCGGGGCACCTGATGGTAAGTGATCGCCACCGTCCTAGACACTATAAACACCAGGGGAGTCACAAGTGCGTTGCCAGCCTTTTAAAGGAGGTGGGCTTCCAGCATTCTCACTGACCGAACGAAACGCAACAATGCAAGCACTATTAGTTCACGTCTTTGGTATGATATTTGGTATAGAAAATACTACGTAAATACTTGTATTATTTGTAAATAATCCCGTTCAGAATAGTTTCAGCCGAATCGGTAATAAGCCCGGGAAAACAGACAAACAGACAAAAATTGTATTAACACGTGTTGGAGATTTGGTAATGTGCATACGACTTTTAAAGAAAACCGTCTATTGCGAAGTAAAAGCTAGACATTTTCGTTCTGTTTACACATATATAAATTTCTACTAAATCCCATTTAAAATTTTTAGTAAAGAATACAACGTAACAAAGATAATTCAAGGTTATGAGTATACACGGCGTACACTTCTAAAGGAATTTCAGCCGATATACTTATTTGAGTTTGTATATTTGCTTTTTACCAAAGGGATTCGATATATATATAGATAGTTGTATGTCTGCCTTTCACGAAAGTTAATATAAAATATATTGAACTACCAATACTACGAAGATTAAATAAAATGTCTGTGAATTTAACTCGTTTCAAATGTGTATTTATATCGAAAACTTAGGGAGATAAATGTTAAAAATATAAAAAAAGAAACTAAACTGATTTCAAGATATAAGCAGTGCTGCGAAATAGTTTATGGTAAGGCGATGCTTCAATTAAAAGTTATAAAGTGAGGTATGATCTGTTCAGGCGGAGTTGTAAAAGAAGCTTAACAAAGCTATTTGCTTGTGAACTTGGTCTTATACGATGACTAATCGTTATGATTCTATCTATATTCATATTGTAAAGAGGTAAAGTTTGTGAGTTTGTGACGTTATAGGGGGTAATCTACTACTAGGGGGGGGGGGCTACTGGTCAACAATTTTATGAGCTTTATGAATATTGAGTACTAGCCTCTGCCCGCGACTTCGTTCGCGTGGAATGCCTACTTTGGGCTAACGCTAAAACGCAGCGGAAGCTTTCAAGAGGTAAAAAAACCCCCGATTTTGAAACATTCTTCATAGGTATTCCCCTCCTATTGTTTTTAGCATGATGATATATAGTCCATAACATTCCTCGATAAATGAGCTATATATTACTGAAAGAATTTTACAAATCGGACCAGACGTTTCTGAGATTACCCCCTACAACATCACAAACTCACAAACTTTATCTCTTTATAATATTATTATTAGTATAGATTACCTATAAATAGACAACAAACAAGATCTATAAGTAACAAAAGTATTTTGTTAACAATGCAATTTCTCGTTGAAATATATATGTACTTATATCCTCGTTTTCTTGAAGTGTGCTACCAGAATTGAGAGATAATATAATATAAGTCGTTTCCCAGAGACAATATGAACATTGTTAACGCCGGAACATAGCGGTCGACGTACAACATAAATATATTACGTCTGCACACTTATTCTGAGTATTTCATTTCCCCTCGGAGGAAGCAAATCATTGCGTGCTAAATTCTGATAAAAGGAACTTTTTTTACTAAACCTTCCTTTGAAGAAAGTAAGATCGCAATTCTGTACAACATTTTATTTTATTTGTATGCTCTAACGTGATACATTTTTATATATTAATATTTTTATAAGAGAATATAGAAAATATATATAGATGAAATGATTATTATTTAATAGACGCCGGATTTAATTTTGTAGGTGGTAGAGCCACGCTGAAACTATTACTGGTTTCAGCATGAATAGGTCTGCTCGCTCGAGGTAGTACCACCCGACCTACAGAACACCGACGTGAAGAAACATTGCTTGCATTGTTGCGTTTCGTTCGGTCAGTGAGAGAGCCGGAGGCACTCCTCCCATCGCGCTCTCTCCTCCCTTCCCGCTCCCGCCAAACACAGGCGCGCAACGCATTTGTGACTCCCCTGGTGTTGCTAGTGTCTATGGACGACGGTGATCACTTGCCATCAGTTGCTATAAGATAGCTTCGTTTGAAAATGGGTCAATAGGTCCTCAACTTAATATACCTCAATGTAATTTATATTGACATTAAAACCTCTATGAGCACATTCTATTGATTTTGTATGTCTAATGAGGAGAAAACCGGAATCACCCAACTGCCATGTATGTGGAATAATTGATGATTTGCATTATTTAATGATGTGTGCCAATAAGAAGAAAAACAGCATCAAAAGAGAGTCGTTGATGAGTGTTAGTTGACAAAACATAGGCATTTTCTCAGCATTTTGGCAGAACCGTGTTTAGATGAAGCTAAAATGTTGTATGACTTGATAATAATATCTCATTAGCAACTCTCCTCGTGAACTTAGAAAGAATGGGGAACAACGGGACTGATATGTTCGGTGGAATAAAAGCCCCTAAAACTTAAATAAATTTAAAATCATTTAAATACTTCAAACTAGCTGTTGCTCGCGACTTCGCCTTGTTTTAAAATAGATTTTTTAAATATAATACAGCCGATGTCACTCGCTGATAATGTAACATTGTAAAGATAATTTTTAAAGCGGTCTATTATTTTTTGAGTTTACCTGTAACAAACAAAAAACATTTTCTTTCTTTATAAGAGTATTATACATAACAAAATACCGTATTACCTCCATAACGAGGAACCTCCATTACGATTTCCATTTCATGGAAAGCTCACACTTACTAAAGAAAGTGCCTGCAAGTTTTTTTTTTTAATATATTTTTTTGGTATTCTTTTTTTTGGTAAGATGTTTGTTTGATTGTCGTTTGTTGTATGGACGAGGGTGGCGCGTTCGTTTTTACTAAGCCCTCGATAAAAATATAGAGAAAAAAAAAATTCACGTCTTTTGGAGCGGTCTCCGAATTATCATCAAATAACTCATAATCATAACGTCACGTAGCACTACGCCTAACTTCGCACTTACAGTTGATGGATATCTTCTCTCCAGCTGTCGTCATTATTCTTGGGTTATACTGAATTATACCATTAAGTGCAGTCGTGCAACGCATTAATGTTTCTGAAATAGTATAAAAACAGAATTTTACATAAAGAACGGCCAAGAGAAAGTCCTTTGTGAATCTCTTAAGGAAGATGTTGTTATACAAATTTAATTGTGCGAGCGACTTTCGGTATGAAACCTTTTAAATGTAGAGTACATTGCGAATTGTTGAGAAACAAATATTGTATTTTGTGTAAGAAAAAAATATGAGGATATTTTATTGTTGAACGTGTTATTAATGGTAGGAATAAATTGTTTTATATGTTTCTTCATGAAGCCATGATATCTCAGTCAAATAAAAATCAAAATACACTTTATTCAATTTAGGCTCTGAGAAGCCTTATGAACGTCAATTGCGAAATCGAATTTAAAAAAATTATTTATTATTATTTTCCAAGTTTTATTTTTTATTGTATCTCGGCAAGATGACTGCACTGTGCCTGATGGTAAGCACATTATAATCCAAAAACAATGGCGACCACCGAGTGACACACTATCCATCGCTGGTCGCCGCTGTCATGCCGGCCTGCGAAAAGCTGGATATGCACAGGCTGATCCCGAAACGCGACCCGCAGAAGCGAATCACTATGACGGGATTTTTCGCCATATACATGGTGGTTGCGACCCAGTCAGGCTGTAAAACCATGCCACCCCGCTTTCGCTATTGCCTCGTTCGTTATTCAGGAGGGTGCACCACGTGCAGGTGAGGTTGGCTTGGATGTCTCAAGTCTTAGATGTTATTTGACACCCCTTACACGTGTCAACGACCTAACTATGAATTCATATCAAGGATCATTTTGATTAAAAAAACCGTAAAATATAAATAGCCACTATTATTAAATTACGACAATTGCCATAACCTAAGTCAGGGATAGTTTGCTTGTATTTTAAAATTGACATAATGTAAACAAAACTCAAAATTAAAACCAGGTTTTCAAGTCAGAATTATATTTAACATTATTTAAATTCTTTCGATACACTACAAGAAATTTAAAAAAAATGGACAGAGCGTGTCAAAAATTTAAACGTTTACTTAGATTAACCACAACGAAATAGAGGCATAATAAGTTAGATAAACTCTAGTACAGCTATAAATAAATACACACGCTTAAATTATTTACTAACAGCTATATTTATTGATCTCTCGTGTACAACAAATATACACTGTACGACATATTTCGGTCTGAACGAAGCGACATACATTTTAATCTACATTTAAGCGAATTTATGAGGCGTTTGTGCACATTTAATGGTCGTCTAGCTGCACTATAACTAGATTAAGGCAATACTTACAAAGTAGTCTATATTTCAATCCACTATAAAATTTCAGTAATAATGAATTACGATCACTCTGGATAAAGTATCACAGTTTTATTATTATTTATCAATTAATATCTTTCTTATATAAAATCGCATTTAAAATACATTCTTATCACTTCAAATTATGAAACAAAGTCCTCCGTCGCGTCTGTCTGTCCGTGATAAGCTCAAAAACTAATGAGCGGATTTTCATGCGGTTTTCATTAGTAGTTATTCACGGAGAAGGTTTAGGTCAATTTGTCAAGTTTCATTGAAAATTGGTTGAAATATAACGATAATTGTTGGAAGTGTCGAAAACAATCAACGCGCTGGGAGCTTTCGTCGACAACGCTGCCTAATCTTTGGGATATTATAACAAAACAACTGAGATAAT
Organism: Antheraea pernyi; assembly: GCA_015888305.1. Classification (NCBI taxonomy): domain Eukaryota; kingdom Metazoa; phylum Arthropoda; class Insecta; order Lepidoptera; family Saturniidae; genus Antheraea; species Antheraea pernyi. Next base: position 3,522,864 of record MU158805.1, on the reverse strand, counting down.
AAACGATGCAGTCGTAGTCGCTGAAATCAGCTAGTTATAATATACCTTACAGCCACAAATAAATTGTATGATTAAGTGACGTCTCCCGGAAAAACTGTAAGAGCTATGTCGACGTAATTAACACACTAAGATTTGTTGGAACAGCTCTGCGAAAAACCAAAACCCCTAAAACAACGTATGACTGTTTAAATCTATACTTAATTAAAAAATCAACCCTGTGCGGATCACTTTGGGAATAATTACCTAGGAATTTAGATGTCATATCTAAAGTCAGGCACAGACAGATAAGCTGCTGGGAAATCGCAAATGCAAATGTAAATCGTGCAATGAAAAAATATTACTTTCTTGAGATTTCAATAACAATTTACGAAGCAACAATAAAAACAAAACAGTTTTACAATTTTCCTGGAAAAATAACAAGTCATTTATAACAGATTAATAACCGTCCGCTACTTCATGCTGGTTACTTTACAGTATAATTGATTCTATTTAGAACTTAATAGTAAAAATTATAGTCCAAGGCCATCTTTTGGTGAGATATATTAAATTAAACTTATCATCATCTTGTTACCACTATCCCACCTAAATAGGGTCGGCACAACACGTTTTCCCTTTCCACGCTCGCCTATCAGATGTCATCTCAGTATTTACACCTTTTACAGACATATCATTTTTCACACAATCCATCCATACCTTTTTCGGTCTTCCTGTACTCTTATATCCATCGACCATCATATTCAAAGCTTTTCTAGTTACATAGTCTTCCTCTCTCCTCTTGGCATACCCATACCATGCTAACCTATTACTCATTTTCTCCTCAACTTCTCTTAACCCGAATTTAGCTATTTTGGTCTTCTCACCGACGTGCCAAATCTAAAGCCAGGTACTGTATTAAATAGTGTACACACTTAGTAACTGTATTCCTCGTACACCTCCTTAAAAGGGTTCGATACCCAGAGAATTCTAATAGGGTGATTGAATTTTCAATTAAGACAACCCGTAATTCTGAGATTCGCAGAGGTATCTGTTTACTTGTCTGCCTTTTGAGTTGAAAGCAATTTGCTAAATGAACCGAGACTACTCGGTTCGTTTTAAGCGTAGGTTTATCCTTCAAAGTAATCACTACATTAAAAACGAAGTGAAAACTTAAGAGACTTGGTCTTTGTGGTGAGGTACATTACTTAAATAAGTAATCGGTTTCAATGGCAATATTACTGTTATTTTGCTTTTACAGATTGGTACCTATAATAAATATATACACACAGAACTACAGTTTTAGTGATATATAGACGTATAATACGTTTTAATATCTTCTTGAAAATGTAATATTTAACTCATCTGTGAACCAAGATCTTATTTTGGATGAATATAAAAGCCACCGAGTAGTTCGCTGTAAAATGTAAGTTACTGTTCATAAAATATCGCATATATTTCAGCTAACCATATAATAAAACTCGTATTTATTTTTATAATTCCAAACCTAAAATGAAAGAACCACAAGAATGTCTGTCTGTAAGTCTTTGTCAAGGACTTATCTCTTTAAAGTTATAAATATGGTGGCTCATATTAAAAGTCCTACATAATTAATAATTAACAAAATCTGTAAAATACTTCTCGAAGATTCACAGACTTGAAATTTGACAAGAAGATGATATTGATTAGGAATTAAATCCTAAAGAAAATAGTAAAAATAAGGGATTAAGCTTTTCTCGAAAGCGACAAAGTTTACGTAGGTCACAAGACTTTGGGTTTGTATTGCTGTAAAAAGCGGTAGAGGCAAAATGTTTAGATTAACTTAATAAAGTGATACGGTCCTTCAGACTATACTCTAATGAACGGTCGTTCATACTACTATCTACTTCTCGGAGTCGCACTCTCTTAGTATACGGATGGAGGTCTTTATAAAAAAAGTTAAGAATTAATACGTGATAAAGTTACATTTGTGGTATTACTTACATAGTATATCCGATACGAAATATACATAAGAGTTGTTGAGGTATGTATGCTTGGTACACATATGTGTTTCAACAACTCATATATGTATGAATAGTTAGCGGTTGTTCGTGCGCAGCCGCCGGCGCCGGCATAGGGACCTAGAGGCGGAGGCCCGGCTGTATGGCAGCTATAGGGAGTGCAGGAAGACCCTGCAGGCTGCCATCAGTCGGGCGAAAGACGCAGTATGGGAGGAGCTGCTCCAGACGCTGGTGGGGGATCCTTGGGGGCGCTCGTACAGGATCGTGCGCAAGAAGTTGCGATCCTGGGCGCCCCCGGCGACGGAGACCCTCCGGCCGGAGGTGGTAGCGAGGGTCGTGGGAGAATTATTCCCTCCTCCGTTATCGGAGGGGGCGGCCCGTCGAGCACCTCCTCGACTGCCTCCCGAAGCTGAGGCATGGGAGGAGCCGGCAGCATCGGAGGGTCGGGGAATAATTCTCCCACGACCCTCGCTACCACCTCCGGCCGGAGGGTCTCCTGTCGCTTAGCGACCGTCTTGTCATATCAGAGGTATTGAGTACCTAAGTCGGCTATTTATTCCTTCCTGGTATGTACCGTTGTATAATAAATAAGAAAACAGATTTGACTAGTATTTTATGTATATTTTTTGTCGATATATATAACGTTCATTAGCAAATTTTTTTTATATCATAGGAGGCAAACGAAAATGTGAGTCACCTGATGTTAGGTGATCACCACAGCCAATAGACAATTGCAACACCAGAAGAGTCGCAAGTGCGTTGCCGCCCTGTGTTTGGGGGAGGGGGAGTGGGAAGGGGAAGAGGAAGGCGAAGTGGGTTATCCGGCGCTCTCACTAACCGAACGAAACGCAAGAATGCAAGCACTGTACCACCTCTACATATTCTATACCGGATAATATAGAATATAGGTATATTAACATTCATCCTTCAAACTTACACAAATAATATTAGGTCATATTACAGTCCAATTGTACGTATATGACGCATTTAAACACTACGAGTATATGCAATAAGCTCGCATTCAATTACATCTCATTAGACATATTTGACCATCGAGCATTCACATTCAAAAGGACAATCAAAGATATTTTATATCCATGACCATTTAAACAACATCTAGTAGCATCAGGAGGTTGGGCCTCAGGGCGGCCCTCGAGAAGACCGAGGCCTTACTCTTCCACAACTTGGGGCCCACATTGTGGTGGAGGGCGCCCGGATCAGGGTGTGGACCCAGATGAAATATCTGGGCCTCACCGTGGACGGGCGCTGGTGGTTCGAGCCCCACTTTGCGGGGCTCGGACCGCGAATTTCTGGGGCGGCTGCGGCACTCGGCCGGTTACTCCCCAACGTGGGGGGGCCGCGGGTGCCACTGACTCTACATGGGAGTCGTGCGAGCGATGGCTGCCTACGGGGCACCAGTCTGGGCTGATGCCCTCGGTGCCGCCAACGTGCGTGCGCTACGCAATGCACAGCGCACGGTGGCACTGAGGGCAATCCGGGCGTACCGGAAGGTGTCCTTTTTTTTTAACGTGGGGAAATCCCTTATGGATATGCCACCCTCCCGGGGAAGAGGGTGGGTTATATCCGAGTCGCAAGGACTAAAACCCCACGGTGTACCGACAGACCGTTTTGTGGGGGCGGCAAGGGATCGTTCAAGCTAATCAACCTTGTAGAGCAGGAAGGTGACCGCCGGGCTCCTACCTATAGAGGGACAAACCGGGTACACACCGGCTGCCCCCCTCGTCCGCCGGACCTGTGCCAGGAGGAGTTGGGCGAAGCGCCTTCTCCTCCTGCCTGTCCTCCTTTGGCGGAGACGGCCACTTTGAGGGTCTGCCTCGCGGGCCCTCTCCGCCTCCTCCTCCTCTGCGAGATGATAAGTCCGTTCCCACGGCTGCCGCCAGAATGCGGCGCTGCTCCCCCCACGCAGCACACTCAGATAGCGTGTGCTGTGCGGTATCTTCGTCAGCGCCGCACTCGTGGTAGGCGGCCGTCGGCTCCCTGCGTGCGAACCGGTGCTGGTACCACCCGAAACAACCATTTCCCCACGTTAAAAAAAAAGGAGAGGCAACAGCCCAAGCCGAGGTGTGCTGTGCACCCTTGAGCTAGTTGCCAAATAAAATCGGCTGAGTGCCTTAAGCGCTCGCCTTCGTAGTCCGGTAAAGCTGTTAAGACCTTGCTAGGTCAATAGCGTAGTCAGTTCGAAAAAAAAACCTTACATATAAGGTCCGCAATACGCACGGAATTTTTACGACAAAGGCATTGAAGAATGTAAATATAATACAGATACAGTATTATTGTAGAATGTTCAATAGTGTTGAATTCTCAGCGTGCGTGTATTATATCTTTATATATGTGATATGTATCGCACCTGGAAAGTGTTTTGCATGTTTACGAAAATATGGTGCGTTTTATTATAAAATATGATACTTACAGCGAACGTTCATTAATAATAAACTAAATTTTCTCCCGTCGAAAAGCCGCTGCGCCCTCAAACCCTCTTTTGTGGTCTCTTTTATACTTCCGACTAAAATATTTCATACATTATTCTTTTTGAAAATTTCTAATAACGGTAATATTTCGTAAGTTATTGTATCATAAAGTTGCAGAACCTTCTTGAAGATGTATTCTCGCATTTATGATGCCATAAATAATTGTTAAGCCATGCCGGTTCAAACCTAATGCCTATCAACGATTCTTTGTCATTCAGAACCTCATATTTTTCCTAGAATTGTCAGGTATGTCTTTTTTTTCTCTCGAACTGACTACGCTATTGAACTAGCAAGGTCTTAACCGCTTTACCAGACGTCTGTATCAGTAGGTCTGTCATCAAATACTCCGCATTATGTGGTCACTTTTAAAATGATTGTCAATGTTTATAAGATTTAACATTTGACCATAATGGCACTTGATGTTACCTGACCATAAGGTTCAAGATGTTAGCACGGTAAGGCTAGAGAACTGATTCTCAAGTTTAGGTACTGAAATTTATTTACAAGATGCTTGGCGAGAGGTTTTCAACATGAGATTGAAAACCGGCCAGGCAGGCTTTAAAATAACCCCTAGTCCAGTGTTTTTCAAAGTGTGGTTCGAAACCCCCAACGGGGTCACGAAGCCTCTTTAGGGGGGTCGCGAAACGTCTATAGTAAAGTTGCAAAAGGGTGGGAAAGTTACTGCAGTAAAAAAAACAATAGTTTTAAAAGATTTATTAAGAAAACTATTAACTAAAGGACATAATAATTTGTACTAAATAAACAACTTAGGAGAACTCCAATCTCTAACTCTTATGTATTTATCGGAACTCTAATTATGAAAATGAATAAATATGTTAAATTGAATAATTGTCATAAATTAAATACATGAAAGAAAAACAACGAGTAGTGGGGGTACACAAAATAAAATACATTAAAGAAAAACAACGAGTAGGGTCGCAAAATATTTTTTCATACTAAACGGGCCTTGACAAGAAAAAGTTTGAAAAACACTGCCCTAGTCATTCTGTTTTCATCCCGATATTTTCCTTCACTGATAACTCAAGTATATTGTAAGAGTTCGAACCATCGATTGACGCAGTATCCGTACAACCTACCACCAAGTGATAATTGGTCTAAATTAACTAATACAAAAGCTCATGGCTCTGTAAATGTTTATTATTATTAATGGTACAAAAGTTGCACTGCAATGTCAACTAGTGTCGAATTATAATAATACGGATCTCCTCCATGAAATAAAACATAGGTTTATCAATATCAGACATTTATCACAAGAAACATTTTTTAATATATAGCTAAAGGTCACATTTTAATGCTAAACGAATAAACAAAATATTAAGGACGCGCTCTCATAAAGAGAGAGACGAACTTCTTAGCATTCCATGGATTCACCGTGCGGGTGCTGGGTCCATCGTGTGGCCGAGGGAGAAACTCAGAGCAGTTCCCAGGACTTGCGACCCAGGTGTGGGTTTAAGGAGGCCCCCTTTGAGATGCGCATCAACGCTCACCTTCACTGCTCGAGTTACCCGCCCTGCCTAGCCAAATTTGGTAGGAACCTGTACGGCAGCCTTTGATACTCGTTCTAAAATAGAACTTACTACAGTTCTCGACAGGCCAAGGTCCATCAGAAGGTTATAAAGAGATTTTGCTGGTATACCTCTCGCTCCTACTTCTACCGCGTATAAATTAACCACATAGCCATTTTTATTTAGTTCGGTTAATAATTTAGTCTAATTTTACGGTTTCTCCGTATGAATTACAATAAGCCATTGAACTTCGGTAAGCATAATGACTAACTACACATACATTGAACATTTAACAATGATGCACAGATGATTGTGTTTTAAAATTAATAGGTTTCCATATAAAAAAATTTATTCTCCGTAGTCCTCTCGCAAAGAAGCCTGATTTTCGGTAGGAAAATCTCAATAAATTTACATTTTTCTTAACAAACAAATAATACCTGCTTATGTTACATATAATCAAGTTTAAAATTCATAGCATAACATAGTAGTAAACATAAAAATAGTAAACTAGCTTCTGTTCGCGGCTTCGCTCATACTAATGTTGATTTGATCTATCTTTTGGGAAGAGTATATTTTTTCTAGATAAAAGGTACCTTATTTCCTTATCTGTACTCCTGACATCGTGTACGCAAATTTTTATGATAAGCGATTGGGTAGTTGAGACGTCAAAGCGTAATTAACAAACAAACACATTTTCGCATTTATAATATTAGTAGGGACTTAAGATACTGTATTTCAGTTTCATGAGCATTTTGGTTTTATACATCATCTATATATTAATACGTGAAGCCCAAACTTTGTATCCCTTTTTTAGAGAAATGCGCGAATGGATGAACGTGAAACTTGGCATAGTTAAAGTTTATATGGAGGAGTAGTGCAGAAAGTTATTTATTTTATATAAAATGCATTAGAAGTACATTAAATTAATTAAAATATGCGTTACTCACACTACTGCTTCAATTTTACACAACATATACACACATGTAAATAAAAAAGACATTTTGACATCCGTCAATAAAGGACTTCAAAAAAGGGTTGTGAAGGAGGTTGCTATGCTCGACTGTATGTATTATTTTACTCTTACGTTCCAATTACCCTTTTTCATTCTACATTGAACAATTATATTATAATATACAACTATTATTTTATAATAATTGAGTAACCATGATAAAAACCTTTGATTATAGAAGTAAGTTGACAAAAGAACCCTAAAAAAAGTTCAAACTTTAAAAAATCAATGAACTATGGTCGAATGTCGACCACTGGGCGCCCACTCGTATAAATAAATATGTGTTTTAATAACAGTAAGAGTCTTGGTATATTTACGAGTAATTTATACTTTTCTATTACTTTGTAATATGCAATTTATATTTAACAATGCAATACGTATGAGAGTTTTATATGCGAAATACTCATTCGAAGTAACGATCGGTATAAAGTTTTATATCTCTTGTATCTAGTTATTTTACAAAACTAAAGAATACAAATAAAAAGTTTAACTAACTAGAGACTAGTAAAATACACTGTATTATTTTTATTCACTTTCGGTGACAATATTCTGTTTTTATGACCACATTGAAGTAAATTTATTATAGATAATCCAGCAGCATATGTTGAGCGGCTGAAACATTAAGGATCATTTTTTTTTGTGAGAAATCCAATTTTTTTTTACATAGTAATTTTAATCAGAATGTGTCGATAATTACAACTGTTTTTGGATTACACTGTGCCTTACATAGATAGTGTGCAGTAATTTAATTGGTATAGTTGCTTTGCACTTCCGCCTGAAACTCCGAATTTGCAGTGAACTGTGGAAGTGCTAAGAAGCTTCCACCCGAATATTTTCAGTGCAGTAATTTGATATGCTTGAATCTATACATATAATAAGAATCTAAATCTAACGTGTCTGCACGTTTTAGATTTTTGTGAAAAAAATGTTTCAGGTTTCCTTGAATAAGTTATAAAATATATTTAAATCATTTTTGGAAATGTCTGTCTGTCTGTTTGTTTGTATAAACACCTATCGATGCTAACGTGATGCGTTGATGATAAAACCTCACCAAGAAAATAATAAAGCATATCGTAGAGTACCATTTAGTCTTAGTTTCATTAAAATCGGTTCACTATCTACTATCAAAAGTTATTGTAATTTTAATGAGGACTCGACATAAGTCTACATAAGTAAATGGACTTAATACGTTCAGATGATGTTATTTGTCACTGTTTTTTCACATTAGGTTCCACGTGGATGGTTTCGCGGGCAGAGCTAGTAAAAAATTAAATGCAATTTTTCTTTCTATAATATAAAAGATTTAGTTCACATACCTAGGTTATTACGATAATAATTAATGTTAGTTACGATACTAACTAAGTTATGATAACCATAAAAGTTTAAAAAAATCCCTAAAATGATATCCAGCGTTTTGGTAATAAATTATGGCAAAGATTAAACGACATTAATCGAACGTTTTCTTTTTCTTATTTATAATTGGGTAGTTCATTGAAATCGCTCATAGGGAACGATGCAATCTAATTTATTTTGGATTTAATTCGCAACGGAATATAAAAATATTAATTTCCTTTCTAACAGTTTGTAAAGGCTGTTTCCACATTAATTGCCGTAGTTACTTTCTGTTCGCTGGCGTCGGATTTCATTTGCTTAGTTATTTCGTTGTATAATCAAGTTTTCCTGAAAACGTTCGTGAAAATAATTGTCAGGATGTTATTACATTCAGGGGGAATATTGAAAAGCTTGCTTTATTTTGTTTTTCTATTAGATGATAGATATCTGGGGGCACGGCACTGCCCCGCCATGTCAAGCAAAAAAGCGATACCTCATTTTTTCGAAGCAGTTCAGGCCATTTTTGACCCCCTATAACTTAGCTGTGGATAAAATTAGAAACCTGAATTGGCTAAGTCAATCTATTGTATTTAAAACATAAAAGATTTTTAATATTGATATGGTCACTATAAGATGTTGTTATGTTAGCTATTTACGTAATAACTTAAGACAGAAGGTCCCTTAACTAGGTACTTAATTTTAGATGGATCTCACAACTTTTTACGGTAGAAAAACTGAGTTACGAGACTTGGTTATTTTTACAAGTTTTGTTTTTGATAGCATTTAATAGTCTTCCAACAAAGAGTCCAAATTCTCTATCAGAAATTATATCAATAATAGTTTTTGAAAACCTATGTTTTATATTAAACATTTTTTTGTAAAAAGAATACATTAGTAATATTTTAATTAACCGAGCTATATATATTAAAAAAATTATAATATTACACTAGCAACCCGCCCCAGCTTTGAACGGGTGCAATGTAGATATCCATTTTAATGAAATACTGTTAAGGGCTATTTTGATTGACATGACATGTACAACGTACGTAATGTATTAATTGAATAAGGAATAATACTGTATTGTATAAAATAGCTTAGCAAATAACATATAATTATTTTTGTTAAACGATAAAAATGGTTACTATGTGTTATCCTTTATCGTGGACTTTTTTATCGATCTTTTTAAGATATACAATTCCGTTGTACACTAATTTGATCCACTGAAATAGTTTAGAATATTATCCGATACCAAATATATATAAGAGTTATTGAGTTATGTATGCTTGGTACACATATATGTTTCAACAACTCATATATGTATGAATATTTAGCTTAGCGTAGGTTAGCTCACATAGGTCGCGAATTGCATGTATCAGGCAACAGCCAAAGCCGAGGTGTGCCGCGCACCCTTGAGCTAGTTGTCAAATAAAATCGGCTGAGTGCCTTAAGCGCTCGCTTTAGTAGTCCGGTGAAGCTGTTAAGACTTTGCTTGGTCAATAGCGTCGTAAGTTCGAAAAAAAAAACTAATTTGATCCATCTTTTTTTACCCAGCGAATTTGATTTAAGCGCACAAAAATATGTTCGTTAGAACAACACATTACATATCTTTGAATTTTTCGTCTTTTCTGTAATGTAATGGGTCGGCTCGCCCGCGGTAGTACCACCCTCTCATAGAAAACCGACGTGAAGTAACAGTGCTTGCATTGTTGCGTTTCGTTCGGTCAGTGAGAGCGCCGGAGGCCCACCTCCCGTCCCCTCTCCTCTCACCTCACCCTCTCCCTCCCCTAACCCTTCCTCCCAAGGGTGGCAACACACTTGCGACTCCTCTGGTGTTGTTAGTGTCCATGGACGGTGGTGATCACTTAACATCAGGTGACCCCCCTTTTCGTTTGCCAACTATGACATAAAAAAAAAAATTAGTAATGTCTGTCAGACAGATAGCTGTCTGTTTGTATGAACACGCGTCACTGGTAAAAAACTGGGCTCACAATAAACCCTCAGCAAGAAAATGGTAAATTAGCATATCCTCGGGGGTAACGTAGTGTATGTTTCACTAAAATCGGTCCACTCTATCAAAAGTTATTGTAATTTTAATGACGACGCGGCGTAAGTACCAGAGAAAGACAAGTAAATGGACTTTATACTAATACATTTAGATGACTTTATTAATCACGGTTTTTTACATAAGCTTCCACGCAGACGAAATCGCGGGCACGGCTAGTCAATAATATAATATCAATTAACATAATTATATTGGTTAAATTTAAATTATAAGCGGTGAGTTAAACAAACGTTTCTTTAATAAAAGAGAAATTATAAAGACTTCCTTAATATAATCTTATATTAAAAGAGATGAGATATTAAATAAATATCTCCCAAGTTGCTTTCATCCAGTCTCCAGTATTTTAAAAGGTTTCCTCTATTTTCGCCGTTGTACATTCACAATGAAATTTCCGCCTGATTGTGTTATAACGTTATTGTTGAGAGGTTTTTGTATCCTTTACAATTTTATTTATAAATGAAGTGTATTGTGAGATGATTTTTTATTGTTTAGGAATCGGTTTTTTCTTCGTTTGCTAGCATAATAAGGCTTTTTAAATATTGTAACGATGCGGGTTCGTCTTCAGAGGAGATAAGTTTAATGTTTGCAGACCTTAATGGCCCCCGTGGACACTGATCCTCGGTCTGTGTACCTCCACATGGGAAACAAATCAAATCAAAAATAGTTCATTCAATTTAGGCCCTAATAAGGCGCTTATGATCGTCGAAAACTTCCACCGGTTCGGAAAACAACCCAGTCATTGAGAAGAACCGACAAGAAACTCGATCGGGTACATCTTTTTAACATATATATATTTGGCATACATTATACGTTACATACCGTTTTTAATGGATGCACAGAGAGGAGTCAACTCCAGATATCACCATCGTTCACATATTGATCCACTCTATAATAGCCTTTTGACACTAAAACCCGCTTGACATGGCGCCTAAATTTAAATCGGTATTGTTTTGGGACCTTATTGTAAAACTAACACTATTACCTAATAAACTATTACTGGTTTTGTTAAGTCTGAAACATGGGACGCAATGCAGGTTTTGATTATTTTAAAAAAAAAACCGTTGGTCATTACAATATACTTAATTACATATAACTAGTGAGCGCCCAGTGGTCGACATTCGACCATAGTTCATTGATTTTTTAAAGTTGAATGTAGAATGAAAAAGGGTAATTGGAACGTAAGAGTAAAATAATACATACAGTCGAGGATAGCAACCTCCTTCACAACCTTTTTTGAAGTCCTTTATTGACAGATGTCAAAATGTCTTTTTTATTTACATGTGTGTAGGTATATGTTGTGTAAAATTGAAGCACTTGTGTGAGTAATGCATATTTTAATTAATTTAATGTACTTCTAATGCATTTTATATAAAATAAATAGCTTTCTGCACTTCTCCTCCATATAAACTTTAACTATGCCAAGTTTCACATTCATCCGTTCGCGCATTTTTCTCAAAAAGGTATACAAAGTTTGGGGTTCACGTATTAATATATAGATATAATGAATAATCAAATTAGGAAAGGTTTAGATGACAACCGAATCAATCATACTTTATCTAATTTAGAACGTGAACACAACAATTTAGGTGACAAATAAAATATTCCAGTCAACAAGGAACTCGACGAGTTTATTTTTTAAAGGATGTATACACAAAGTGTCATTTCCAAACATCATTATCTTTGACATAATGATTCACCCTATAATAAACCTTTTCACAGTAAAATCTGTTTGTTATGATGCTTGCACTTACAAGGCCATTTCGTATTGTTACCAAATTAAACTATTATGGATTTATTAGCAGGACAAACTTAAGATAATGCATGCTACCTGCACTTCTGCATTTCTAAAAGTTAATATTTAGTAATTCAAGAGGTTCCATATTGTAAATTGATTAAACTACCCGTTTTAGTCTTAGAAATATGATATCAACCTCGGGTGCTGTCCCCAGTAGTAAAATATTGTAATACAGTATCCTCTGAAAATAAGCAAAGTTAACTGACCTAGTAGTGTAAGCATCTGTTAACTGGTAAATATTACAAATTGTGAATACAGTACAATATATACAGTTAACTCAGATGTAAACTTAACTTTATGATGCATTACTTTAGAATAAATTAACAAATGAAATATAGTCTTCAGTGCATAACTTAGAAGTACACCGATCAACAAAAATTTCTTTAGAACAAAACTTTTGCTACTGAGAGAAATAAATCCATAAAGATATTACACAAAGCAGCCAAAAATTCTACGCCATTGCAGACATATAAACTGGCATCCAGCCATAAGGATTAGAATAAAAAGTACAATGAACCCGAATGATAACTCACAGTTTTCTCAATGTAAATATTAATACTTATTATATATACGTTAACTTTAATTAAATTATTATCTAAGAAACTTTTACGCAATCATTTAAATTAGTTTTAAATTATGATTTTAACTTTTTACTTTCGTTTTTCAATATACAGAAAACTACTGTATACATCTCTATTGAATATAAATGAAGAGATCATAAATTATGAACAATATAAATTAAATTATTCTTCTGAAAAAGAATTACGTAGTTATTTGATTGAAGAAGGCGTTACTTTGCGGAAATCCATCTATTATAATGGACGTTACTATGCGCCTTCGCCTGGAATTGTATTTTGTTTAATGAAATTAATTGATTATAATATAAATAAATTGTTTTTTATTGCAGTGAGACGTAGTAGTGGACAAAAATTACTAGGCGGAAGTGCAAAGTGACGTCCATTATAATACTTAATAACATAGTTTTTTTCTTTCTTTTTTTTAAGGGCTATTTGCAACGGTCATGTCAGTCTAATTGAGTTACATGGATGATAAAATAAAAGAAGAGTAATATTTAAATACATTAAATGAAACATACAGTTACAATACAATTTTGTAGGTGGTAGAGCCACGCTGAGGCTATTACTGGTTTCAGCATGCATAGGTCGGCTCGGCCGGGGTAGTACCACCCTCTTACAGAAAACCGACGTGAAGTAACAATGCTTGCATTGTTGCGTTTCTTTCGGTCAATGAAAGCGCCGGAAACCCACCTTCCCTCCTCCTCCCCCCCACTACACAGGCTGGCAACGCACTTGCGGCTCTCCAGGTGTTGCAAGTGTCTATGGACGGTGATGATCACTTAAATCAGGTGACGCACCTGTTTGTTTGCCTCCTATGATATAAAAAAAAATGCAGTAAATTAATAGTGATTTTTTTTACACATCAAAGTAAAGTATTGTTATAAAAGCAGACAGAAAAATATGAATATGAGAATTATTACTGAGGAAGCTAAATATAAACAGTGTTATTTGAAAATAGATCTTCATTATACGGTTACTTAAGATAAATTTATTTTGTTTCAGGGCAATAAGGGGCACGAAGAACACTCACCACATAATTCTTATAGCAGTTGTTAAAAAAAGGTACGTATCTCTTCCATAAAGGATAATAATGCGGATGTTTAATACAACAATAAGCTTGTTACCTTTTCCTTTGTGTCTTGTGATGTATCTTTCACTTATATTCGAATATTCTGATGTGATTTATATTCTTTTTCATCTAGAGATGTATTATCAAGGTGAAAGTGATTAAATGAGTACGAATGGAAACGAAATGATACAAACTAACAATATGTTATCCGAGTTAGAATATTATCATTATTACTTACAATATACTACGAATACACGTTGGCATATTTATGACAATAGCCCAGTTTAATCAAGAACGAAATATGTTTCTTATATCCCACTTTGTTTCTGTTGCTATGGCAACCAAACTATAAGATACTAGCTTCTGTCCGTGACTTCGTCCGCGTGGAATAGTGACTTTAAGCTAACACGCACCGGAAAATCTCAAAAGGAAAAAAAAACCTAATTTTGAAAGATTCTTAATTAGTGCTCCGCTGCTATTGGTCTTGGTGTGATGATAGCCTTCCTTGATAAAAGAGAGCTCTCTAACACTGAAAGAATTTTTTTTAATCTGTGCTGGGATTACCCCATACAACCTCACAAACTTTACCTCTTTATAATATTATTAAGTATAGATATATACGTATATTATAGCGTAAAAACCTAATTTCTCTTTATAATACATTATAATAGTTTATCTTAATTCATCTCGAGAATGATTCATATTTCTCTTAACAATTTGTAGAGTTCGCAAACAACTTGCCATTTTGTCTCCCGAACGTCACGACGTACTCTTCATACTTTGTATATAAAGTTAGAAGGTTACTTAAAAACTTTACCCCTGGATATATTCCATTGGAAATCGCAAAAGTTTCTCGAGTTTTGTTGGAAATTTTTTAAGGCTAAGACGACAGAGTGTAGAAATAGGTAATCAGTGTTTACCGTGTTTCAACGTTTATATTGACGTAAAAGTTTAAATAATCCAATTAAATTGAGATGGTATTGACTGAATTATTCATCATATCATTTAGGCTATAGCTCAGCGGTAGCACATGTTGATTTCTACTGAAATTTATCAAATTTTTATTTATATTTTTAGGTTATAAAAAATCTAAAATTTACGACATCGATGTTCATATAATTCAGTGCAAATAGCGTTGGGCAGAGTTGCGGAAGAAATGTCATTACGTCAACTAAAGGTTCCTTATAGAATGGCTACGAAAGAAAGTAGGCGGAGTATAGAAAGACCCGTGTCAAAATATAAAAGTGTCAAAAGAAAAAGATGTATTGATAACCACTACCGTACAATACTTCTTAATCAAGTTTGTTTCACTTGTACGAGAACTTAAACTCATTTAAAATATTTGTTTGCACATGATATCTGCATAGTTCATTCGAAAAATTAGCAAAGAAAGACTGAAAACATAGCTATTTTTTAAACGGATGCCAGCTTAGTAATTTGCGTGCACAATATACTACAATTAAGTTTTACTAAGTTATACAAGAGTCATACAAAAAGTAATGATCCAAAATGATTTTTATATGTCTGTGGATTTTTATTACCCCACATACATTTAATATCAATAACGAAGTATGGATGATAAAGAGAGGATAGAAGTTATATATAGAAACGCTGACATATTTCATTGCAGGACCTGCAGCCATTTCTACCACATTGCATTGCTTGCTCTATTGTTTTATAGTTCTAAGGATGTAGTTAGCAACAAACATTGGCATGCACAGCGCTCAATCTCAATATTCGGCAGTAGCAGCCTTATAATAATGAACCTCAATACTAAGGCCCTTGCGAAGTTTCATTGTAAATTAGTGGTCCGCCCCGGCTTCGGCTGTTTGCAATTGTTACGTAAACTGCTCCCGTGTGAAATCATGGCAAATCTATTAATGTAATCGTATATTTTTTTCAAATGAAAAATACATGTAAGAGCAGAACTTGACAGTTGATCGTCTTCTGTCTCATTTTTTAAAATACTTTATAGGTTTGTCCACAATATCATCTAATATTAAATGATGATGTATTCTAAAATGGTTAACACGTTAAACCTCTGAAACTGGCTCTCAATCAATAGATGCTTGGTAACAGATTAACAACTTCGCGGTGTTAGCTATTCAAACGGTCTAAGAAAAAAGCCCTGTCATCATGGAGCTACTTTTAGCATTTAACTTATCAAAAGATGTTTTTAAAAACAAATGCAATCCCCACATTTTTCCCACTGACGCTAATTTCATTCCACAAACGTATATACCTAGTACTATGCAATATATATATACATATAGAAATAAACAAACAAAGCCTCTCGGTAATTAAACCCGGGCGAGTTGACAGGCGACCGAGCCAGCCGCACTTCCCGGATATAAATCACGGATATACCCGGCCGTAGGCGTTGATGTGATCTTATTGACACTGGAAGGAATATTGACTTTTTATATAAAAGTTCAGTTTTCATTATGTGACACGAAATCGTATATTTACTGGGCGGTGCGCGTTATCTTTGTTTTTCGATTAATCGTAATTCTACCATCAATATGTTGTACCTACACCGCGATATTTACTATGCCTAATTTTAAGTAAATATTATTAGTATGTACGCTTCACTTTATCGTATCTTATGATTGTTTTTTCATTTGAACATAAATTAATACTTGAAGGAATATTTTCAGAAATGTGATATAACGTACCTATAATATAATTAGAATGTTTCAACACTAAAGTAATATTAATGGCCCTAATTAGTTACAGTATATTATCATTATAATATATCTATATTTTATACCTGCATTATATACATATAAAATTAGCCGGCCCGACGAACGTTATCTTAACCTGGTAATAATAAAAAATTATATACCTAAACCTTCCTCATGAATCACTTTATTTACTGGTGAAAACCGCATGAAACCCTGTTCAGTAGTTTTTGAGTTTATCGCGAACAGACAGACAGACGTGGCAGAGGACTTTGTTTTATAATATGTAGTGATAATATTTTATCGATATTCTCTATACATAACTACTTTTACATATTACGAGTACCCTACCTTAAATCTTTTAATCCATGGGTTAACAACAACATTATACTTATGGAAATTAAGTAATCCCCTTCCTTTATACCAATTAAATTACCTCATAAAGATTATTGATTACGGGCTGATATTACTCTCGTCCGTAAGAAGTGTACCTACCATTCCTCTGCACGTGCTCCCCGGGTGGTGCTAGATTAACAAATTTTTGACCGTCATGCAGCACTGTTCCACATAAATTGAACCCCGCACTGACTAATAGAGTAATCAATCAATCGACGATATTAAAAGATCGACACTCTATTTAGCCACATGATTAAATAAAAAATAAAAAAACAGATTACGCCCTTAAATATCAAAGAAGTTCGTTGCGTACCACATTATAAAGGTTGAATATTTATGAACACGTTATTAGCAACAAAATGTTTGTTAAGATCTTTAAAAATTGATCTAATTTTGTAAGAAAAAGAACAAATTAAATAAGACCCAATTAATTGACTTAATTAAGATATTAAGATAAAAAACGAAATGAAAACCAAAATGAAAAATGAAACGGCTTTCGAGTTCATTATAATATCTTTGTAATTATTAAAGAGAACGCTCAGAAATTAAATGTTGTAAATTAAAAAATAACAGAAGCCAACAAAACTGAGGGACACTGGAGCAATATATTATGTTTTCCAATCTCATTTTTACCTTGTCAAAAAGCTTATTATAAATCCTTTCACTTTTCTTAACGCCTTATTTCAATTATTAAAGAACAAAATGTGGTAATTTAAAACTCATTAAATTAATTACTATTGTTAAGCATTTGTCTCTCTCTCCCTTCGATTATTTACTTTCTACACTTGTATGAACAGGTTTGGTCAAAAACTTCTTTCTGTTGACAGACTTAGTTAATTCTAGCAATATTTAAACTTCAGACTTCGGTAAAACGTGATGAAAGTGTAATAAAGGCAAGAGAACGATCAACTAATTCCCTAACAATAATATAGCGAAGTTATCAAACTAATAATCAAACAATAATATCCAATATTGACTCAGCAATAAAAGAAATGAAAGTAATTGAACTCCATGGTTATTATTTCGTTGAACGTTTGCGGAAAAACAACTAAATTGAATCTGACTGAAGGTATTAAAAGAATTGCGCTGGAGAAATGTTATATGCTTAGGGGGAGTTCCGATCGGACCATCGACGCGAATGGTCGTGCATTCTGCTGCGCTCTACGCTCGATCTCGATACTCGTGAGTTAGTGACGTTCGTTATTACTTCGGGAGTGTTCGGTTTTCGCTGTGAAGTTCCGATTCGGCTGACTTAGCTCACACGTGCATTGCAGGTGGCATTCTCGATTCCTGGAATTGAGTGAGACCTTTCTATTTATTTATTGCTTCTCTTGTTACATTTATTGTTCACCCATTTATTTGTCTAAATATTTAAGTAGTTCTTCATTCCTTTAGTCGTTATTTCTTTATACATTTATTTATTTTTCAATTATTTATTTATATAGGTACCTATTTATCTATTTATTGTTTAATTACGTATTTTATTTTTACTTGCTTGTCTCGCTCACATATTTCTTGCATTGTTTTTTTTTCTTATATTTTTAAATAGCTCTCTTGGTCCCGACTTGGGATAGACCCTTAGTTTTCGTGTGGCGTGCCCCCCTGCCCTTAAGGCAGGGAGGTTGGTTCGCGTAACATCGTCCCTCCCCCTCAATCCACGGAATGGATAACTTGCAAGAAGTATTGGATAGATTTCGCGTCCGTCTCCTTGCGCAGGGACTTGACGAAGGGTCAGTTAATTCCGCGTTTGTGACTCTTCTGTCCCAGTCCTCCGAGGAAAGTCAATATGTGTCCCGCGTGGCAACCTCCAATTCCTTCGCGTCTCCACCTTAATTTACTATAGGCGTTCGTTATATTGCATGCCGATAGATCCGCCCGTTCTAACCAATATGGAAGTATCAGTATGTACGTTAGGTATGACCGGTCATCCGTCCATTGTATTAGTGTCCGCGTACCTCTCGCCGAACAAAGAGTTGTTACAAACAGATTTACGAGCGCTGCTCAACTTAGGAGATTCAGTTATTATAGCGGGGGACCTCAACTGCGGGAACGTTATCTGGAATAGTCCGAGAACCTCTCGTAACGGGAGGATACTCGACAAACTAGGTAGGGTCCTCGCATTTGACGTCATAGCCCCTCCGGAACCCACACACTATCAAGACAACTGTCGCCCGTCAGTCTTAGACATAGCTCTTTTAAAAAATATCACGCTTCGGGTACGACTCATACAAGTCGTACACGAACTTGATTCAGATCACCGCCCGGTCGTATTACAGTTAGGTTTCAATTCAGATTTCACCCCTCCGTCGGTCAGGGTGGCTGATTATGTTAGTTTAGCTCGTTATTTTAAAGAAAATCCATCGTCTGACATTTTAGACGGGATCCCAGACGTGTTGACGTCTAGAGCCGACGCGGATTCGGCTATCGATTCCCTGGTCGACTATCTTCAGACCGCCGTCAGAGAGACCTCGAAAGAGGTACAAGCGGCGAACGATCGCCGCTTTATACTCCCTGACGACGTGAAAGCGTTGATCACGGAAAAGAACGCCGCGACTCGAGCTCACGACGCTTACCCGTCTGTAGAGAACCGCGATCGATTACGCTCACTACGTAAATTAGTTAAAACTCGTATCTCTGAGATTCGGGGCGACAGGTGGGACAGGCTTCTGGAGGATCTCCGGCCGTCTCACCTGTCGTACTGGAGACTCACGCGCACTTTAAAATCAGATCTCGCCACTCCGATGCCTCCTCTCGACAGAGGCCCCGGGTTGCCTCCCGCGTTCGATAGTATAGATAAAGCAGAATGTCTAGCCGCGAGTTTAGAGAAACAGTGTTCGCCAAACACTGATAATACTGATGCTGTCCATATCGGATCGATCGAGTCGTCGGTAGAGCATGCACTCGCATCTCCACCCGCGGATACCCTAACCTCGATAACTTTTGATGAAGTTTCAGCCGCCATAAAGCGTCTCAAGCTTAGAAAGTCCCCAGGTCCGGATGGAATCAGGAACGAGGTGCTGAGACTCCTTCCTGACCATATCATAGCTCTATTGGTCTGCATCTTCAATGCGGCCATGTCCCAGGGCCACTTTCCAGCCGCCTGGAAGAAGGCCGTAGTGATAGGCATACACAAGCCCGGCAAAAAAGCTACGCTTCCCGATAGCTATCGCCCGATCAGCCTGTTAGATACATTAGGTAAATTATACGAGCGGCTCCTTCTGAACCGTCTCCAGGTCTCGATTACAGATTTAAAATTAATACCACCTGAGCAGTTCGGATTTCGTGCCGAACACTCTTGCACGAATCAAGTACACCGCCTCACGGAGTACATTTTCTCTAATTTTAATGCCGACCCGAAACGTAAACCGAAACGCACAATTGCAGTTTTTTTCGATGTCGCCAAAGCCTTCGATAAGGTCTGGCATGGAGGGCTCGTCCATAAATTATGTAAATATCACTTACCCGATAAGTTAATACATATTATCCACGATTTTCTCACTGATAGGACTTTCCGTTTTAGAGTGGATGGGGAACTATCCCTGCCCCACCCGATACGCTCAGGTGTGCCACAGGGCTCCATACTCGCGCCCTCGCTTTTCAATCTGTTCATCAGTGACCTACCTCGGTCTAAACGGGTCGAGGTAGGTTGCTATGCTGATGATACCGTTATTTACACTTCCAGCTTGCGGTCGGACTTTCTTAGGAAGCGCATCGAAAAGGCCGTTTGCACACTCGGTGAATGGTTTCGTCGATGGCGCATAGAAGTTAATCCTGATAAGAGCGCCGCGATACTCTTCGATCCTTTACGACGTAATAATAACCTCGAGCCCATCAGGCTATACGGAACCGATATACCTTGGGCCGACGAGGTCAAATATCTCGGTGTTACATTAGATAAACATTTAAATTTCGAGTCACATATAGATAGAGTACGAAACAAAGCCGCTATGGTTTTGGGTCGCCTCCATCCGTTGCTTTGTCATAGGAGTAAGATGTCCCTCAGACACAAGCTCACTTTGTATAAGACGTGTATCCGTCCCGTGATGACATATAGCAGTCCCGTTTTTGCGCATATGTCGAAAGATAATTTTCATAAGTTGCAGGTTCTTCAAAACCGCGTTTTACGTAAAGTGACCGGTGCCCCGTGGTACGTCCGGAGAGTTGATCTACATAGGGACCTAGAGATGCCTTCTATCTGGGCGTACGTAAAATCACTTACGATTAGTTATTTTGAAAAAGCCGCGAATCATCCCAGTCCGTTAGTGGTATCCGCCGTAAAATACGAACCCGTACCAAACGCTGCGCGTAGTAAAAGACGTCCGCGACATATTTTTACCGACCCTCCCGACGAAATAACGGCAGTGAACGATCAGTACCAGCCTGTCTCTCTAAACAGAGCGTGCTCACGCCCACGCCCGCGTAACCACAGATCACGCCGCCGTGGTCTGGGGGTAAATTTCGCTCCCGCACACCAGACTAGGCCCCCCTCGGCAGCAGCTCAAGCCTAGGTCCGTTCCCTCGGCGTGGAGCCCTTGAGTACGCTGCTCGCGCGATACAGTGACACAAAATCTTACATCACTGCGACAACATTACACATATCACCTCCACGCACGTGCACGCATACACGCTTACACATAAAGTGGATGGGTTTTTCTTTTCTTTCCCGTATCGAACTGTAATAGTTTAGAATCTTTTCCGATACAAAATACACATAGGAGTTGTTGAGATATGTATGCTTGGTACACATATATGTTTCAGCAACTCTTATTGGTATGAATAGTTTAGCTTTAACTTAGGTTAGCTTTGATAGGTCGCGAATTGCATGAACAGGCCACAGCCAAGCCGAGGTGTGCCGCGCACCCTTGAGCTGGTTGCCAAAACAAAAATCGGCTGAGTGCCTTAAGCGCTCGCCTTAGTAGTCCGGTGAAGCTGTTAAGACCTTGCCAGGTCAATAGCATAGTCAGTTCGAAAAAAAAAAAAAAAGTTATATGCTTAGCATTATCTATGCATGCTGGTTATTATTATGGTGATAATGATAGTATGCTATACCTAGTTAATAAGAATATTCGTATTCTTGTTGACTCCCGATTAATATATGCTCTACAGTCATTAGAATTTCATAGGGACATCGAATCTTTGCGATTAATCGCATGTACAATAGAGAATTTTGTGAATAACTTTATGATATAGTGCCCTCATCGTCGCTCTTAAAAACACGCCTCCCGCCGCTAGCTGGTTACTCATCCACACATTCTAAAATTTAATAAAATAGTGGCAACAGTAAGGTAAGAACCTTTATTATGCGCATACTAGGGTTGTCAAATGGATCACCCGGTACGATGCTCTTTATGAGGCTCGTCAAAGAGGGATTGAAACACGCTCTTTAAAGCCGGCAGTGATACCCCTGATGTTGCAGTTGTTCATAGGCATTTCACATCCAATGGTGCATTTGCCTGTTTGCTGCTCTTTGGAATAAAAAAGTGAAGACCCGTTGTGATTTGAAGCTCGATATGAACAATGAAACGACAAATATTTTATATTATATTCTTCCAAAGCAACATAGCTTCAGGACATACAACTTCGTTAAGATGTACGATTAGATGGTAGAATAAATTTAGTTGAGTTTTTTTTATATCATAGGGGGCACACGAACAGGTGGGTCACCTGATGTTAAGTGATCACCATCGTCCATAGACACTAGCAACACCAGGGGAGTCGCAAGTGCGTTGCCAGCCTGTGTATGATGGAAAACGAGGCAGTGGCAGGAGAGGGGATCGGGAGAAGGGAAGAGGAGGTAGGCCTCCGGCGCTGTCACTGACCGAACGAAAGGAAACAATGCAAGCACTGTTACTTCACGACGTTTTTCTGTGAGAGGAAAGGTAGTACCCCGGACGAGCCGACCCATTCATGCTGAAACTAGTAATAGCTTCAGCGTGGCTCTAGCGCCTGAGAAAAGAGAAAATGAGTTTAATAACGTTAAAGATTCATATAATAACTAGTGGTTATTCACTGATCGAGATTCGACCATAATACATTAGTTTTTGAAGTTTCCATTACTGTTGAGGTTTTATCCCAAAGAGTGTACAAATATTGTAGATCAGTAAACGGAAGGAACATGAAGTATGATATAAGGAATAAAGATTTTTTCTTCTTTATTTTATTCAGGTACCTACTATACCATTTCGGATATATGTCAATTCCATAATTCCATAACTTACAACTCAAAATTATAATATGAAGATAACTAACAAAGTGACCCCATAGGAAACTTAAAATAGACAACATTTTTAAGAGTAATCGGTTCTGCTAGAATTCTACAATGGACACCCACATCTAGGGTTTCCACCTTTTTTTGTAGATAGATAGATTTTGTAGATAGGTAGATAGATAGATAGATTTTGTAGTACATTGGTTAAATAATAGGTAAGAAAAAAAAGTACATAGTATTAAAATAAAGAACAATTTATTTTTTATTATTACTATGTTTAAATATATATTTTTAATTACTTTTGCGATTTATATCAAATTAGTATCGCTACTAAACAATTGCACATCATCTTTACAGTCTATATTTAAATTAAAATAAATAAGTAATTCGTTTTTAATCAAATTCAGAGATCAAATTCTTTTGTCTCGCCATTTGCTATTCATCACGGAAATAACTCTCTCTGTGAATGCTGACATGACGGGAATAGATAATATAATAACGAAAAAATACATATGAATAAACTTTTCAAAATACCAAAGAAACCAAATCATGCCAAATAAAGTGTTTCCGTGTACTTTATTGTTCACATTAAGTATAGAGTACAATTACCTGAAATAACGTACAATACCCTATTATAAAGTACGGGTGGCAACCCTACCCACATCCCCGATATCAATATTCTTAGCAGCAGTATCCTCTGGGAATGGTTGCTGTTTGCATCAAGAAATAATGGATATCATCAATCTTACCATATTAATTGCAAAGCGGTGAATTTATCATTTTCATTAGATATCTTAATTTACCGACACAAATACAAACCTCAATCGGTCGATGACAATGAAAAATAAAACAATGTTTCCTATTTTATTTTAGTGACAACCCTAACGCTCGTTGATGGCTATTAAATAAAAAAATGAAGGAAAATCGGTTGATAAACAGGAGGAAATGGTACTAAACTGTTTTAGCTTTTCCTACTTATACGTACTTATAGACTAGCCTCTGCCCGCGACTTCGTCCGCTTGAGCTAACGCTAATACGCAGCGGAAGCTCTCAAAAGAAAAAACAACCCCGATTTCGAAATATTCTTCATTAGTGTTCAGCTCCTATTGATCTTAGCTTGATCATATATAGCCTAAAGCCTGCCTTGATAAATGAGCTATCTAACACTGAAATAATTTTTCAAATTGGACCAGTAGTTCCTGAGATTGCCTCCTACAACGTCACAAACTTTACATTTTTATAATATCATCATCATCATATATATTAATACGTGAAGCCCTAAACTTTGTATCCATTTTTAATGGAATTGGGCGAACGGATGAACGTAAAATTTGGCATAGTTAAAGTTTATATGGAGGAGAAGTGCAGAAAGCTATTTATTTTATATAAAATGCATTAGAAGTACATTAAATTAATTAAAATATGCATTACTCACACTACAGCTTCAATTTTACACAACATATGCACACATGTAAATAAAAAAGGCATTTTGATATCTGTCAATAAAGGACTTCAAAAAAGGTTACTTAATAAAATTTCACGTTCTTCCGTTCGCCCAATTCCGTTAAAAAGGGATACAAAGTTTAGGCTTCACGTATTAATATATATGATGTTGTTTAATCGTACTTGAGACTATTTCTCCACGTCTTGATATAATTATTATATCTCTAGGAATTGATTACTAACATCGTTGATTGTTTGTTCGGTTCAATACGTATCGCCGGTATCGAATAATTATGTTGATATTTGCTACGTGCTACGAACTCATACCACATATAATTTTATTATTGCGTTTTGCACGTATCGACTGTACTGCTTATATTATTTCGTTTGATATTTACTCGACCCACTTTATAAAGCGGTAACTGTTTCTCTTTTATACATTAATCGCTTTGTATATTACTTATCTAAAAGTAGTGTTTCAAGCGCTTATCACATCAATCTTTCTTCTTTTTGCGCAGGGTTGGAACAATTTATTTTCTTCCATTTTATCGTGAATTGAGATTTGTCTTGATGTTTTGCGACTCGTCGACTACCTAACGTCGACTCTCTTGGAATCATCTTTACTATGCCTTGCTGACAATATTGAAATATTTGCGACTATTACCTTACAATTAATTATCGCGGCCAGTGGTTGTCGACAGTCAACAATAATTTATTTCTTAAGTTGTAAGTTTCTATAATATTTAGGTTTTTTGACAAAGAGTGTAAAATTTTCTCATATTAAACGTAACGTAGACGTTAGAAGCATGATGTATATGGAATAGCGACGTATAAATAAAGACTTACTCTCGTCGATTGTAAGAAATTAAACTGTTTGATTTTTTAAAATTAATAACCCAAAAAGTTTTTATTTAGGTATATTAATGTAATCGATATATTATTTATATTTTATAAGCATGTTACAGTTACATGCCACTAACTTAGGTGGTATTAACTAGTTGTTTTCCTGTACACCCAGAATACCCCTGACTCTATTCAACAAATCCATCCAAAGGCTGCCTGGAAGAAATTGCTAATAGCAATAAGGTCGCCCATTTTACTGATAACAAAACGTGAAATGTTTTTGAAATGAATGTATATTATAATTGGTGTACAATAAAGTTTAAATAAATAAGGTTTTAAATAGCTAGTAAACAAAATAAACAAAACAGTTGACAAACAGATTAGAAAAAGGTACTAAACTATTTAATCTACGCCTATTTTAAGTATATATAGATACTTAGGTATTCATACTTACTATTATAAAGAGAAATAATTTGATATTTTGTCGGTCATGGAATAAATACTTAACAGATTTTGAAGATTTATACGCCTATGGCTACATTATTAGCGAGTAACATAGGCTGTATTTCATTTTCGAAATCTACATAGACGTGAGCAAAGTCGCGAGTAAAACCAAGGTTACGTACAGTCAGCGCCAAAATTTTTGATTGCTCTAAATACAGATGAACAGAACACAACTTTAAGTATAAATACGTATCATATTATATGTATGGACAATAATAATATTTCAAATATGCTTTGTATTTAACTTTTAACCATATTATGCGCAAGCCAGAACATTTCCTTTTTATTATAGTAGCACGGCAAAATGACTGCGCTATGCTTGATGGTAAGCACAATACAATCCAGAAACAATGGCGAACACCGAGTGACACACTATCCATTGCCGATCGCCGCTGTTATGCCAGCCTGCAAAAAGCTGGATATGCACAGGCTGATCCCGAAACGCGACCCGTAGAAGCGAATCGCTATGTCGGGCTTTTTCGCCATATACATTGTGGTTGCGGCCCAGTCAGGCTGTAAACCTCCTCGCTTTCACCATTGCCTCGTTCGTTATTCAGCTGGGTGCACCACGTGCAGGTGACGTTGGTTTGCGTGTCTCAAGTCTTATGATGTTATGCGACACCACAAACTTACAGCTATATTTAAAACCACCAAAAAGATTTAACACGACTGTATTTATTAACATTTCCTTGTTAAAATGAAGGGAACACGTTGTGGGCGCGCAATTAATACCTAATAATAATATTAATCAAACAGATTGGCACAGTTTTCAGATTATGCCAAGAATAATATCTAAAGATATAAAATAATACATTAATCGGTCTTAAGTTTCCGGCTTTAATGTATGATTTATGAAAACCGATGATGTCAACATACGCACGAACGTAAACAGCTAAGCTATTATCAAAATCAGTGCAATATAGCAGGAGATGCTTTACGATCAGGGATTTTTAATGCGACATAAACCGATACACGCGCCCACATCAAATGTTATTATTTATCGCATAAAATCCCTGACGCAAAACAAGTAACACGTTTCGCCTCTTTGACTGACACATAAAAACCGCTTTTTATACGATAAACGGTGTAACTGGGCCGATTCGCTTCTGATTGTGACCGTCCGAAGTGATGTGGTCTACTTTATCATCGTAAAACCGTTTTGATGTAAGCCGTGACGTATTCGATAGCCGTCCTTAGCCCTTCGGGAGTGTTTAAAGGTGCGATCTCGTTACGGATTATCTACTCTTATATGAGTCGTATAACCACATTTATATATTTACAATTGGACCACGATTTAAAACGGGTTGAGGACTAAACATATTATATAAATAAATTGATAGGGGTCTACCGTTGTGCGTGTATCATACAAAAAGTACTAGATAGATTGTAATCAATTTTCTCTTATTCGAATCGTTTTTATGTATTTACAATTGGATCACATTTTAAAACGGATTAAATACGAAATCTATATAAATAACATGATAGAGATCTGCCGTTGTACACGTATCATACAAGAAGCACTGGATAGATTGCAATCAATTTTGTTTACACTTGCTTCTTAAAGAACTTGATCCCTATCTAAAAAATATAGCAATATTTTCACTTAATATAAAGATGTTAAAAGTTTAACATCATATTCACATAACAACACATAAAACCATGATTTTACAAGCTCTATGCATTTAATGTGTTTTCTTACTGGTCGACAAGTGGGATAAACGGTATAATGCTTATGTTTTTCGGCTGTACATAAGTACATTTTAAGATAATAAATAAATACGAACGAAGTCACGTTTATCAGCTAGCTAAGAATAATATTAAAACAAGCGTAGCGAACCTTCAGTACTTACTATATTATATTAGTATCTCTAGTTTACCGTTACTTGAGGACAAAGCTAGATATACAGTCGCTAAATTAGAGTAACTGCGGTTTTTTTTTCTTATTGTTACCCGGCAAAATGACTGCACTATGCCTGATGGTAAGCACAGTACAAGCTAAAAACAATGGCGACCACTGAGTAACACACTATCCATCATCGGTCGCCGCTGTCATGCCGGCCTGCGAAAAGCTGGATATGCACAAGCTGATCCCGAAACGCGAGCCGCAGAAGCGAATCACTATGACGGACTTTTTTGCCATATACATGGTGGTAGCGACCCAGTCAGGCTGTAAAACTCTACCACCTCGCTCTCGCCATTGCCTCATTCGTTATTCAGCATGGTGCACCACGTGCAGGTGAGGTTAGCTAGGGTGTCTCAAATCTTATGATGTTATTCGACACCCCTTACACCCCCAACACACCCCTGCAACACCAACCAAACTCCTCGGACCTTGTTTCAACAGATTACCATTTTTTTCGGTATTTGGACAATTCCTAGCAAGGAAAAACAATTTTCGGTAATGGAATTTGTGAACTACTTATAAAATAGTGAAAGTGCATCTATACATATAATAAGAAAGTAAATCTATAGTGTTTGTATTTTTTCCATTTTTGTAAAAAAAGTGCTGGTATCGGGGAATAAATAATAAGATACATTTCAATCATTTTTAGTAATATCTGTCTGTCTGTCTGATTATTTGTCTGTTTGTATGAACATGCATTACTACTAAACACTGGGTTCACAATAAAACATCATTAGGTGACGCGAACTCATGTTTTCCCTTATCAAAGAATTTTCGCTCAAAACGGCTAAAGAAGTTTTCAGTACAAAAATAATACAAAATGAAAATTCTTTACCTTTTTCAATAGGGTCGTTCGCGAACACAGCCGGTTTTAAATGTACCCAGTATTGTGGGTTTGTGTATAGTACCGCCAAGTCGTAAGCTTTGTCGTCTCTCGTTTTGTATCGGACTATAGCAGTCTCTTTCACTTCTTGGCAGTACACGGATATCTTGTGATTATTATACAGAGAAAAAAAATGACATTCACTTCTATACACATAATAACGATTAATGAGGAACGTTTTGGTATAAAATTTGACAATTTTTTTTTTTATAATCAGCGTAGGACAACGTCTGCCGGGTCCTGCTAGTATATAATAAAATATATTTCATTTATACAAATGTTTGCCTGTCTGTTTACTTGAACACGCATTCACGATAAAACCTCGTCAAGAAAATTATAAAGCATATCTTCAAGAGTAACTTAGTCTTTGTTTCATTAAAATCGGTCCACTCTATCAAAAGTTACTGTAATTTGAATGACCGTTCGAGTTAAATATGAAGGAAGAGTAGTAATTTAAACTATTATTATAAAGCTGAAGAGTTGGTTTGTTTGGTTGAATGCGCTAATCTCAGGAACTACTAGTAGATAATAATGCTATATACTTCGGTACTTAACTATATAATTTCATAAGTTTTTTTTCGATTTACATTTTCCCTATAAAACACTAATTTCATATGTAAGAACCTAATTCTATCACTGGCGTCGAGATTGCAGTGTTATTGAGGATGATTATACATAGGTAGAGGCTACAGTGACCACTTTACATCAGGTATATTACATGCTTGTCTGCCAGTTGACGTGAGAAAACAGTATGCAATAGAGATGAAAAAACAAATTTTGAACTATTTAGTAATCTTTAATAATATAAAGTCTATTTAATCAGAATATTTGAATTTGAGAGTTCTAGGTAAATTAGAGAGTGAAATGAATTACGAACATCCGAGATAACTCTATGTGATGGGCTGAGGAACAATTTCGTTTTAAGTTGAAATAAATTCAATTTACGGACGGTCTCGTTCCCTAACAAGTGCAAACAGTTGTGGGATAATTTTTATCTGTGTTTCCCGTCAACAAATTATTCCAAAATAGAATTTAACAATATTGGCTATTAATTTAAAAATGTTGTATTTTTCAATAAATTCTGTAGGTGGTAGAGCCACGCTGAAACTATTACTGGTTTCAGCATGAATGGGACGGCTCGTCCGGGGTAGTACCACCCTCCCATAGAAACACCGACTTGAAGTAATAGTGCTTGCATTGTTGTGTTTCGTTCGGTCTGTGAGAGCACCGGAAAACCACCTCCCCTCCCCTCTCCTCTCCCCTCCCCCTCTCCATTACCCTCTACCCCCAAACACATTCTAGCAACGCACATGCGACTCTCCTGGTATTGCAAGTGTCTATAGATGGTGGTGATCACATCAGGTGACCTGTCCGTTTGCCTCCTATGACATAAAAAATAAAAGAAATATTCATTGAAGTTTGAAAATTCATAGAAATTAATGATTACTGTTAATTATCTTATAACTTATAAGAAAATAATATAAATGAAAGATACTACAGTAAGAGAAAACATTTGACTTTGTATTTGTAAAGGACAAACAAACTCAATAAGTACTTAAGCGGTTTTGAAAATTCTTTCACCTATAGAAAGCTCTATTATCGATGAGTAACAAAAGCTGTATTTTATTTTCACATTATACAAGCGAGCAAATCTGGAAGCAAAATCTAGTGAAAAATGTAATACTTCGATTAATAAAATATGCAATATTGTTCCTCGTACGTAAACAAAGATATGAACCAATTTTATTAAAATAGAGGCGTTAATGATTACTTTTTTTTAAACATTAAATATAGGGTAATCATTCTGACTTACCTTGGTGTTAAATGACAAATTAACACTAATGATACCAACACTTAATAGATACCTAGTTTACCATATGGGGTCAAATGACCCGAAATGTATGTTTTCTACTTAAATGTAAGAAAAAGATATTAGAAAGGATTTTTTTTAATTATAATTAAATAAAATAGTATATTGACAATTTCTATTACAAACGCAAAAAAATATGATTTTTTTTATTCATCGATTTTTTTACATATAAGTGTGTCCATCGTACACTTTCCGCAAACATATTTTTTACATTTAGAGCAAATTTTGTTGGTTTTATTTTCTTTACAGTATCCTATTTGACACCTCTTCCGTTGATTAGCATCTGTAGTAGACTTAGGCAACGATCGTTTCGTATTTGTTTTTTCTTTTGGTTGTCCACGGGCTTCTCGAAAATCGGCGGCAAGTTCTAACGCTAGCTTGAGTAAAAAATCTTGTCTCGAGATACAATCTCCTGTCGTTTGCTTGTAC
Source organism: Antheraea pernyi (assembly GCA_015888305.1). Classification (NCBI taxonomy): domain Eukaryota; kingdom Metazoa; phylum Arthropoda; class Insecta; order Lepidoptera; family Saturniidae; genus Antheraea; species Antheraea pernyi. The sequence continues at coordinate 3,491,871 of MU158805.1, read as the reverse complement.
AAAATCCAGGCATTTATGCCAGCTAAATCAAGGATATTGAAAAAGACTTGGAGAGGCGATCTGCAAGAGTTCGTAGTAAATTTCCTCACCATTTGATCGGTCATGTCTAGAGCAAACTTGGTTTTATTGTAATAAAACAGTTTCAGGTAAACGCTAATCATTGTTTTCTACTGTTACAAATTTATATTTAGAACTAAGTAAAAGTTCATTTTTGTTTGGCTTGCTTTTATAGATTGTAAGAGTACAATTATCTGTAGTAAAAATCTTCGATGAAAATCTTGCCATATTATCTTTCTTTCTACAAATTTAGGCCCCCATATGTTATTCCACAAAAAAAATTAAAATTATTTGCTCCATATGCATCCTTGCATATAAAACTGTAATAAACGCAACTAATTTTTCTTGAGAATAAACTCCAATCGGATACTAAAACTCTGTTGGCTTCTTCTATTGTGCATGTTCTTATATGGTTCATAATACGGTGGTCAATTATCAATGAAAATGCAGTACTAAATTTACCTTTCAGTATATCATGTTTTGCATATCCTGTTGGGCCTACTTCTTGCCTGAAAATGTTATGAAGTGGTGGTCTTCCGGGTGTGCCACCTACTTGTATTTCTTCCCAAACAGATTCATCATACGCAACATGTTTTTCATTCATTTCTACTTGACTTTCTTCAGAACTTGAGAGTAATCTTGTTCTTTTTCGTCCACAACCGATATTCACAATATTTTCCTCTTCATCGTCAGTATCGGTAGATGCAAACTCATTTTCATTCGTAACCATTTTATCTTTGTTTTCAGAAAATTCATATCCACTGATTTCCGAAAACTCTATTATAACCCCAATATTATTTATATATTCCTGTGTCATTAATAAAGCTATCAAAATAAAATATAAACTATTTACCAATACTTCACATTTTTACTACCTTTTCTTACACTAAAAATCTACTTTCAATCTAAAATTTTGATATTTTCTTGAAACTATTCTCAGCTATTTTGATTGAACTACTTTACGCAACAGTCTTTGCAGAAATGTGCAGCTTACCGTCTACAATAGATAAATAATATTTATCTATAAGCTTATAAAACAAAAAATGTTTTCGTTTTACCAGACATTACTCAACATTAACAAAACAAAAAAAATATAAAAATAGTTTAAGAACTGTAGATTAATTAGTAATAAAAAGTCATAAAGTCAAATTTGCAGAAGTAATAAGATTATACGTGTATTTTCAATGCAAAAGTTCAAAATGGGTCATTTGACCCGTATGGTATGTACATCGATATACGTTTAATTCGTCAATTATTCGTCAGAGCTAATAGTTCTATTTTAGCATAATGTATATATACATATTTATTTACATTATCGCATACTTAGCTAAGAACTATATCACTCCATGATACGATATATAAGGTACAATACATATTACTACAATCAAGAAGCAAAGCAATTCAATACAATATTCAATTCGTAATTATAAAGGAATTGTAACAATATCTCCATAGAATAATTAGAACGTTTCCATACACTTGTTAACAGGATATAATAATATTTCCCATGTCGACTTTGCCCTTCTTTTTAAGGGATAATGATAACTGAGCATTTTTTGTTGTTTTAGTATTCATTGTTTGCACGGCGTTATTAAATCTCGCTTTATTATTCGCAGTATAACCACGCGCAGAGATTACACGGAATATATTGTTTCTAATTTTATTACATCCGCCAACAATTACTTAGGTTTCCTTTTTCTGCTGTTTATGGTTTTTTATGAAGCAGTAACAATGATATTATAACTAAAAAGCTACGTTACCTACGTGATATTTTGACAAAACATATGGCACGATAACGCACACATACGTGAAGTAATATTGTAACGCCGCTGTCTTAGATAAAATGTGGAAGTGAGATGGTATGTTATCAATATCGGTGGTGAACAAGAAATAGTTATATATTGCTTAGATATAGGCGGATTGCCGGGTAGCTGTCAAAAGGAAGTTAGTTAACCAAGTTTTAACAAGGCGCTGTCGAAACGCTTATGACATACCTACAGCTTTTCAGTTTTAATATCAATGAGCAGTAATGCTTGCAGTAATTAATATTAACGTCACGACTAATTATCTGGTAATAATTAATATCTGTATGTGTTTGCGTTTCGATAGCTCTGATGTTTTATATATATGCTTGCTGGTTACTAATAAGTTAAACTCTTTTTATGTATGATATGTATAATAATTAACGACTCGACAGTTTGCTCGCTTAAGCCCGAGTGTCCACGTAGGCGCGCGAGGGTGATGTTTCGGTGTGGGTGATCGGGGTGAGTCCTCACGTGTCAAGGCGCGTGCAGGCGTGGGGGGTGAAGGCTGCTTGCAGTCTGCATTACGGCATAGGCCGTAACAGTATGCAATATCAATACATAGTATAAAACAAAAGTCTCATACCGCGTCTATCCGTCTGTCTGTTCGCGATAAACTCAAAAACTACGCAACGGATTTTCATGCGGCTTTCACCAGTAGATAAAGTGATTCGTGAGGAAGGTTTTGGTATACAATTTGTCAAGGATTTTTTTATAATCAGGGCGGGACAACGTCTGCCGGGTCTGCTAGTATATTATAAGTACATCAATGCCATTGGGGCGTTTGTGTTATATAATACTAACTTTTGCCGACGGCGTCGCTCGGTTTAGTGTAGATTTGACTTAACGGCAGGCGTACACCGTAGGATTTTAGTCCGCGAGAGTCGGATTTCCCCATGTAAAAAAAATATTGCTTTCAGATTTGATTTTGCCTTTAGCCCTCGTGGACAGTATTTTTTTTTGGATGTAAGTATATGTTGTGTATATGTTATTCTTATACTTTTAATAACGTGTACGTAAAATCACATTCGTATTCATAATATTAATAGGGATTAGTATTTATAAAGGAATTAACAAGAAGGTGAGTAGTGGAGCGAATGTTAAAAGAAAAAAGTATTTTTTATTTTTCTTAACGAACACCTACAAGGTCATTGCTTTACAGTGCAAATCCTGTAAAAGGCAATCTCAGTTTGTTATATTTTATCTTTGCAGAACATTATAAAACCTTGTAACATCGACGTTTCGTATTTCAGCGAAATTTTATTAAACTTTTAAACAATTTCCACTGAAAGTTCCAGTCTAACAAAAATGATCGCGTAACGTTATTATATCTTTGTTTACTCGGAAATTATGTAAACGAAATTATTTCTTAACTTGACTTTGTTTGCGGTTTCATTTGCGGGCTGTTCTGCAATGTTTTGCTTTTAATTTTATCTACTTGTAAAACTAGTATATAATGACACTTAGGAATACACTTATCCTGAGCGATGAAGCATCCACTTCAGTCAAGAAACATCTGAGGCCCCCAATAGTTTCATACGATGGGGTTGTAGCACAAATTCACTTGCACAATGCACTATCTTCCATTTACTGTATTTACGTCCAGAAGTGTTTAATTTTAAGTATGTCTACATTAATATAATTTCAAACTGTAAGATTAAATACAGCTTCGTAGACCAAATAATAATAAATGAAAATGAACCTTTTCTTTTTGTGTCACAGAGTGACGTCACTATATGAGATCGTAAACGCAGTACAATTCAACAATGGGTATACACTGGGTTTGTAGTCCGGTGAAGCTGTTAAGACCTTGCTTGGTCAATAGGGTAGTTCGAAAAAAAAAAAGGCTATACACTGGCCGTTTCCAAATCAACGGCAGATTAAAAGGTGGTTACTGTAATGGATTTACCACCATATACATGAACACGGTCGAGTAACAGATTACTGCCACTTTGTGAAGTACAAAGTAATCACTTTGGCTTGAACAATAGTATCGTATCTGAACCTAGGTGTAACATCGGTCATTTTCGCTGGATTAAGCGTAAAGTGTTGGAAGGACGGACATTATGTATTCAGCTGTTGAAAGGCTTGTAGACTAGTGGACAGCGATGACTGCCAATTGATTTTTAATTTCTTGATGGTCGCTGTTGTTTTTAGAACACATTGTACATACCTTCACAATATCATGCTACAATGAAAAGAAATGGTCTCTAAATGTGACTCATATATTATATCCACGACTAACCAGTTCCCAGAATAAACGTTTTTAATTTTACTTTGCATTATTTGAGCCGAGGAATTCATATTCTTATTAAAGTTTTCTTTGAAGCGATGATGGGTCATTGGTCAAACGTCGCAACTATACCATATAATGGTGGTAAGTACAACACCCAAGTTGAAAATCTGTCGCCACACGCCTATAGGTGTGAGTAGTTTAGTTCGTTTTACATCAGATATACGTGTAAACGTTTGTGAATTATGCAATTTCAATTGTATGACTCACAATCGAATATATGTATGAATAGCTTAGAATAGTTTAGCTAGGTCAGATCCAGGATATCAGCGCCAGCCCAAGCCGAGGTGTGCCGCGCACTCTTGAGCTAGTTGCCTAAATAAAATCGGCTGAGTGCTTTAAACGCTCGCCTTAGTAGTCCGGTGAAGCTGTAAAAGCCTTACAAGGCCAATAGAATAGTCAGTTCGAAAAAAAAAACCTATAAGTGTGTTACAGCAGTTGTATTCGAGAACTAATCTTCCCTCTTAATATAGCACTTTTACCAATTTAAACAACATCACCATTTAACATCAGATGAGATTGATGAGACGAAACGATAAAACTTATAAAGTATTTAAAAAAAACATATCAACTATATCCAATAAGTGCTTTGAAAACCAAACGCGCGATCATAACTGAATAAGTTAAAAAAAAGTGCATATACATTATTTGATGAAGGACCAAATAATAGTAAATTCAGTCGAATCCAATACCACTGTTGATACAAAGAAAAACTGTAGATACTCTTCAAAAGACACTTTACTTAATACTTGCATTAATACGCGAGTCACGTTCTCAATAAAATCTAGGTGGTCATTTAATAAATACAGCTTTAAGTAAATACATCAACGTTTCCATCAGATATTTTGATACTTTAAGGGACGCTCCGTCAATATAAAAGGGATTTCGTGAGAGGAATAATAAATAACATTGTAGGACATTAAGGGCAAACAGTTATAAAATACATTCGTTTTAATTTTCATTACATTAATGTACGAGAACATTTTGGATCATAATGGAAAAAAAACTAAAATCAAAAATACTTTATTTAACTTAGGCCCTGAAAATGCACTTACCAACGTCAAAATTAGCACCGGTTTGGAAAACAACACAGTCATCGATAAGAAACGGCAAGAAACTCGATCTGATTTATCTTTTCATCATACATAACATGATATATTTTTACGAACATACATAATTATAGACATAGATAGCTATATTCATTTTGGCGGATGCACAGAGAGAGATGTTTTTCCGGACGTCACCATCGTTCACATATTGATCGACCCTATAATAGTCTATAGAGGTAGTCCGGTGAAGCTGTTAAGGCCTTGCTTGGTTGATAGCGTAGTCAGTTCGAAAAAAAAAAATAGTCTATAGACATTAAAGCCCGCTTGAGATGGTGCTTGAACGTACTATCTGGCAAAGCAGTAATGTGCTCTGGGACTTTGTTATAAAACCTAATACTGTTACCTAGAAAATTGTTAGCGGTTTTAGTGAGCCTGAAACATGGAATAACCAATTCGTAATTGTTTCTAGTATTTAAACTATGTCAGTACTTTAGTAAATCCAGGTTATCTAAGTTTTAATACTGTATTATATATGTAGGTTAAGTTATATAGGACTAGCTATTCCCGTGACTTCGTTCACGTGGAATAATTACTTTCGGCTAACGATATACCACAGCGAAAGCTCACAAAAGAAAAAATAAACGATTTTGAAACTTCATTGGTACTCCGCTCCTGTCAGTCATAGCGTAATGATATATAGCCTGATATCAGTGCGTTCAAGCAAACAAACTATTCAGCTTTATAATATTAGTTTAGATAATCGACAGTATATGAATTTGGTCTCTAAAGATTGATGAAGACAATTGGTTGTATTAAAATTGGCGATCAACTCACATGCTGATAAATAAACATACAAACACACTATAAGGCTCATACTCATAATCGAATGTATAAATGAATAGAACAGGATAGCATCAATGTGTTTTATGAATTTAAAAAATAATTTATTAATAAAAAAATATTGCCACCATATTGTTGTACGTTGTAAAATAGTACGAGGAACGGTGATAAATTTACAAAAAAAACACGTTTTAATAGCTATGATATTTTACACTGGGTTATACGCATCGTAAACGCTGCTTCCCGTTTCGTTCCCTGGTTACAGTTTCAATTATTTTTTAATATCGGAAAATTGCTCGCCCCGCCACGGAAATACCCGTAGCTTACCCGGAGCTTTATTTAATTTACTATATCATTTTACTTAGTGTCGGATATTGTAAAACCAGTCGAATTGTTACGGCAACGGCATTTTAATATTTTATTTATCTTTTACTAGCGGGCCCGGCAGACGTTGTCCCACCATTATTATAAAAAAAAAACCTTGACAAATTATACATCAAAACGTTCCTCATGAATCACTTTATCCACTGGTGAAGACCGCATAAAAATCCATTCAGTAGTTTTTGAGTTTATCGCGAACAGACAGACAGACAGACGCGGTTGGGGACTTTGTTTTATACTATGTAATGATTATAATCATATTATTAAAATACTAATAATATATTTTCAAAGTTTTTTTATGTTTATAATAGCACGGTAAAATGGCTGCACTATGCCTGATATACATACTGTCCATCGCTGGTCTCCGCTGTCACGCCGGCCTGCAAAAATCTGGATATGCACAGGCTGATCCCGAAACGCGACCCGCAGAAGCGAATCACTATGACGGGCTTTTCATCATATACATGGTGGTTGCGACCCAGTTAGGCTGTGAAACCCTACCCCGCTTTCGCCATTGCTTCGTTCGTTATTCAGCAGGGTGGACCACGTGCAGGTGAGGTTGGCTTGGGTGTCTCAAGTCTTATGATGTTGTTTGACACCCCTTACACCCCAAATTTAACTTTTATTTTTATTTTTTAATGTAATCTTCTTAAAACTTCAATGATTTAAAGTAATCTAAGTCGGTGCCAAACTTTTTGACCAATCTGTATATAGTTGTGCATAATACAAATTTCAGTAAAAATATGTATTTGATTGAAGAAGGCGGTACTTTGCGGGAATCCATCATGGAAGCCGCTTCCAAGCGGAAGTGCAAAGTAGCGTCCATAATTACTCGAATTTTTAACGTATCTATGATGACAAAAAAGATTGAAATGTGATGAAATGTAACACTAATCAATAGACAAATGACAACTTTTGGAAAAAGAATTCCATGTTTTCAAAATAGAATTAATTTGAAATTAGAATTCTTAGCCAAACAAAAATTATTTTGATTTGAAATGGCCAGTACTGCAGAACGGCAATTTCATAGCTATTATTTAAAAATATGTAGGTATAGCATCGATATAGTCATAGATCGTATTTCATGTACAACATCGAGACATGTTAAGGATAACTAAATGCCAAGTTTACAAAAACGTTTAGGTGGCTTGATGTATATTAAATATTAGGTGGTATGTCATTACGTTAAAGTCTATATAGCTAGATATTATGAGGGGTATTGATTCTGAACCGTCGAAGAATTAAAAGAAAAAAACACTTTAGAATTGAAAATCGCGTGACTGCTTAGTCTGTGATGTAGTTGCAAATGTCGCGTCTACATTGACAGAAGTGAATAAACCTTTCCTGTACCTCGAAATGGGTCGATGAGACCTTTATAGGCAGTAAAAGGGATTGCTTCATTAAAGGGGCGAACGACGTTACACGAACACTTACTATATTGTAACTATTCTATTTTAATATTAGATTTTGCTTATATATTTTACTAGCGGGCTTGCCGGACGTTGTCTCGCTCATATAATAAAAATGACATACATCAATCTTCCTCATGAATCACTTTATCTACTCGTGGAAACCGCATGAGTTTATCGCGAACAGACAGACGGACAGATGTGGCAGAGAACTTTGTTTTCCAATATGTAGGTAGTCATTTAGTGCAAACACAACTTGATTATAATACTAACTAACTAACACGAACGGTGGTAGAGCTACGCTGAAGCTATTAATGGTTTCAGCATGAATGGGTCGGCTCGACCGGGATAGTACCACCCTCTCACAGAAAACCGACGTGAAATAACAGTGCCTGCATTGTTGCGTTTCGTTCGGTCAGTGAGAGCGCCTGAAGCCCTCCTCCCCTCTCGTTCCCCCTTCCCTTACTCCCCCTCTCCCCCAAGACAGGTTGGCAACGCGCTTGCGACTACCCTAGTGTTGCAAGTGTCTATGGACGGTGGTGATCACTTAACATAATGTGACCCACCTGTCCGTTTGCCTCCTATGACATAAAAAAAAATTTAGGTTTGTATACTAATAATGAGAAAGAATCGATTTATATCAATTTCCTTGAAATGAAATATCCGTACTAATTTATGGACTCGGGTTTCCCTTCCAAAACTATTTTAGAATTATTTACGGCTAGTAATTTTTTTTAATACTTATATATCAATACTACATAGTACGGAACTATATGAAGTAAGTACGAAGATATTAAAAATAATGTATCGCTTAGGAACGGTCCTGGCCGGATATGAAAAGAAACTAGTCAAGTGAGTGACCGCACTGAAATATGTTTGACGGGATTTCTGCTGAACGGCGTAGTTCATTGAGCTGGAAAACCTTTGCACTGGAACTTAATACTATATGGATTTTTTTAACGAATGAAGTGCTTATATTTCTTAGAATTTTTATATTTCGTCTTACGTTTGTTTATTTTATTTCATTGACGTTTGACATCAAAATGTTTATAATCGAAAAATAATGAGAAAATAATAAAATTGAATATTTAGCAACAGTAAAATATTTGTTTGTCATATTAATACAATGGAAAATAAACGACATGTTCTCCTTTGTTAAATAACTACAACAGCCTACAAATAATACCATATCCTAATTTTTCTTCATATACTTGAAGCCCACTTTTTTGTACGAACTCCTACGTATTTATTACTTATTGCTGCCTTTTCTTAAAATAAATATAATCAATGGCTCTCAATGGCTCCTTGAAATACGAATTCTATTTGCTTTCTTTTTTCTCGACGTATTTACGCCTACAGAAATATCACTCCCTTTGAATGCGGGGTTATCTTCTTAGTTGCCATCGTAACGTGCTGCAAAAACGATAGAATAATATACTATTTTGTCTCTTATCCTTGATATAAGATAAAATATTGCGACGTAAAAGCCTTATTTGATAACTATTTTTGTCTTGATAATTCGAAATATCGATTTAAGCTAAAACTGACGCAGGAATAGAAAGGGATTCGTGCACTTGGAAGAGATACTGGTATTTTGAGGAAATAAGTATTTGACTCATGTATTCTACCATGTCTCATGTATAGTCGTCAAACTTGGAGGCTGTCTCAGAAGCACTACTTAAAACCAAAAAACATGTCAAAGTGGAATGGAATGGATTATGATGGAAATCTCACTAAAGACCGGAAAAGAGTAGAAGAAATCAGATCAACAACAAAATTGTAAGACATAATAAATAAAGTTAAGCAATTACAGTGGCAATGGACAGAAGGCAACAGATAGCAAAATAAAATGGACAAAACTGATTAGGGAATGGTATCCACGGGAGGGTAAAAGGAAAAGAGTACGGTAAAACAAAGTAAATTATGGGCAGACGATATAAAGAAAGTTAGTAGTTCAGTTAAACAAAGAAAACAACATGTTAGGTAGAATTGAAAACAGGTCGAAGAGGCCTACATATGAAGTGATAAGGTACATGTAAAAAAGCGAATTATAACATATTCAACAACAAATCATGACAAATACGTACGAAATCACGGGCACAACTATATTTATATATCGTATACAAATATAAGGTACGATCCCGACTCGGTCATCATCGCCCAGCACAAAGTACTAAGGATAGAAATTTGTTTGGAAAGGATATTGAATTTGTACCGGGAGGACCATTTAAGAAGAGATTTCTCGAAATTAAACCCTAAGGGTGTGAAAAAGGAGTGAAAAAGTATTTTTCGGAAAATGGGAAATAGAATTTGCTCGGGCACATCTATTTGAACCTCTGTATCAATAATACCCATCGACCCAATTAACATAACACCTATATTAAGCATTTTTCAAAATTTAAACTCAGTCATAAGGGTGGAAAAGTTCACCTGGAAATTACTATTTTTATAAATAAACGAATATAAATGTGAAATGTGAATTAAATGTGGTAATATGTATGTAATAAACCGTAATACAAAATAACTGACAATAACAAATAATTACAACTGCCAAACAAATTGCTTGCAGTATAAATTATATTATATTGCAGTATAATTTCATAAAAACTTCTCCTTTTAAACCTACCAACATTTATCTCTGCATCACCTAATGGTTGACTGGTAGAGAATGCCTTCGGCATTAAGTCCGCCATTGCGTATTTAAGGCATAATGTATAAATAAATAAATATACACTCAGTAGAAGTAAAACCATAAAAAAAATCATAAAAACGCAGACCAGAGCAAGTATTAGGCAGTGCAATATATAACGAGGAGGTCGCGAATATGGGAAACACTGTATAATGTATTTTATCTCATTCTATCGAATCATATAGATATATATGGTTGTCTCTTTTTAATGCAGCCTATCGTTTCTTCGAGTTTAACAAATCATAAAGGGACTAAAGAATCTTTCACTTAAATAAACTGTACAAATCTTAATAATATGTGACAACGAATCCATTAAAGGCCAAAAGCTCTGTCTTTATTTTGAAAACTGTATTTTCAATAGCATTTCTTATAAGCTTTAAAAGTGTTATGACTTTGATAGCTACACAATCAATTAGATACCAAGATACGCTATATCATAATACTACGTTTGTATTCCTGTTTTGCGCAACAAATCTATTCATAAAAAATACGTGTATATGGATCACTAAACAATGGAATAGAAAATAAACTTTACTTGCACAATAATATATATAGTATAAAGTAGTTAAATAGATAAAAAAAACATTTTTTTTAATAAATTTAATATGGATATATAATATATACAGAGTTATGATGTTTTTCAGCATCGTAAACACCAATTAGCGTAAACCTACAATGAAGCATTATTTAAATCGACGCACGTTTACAAGCGAATGTATGGTCTGTTCACATATCCAAACAATTTATTTTCATAAACAAAGCGACACTGACAAAAGATGAGGGATTTGTGTCCATTACGATGAGACACGATTCGGACACGGTATTACTGTATCATGTTACAACAAAGCCCTACCGACTAGGAAACAAAAATACGAGAGAATGTTTTGCTGTAGATATTTATTACTCAATAGATACACTCGGTATTTAGGACGAAATGTAATTTAAACACTAAATAATGAACTATAAATTATATAAAAAAATGCTACGTTGAGGTTATTCAACCAGCACGATGGACGTCTGCATTCTGCTCGAATTTAGGATACCCGCACGTGTACATCCTCATATACAATAGAAAGAGATAGAGAGAGTGGAAGTCGCATGGAGGGGCATAACGCTTATTCCTTACTTGACAATTTCTACCAATTAACTCCAACCGCAAGCCGCATTGAGAAACTTCGTTCTAATAATATAAATAAAAATTACGTTTATCTAACTAAACGATTATAGATTAGAAGATCGTTTATATAATACTTTAATAAAATATACATTGTATTTTCAATCATATTGAATCGTTTCAAATTATATTACACTCTGTATTATATAATTATTGTAGTAAACGCTTATAACGTAATACCAGCTGACTGTTTAGACAGTAGCAATATTTCTGGAAGACACTCTGCACTCGATGCCCGTTCTAAATCAATTTAAAAAATAGGTGCCTACTATTTGATCTAACTATCTAGAAAAATACAAAAATTATACACAATCGTCTACGTGTCTATGTTAACGCACAGTGTCAATGACCGTCAGGTAATACCACTTTCATTCGAAAGGGTACGTGGAAACGTCAAGAACAAAACAAAAGGATTTCTTGCCCATTTTACTAATCAAAATTATTAACTCCATCGCCCATTGTAGCTTTTAGCACCGGTCATTGCACATAGATTTATTATTTGATTTACACGTTTGTAACTTTACTTTTTGAAAGTCTAAAAACAAACTTTAACTCAGGTTTTCTTGGTTGTTTATTAGTATTTGTTTTAATATGTTAAATGTGACCATGAAGTGTCTAACCGCGAAATACTATTTACTAATAACTATAACTAATACTGCGAATGTCTAACCTTTCACCTGGTAATATAGACACAAAAATGTACAATAATTAATTATGAATATATTAATTACATCAACGATTTATTTTATACATTTTAATTTTTAAACATTCACGGGCTTAATCCTTCGCCAATCGTTGCGCGGTTGTGTCTATAACCAAAATTAAAATGTTATCATTGTTTCGATGGTTTATAATATAGAAATAATCAATATGATGTTTAACTACGTGTTCAAAATATTTTTTCACTAATTAAATAGATCAACAATCATTACTTGTTATTGAGGTAACAAAACACAAAGCCTAGCGTGTGATGTCACAGTTTCCTGAACATTTTGGTTAATATAATGATCATAATAATATTATAAAAAAATTTCAGTAAAAATGTACAGTTATAAATTGAAATAGGTAAATACTGAAATAAGACAATACTGTTTCTTAAGTTCAGTTGTTACGACAAGAAAATACCCTTTATTAAATTTAGAATTCAATACAAGTGGCAAATGAAGGTGGAATTTCTAAGTGATATTTTGATAAACGAAAATTTGTGGGCTATCCTCACTTAATGCCGAACTGTTCAAATATTTGTGAGAAATTGTGTTGATTTTACTTACAAGGAATAATGCCAGATTATTACTGGTAAAACCAGTAGTATTATTGTTTCTTTGGCATCAGTCATATTCACTTATTTATAAAGATGTTTCTATTTAGTTGTTTTATACCCAACTGCTTTTCTCTCCACTACAGTTAATAACATAACTGTAAATGCTAATTAAATTTTGCCAAGTATTTATCAACTCTCTTTATTTTATGTCTGTTCGAACGGAATTTTGTAATTGGTTTTTATCTAACTTTCCAATGAACTTGATATTTCGAACATAATAAGGTTTTTCGTTTTAAATCTCACAAATGTTTTGTGATAATTCACATTTATCAATCACAGATTAACAGGGTGATAGATACCAGTTAAGAAATTTAGTTTCAGACGTTTATTATGCTAAATGAAACTACTTAAATAATTTTTAGTTTATTTAAAAACAAGTGGTAATTGAATTTTTTTATTGAGAACTGATTTCTGCCCGCGACTTCGTCCGCGTGGAATAGTTACTTTGGGCTAACTAACAAGCAGCGAAAGCGTTTTTGAAACATTGTTTATTGGTGCTCCTCTCCTATTGGACTTAGCGTGATAAATATATAGCATTCCTCGATAAATTAGCCCTCCAACACTGAAGGATTTCTCAAACCTGACCAGTAATTCCACCTACAACCTCACAAACTCACAACTTTACCTCTTTCTAATATTATAGTATAGATTATATATGTTCAATACATGAGTATTACTTGTAATTCTCCTGATATAGTTATACATAAAGACAATTTAATCTTCTTTCTTTAATTCTCCAGTGAAATGTGATGATAATTAGTGTAATAAGTGATAAGAGATTTTCTATTTGAATTTCTCTATCTGTATGTAATTTAATATCATTTCACATGTCCTTTATACAAAATGATGTGATAATATATATAGTAAATATTCGAATACAATTGAATATAATCCGATTTTGACGTAGTAGCGTAGTTGTTTATAGCTTACCGCAAAATATACCTTCCACAGACAACGCATTCCTGTAATTGCTTGAATACCTGTCTTCCTACATGCCATATATGCCGTATATTATTGTTAAATATCGGAATAATAGAATAGTAGTATATAAGAGTATATAATATAAATAAATAGTATATAAGAATAATAGTAATACTGTACTATAATTCAATCACATTATATGGATATACTTAGTTTAAAAAAATGAATACCTATTATATTCGAAATGCTTTTTTAAATATGTGTTTACAGTATATTATGTGCTATAGATAGTGGAGGGAAATCCGGCGAGAGTAACCATGAAATGCGGCACGAATGTGGTCCGGTCCAGTCACTTGATTCTTTTCACCTCCATTGATTGCGGTGTTTTCTAAGGAGAGATATGGACTGTATTTTGGCGGTTTGCGTGGGCAAGGGTATCACGGAAAACACGCTCAATCGTAGGATCCAAGAGAGAAGCCAGGAGCTGCCCTCGCGCGTTAAACTGCCTAATATAATAACTACCAGATAATATAACTAATTCCAGCCAAATCATGTGCTCACTTTTAAAAAAGTTTTACAAAATCTGTTTTTTTTAAACGATATATGTTATATTATACAGATTAGCATATGAAAACAATCTCATTTAATTCTCTCTGTAAACCATGCAAACGGTACTCAAACTTCAGAATGACGATAGCCTAATCGATTAACTTTATGATGATATTGCTGAAGTACATGGTTGATAACATTGTGGATATATCTAGATAGGCGAATATATAAAAAAACGCTTTATCAGCTAAATATAGACGTATGGCTTTATTACAATATTTTTCTAACATCTGTGTAAGGATGCCAGTTGTAAAAAATATCGGTATGTATATTATATCGAATGACATATGGAAAAGATGAAAATATCGATAAGCGTAATGTAAACGCAAATCATTATTAAATCAAATTTATTAAACAAATAACCTTAAATACATATTATTTATGGAACCTAAAAATAATTATTTGGAAAATCTTCATTCTTACAACTTATTTTTTGGCCGTGTGTCATTCGCACGGGCCTTTGAAAAAAGACGCTCGGCTTGCATTGGTGTGGCGACTGTTACGTATCTCATGGCTATTTTGTATAAATTGTAACCGAAATTGAAATTAATGTATAATTCTTCGATATTCAACATATTCTTATATCGAAATTTTCGTATCGACCGTTTTATCATATCGATTTAACAATCGATAACTCTCTGACGATATTATTGGCGAATATCAATTAGTCCTTTTTAGGACTCGTGGGCTAGCTTATTTTTATGAAGAAAAATTCTATGCCGCCATTATAGAAAATCAGTATATCATTTGTTTATTGTTTCATCGAAAGATTGTAGCCTATTTAATTATTATATATATGTATATGGATATAACAGAAGAAATATGTCCGAAAACATTTGCAGAATTAAAAATTCTTTAACATATCTTCGCATAATATTGTCAACACAAAAATTGTATTAGTACGTGACATCCGACGTGAATCTAAAGAATAACACAATTTCGAGCACGACATCAAACAAAATATTACTTTCACGCCTCTTTCCTTTTAAAGTGCTTTTCCAGTAATGTTATATATACTTAAGTCTTTGAGATACAATACGATATTATACTTACGTCTATTTACGTTCCGTTGTTGACTAATTCATTATAGAATAGAAATTAAAGGTATGTGAAGAGATACAAAATTGTATAAAGATAATTAATTTATTCTGTTTTATGTACAATTGCTAACCAATTTTTATCATATAATCTTATGGAAGTAAATTCTTTAATACTTCCTTACATTTTTGTACTGTATGTTAGCGTTAAATTACGAAGTAAAATTGAATAATAATAAAATAGTCACGAGTTATAATTTTAAAAAAAGCATAGCATCAAATCCTCTACTTTAAAAACACTATATCTTTCATAGTATTTGGTCAAACAATCATGGAGTTTATCGGTCTCTGACATATCAACCAACATACAATTTTACATATATATTAAATAATTCGTTTTTAACGACAAATCTAGAGCAAAATATCTCTTACATACTAAAAAATACCCTTAAAAATTTTAGGCCTCCATATTAATTTTATATACTTTCTTTAATTATAAAAATCCATTTAAAAGATATAGGATATTTAAGATTCTTTTTTCAGTTTCCAATAATTTAACAGCATTCAATGCTATTGTAATGGACCAAAGCGTAATCTGTAGACAATAAACGACTCTCTCAAAGTCAGTTCATTGACGTCAACTCCTATATTTTAGCATTTTCAAGTATAATGATCAATTACAGGAAAATTGAAAAGGATAATTTTAAAGGTATTTTTTTTTTTTATAAACAAGATCCTTTTCCTGAAACCGATACGGTTTTAGGTGAATTTATATATATAGCATTCTATGAATTAATTTGTCAAATATTGATAAAAACACACTTGGCTGTGGTGATGTGTATATGTCGAAATATACGAGTTCACGTCAATCAATCGTAAATAATTCCAAATAACAGTGTCATTAAATGCCGCAAAGTTATTGGAAATTGAAAACAAAGCGTAAATTTCCCATGTATTTTAAATGGAAAAAGTAGTAGTCAAATTTTCAAGGATTTTTTTTTTAGTATATAGTATATTTTCCTGGATTATTTTATTCTAACGAAAAAAAAATCGTTCAAGCCTTATTACCCTAATCTAGACATATGGAAGAGAAAATATATAATGGTGGTAGAGCCAGGCTGAAACTATTACTGGTTTCAACATGAATGGGTCGGCTCGCCCGGGGTAGTACCACCCTTTCATAGAAAACCGACGTGAAGTAACAGTGCTTGCATTGTTGCGTTTCGTTCGGTCAGTTAGAGCGCCGGAGGCCCACCTCCCCTCCCCTTTCCTCTCTCCTCTCCCTCTCCCTCCCCTAACCCTTCCCCCAAAGGGTGGCGACTCCTCGGGTGTTGTTAGTGTCCATGGACGGTGGTGATCACTTAACATATATATATATAAGAGGATGAAATAGCCGTCCCGAGACACGTTGCGTTTAACAACACTCACAATGTTTATATTAAACCGACTGAAAAAAACATAGTATCTCGGTTTATAACGTATTTTAATTACACCACAAAGTACTTATTGAAAAATGAGCTACCATGTTTGTTTTTTTTATAGTGGGTCAGTACGTAAATACAACAAACAGTGTTACGTACGTTTAGCAAAGGTTTGTTTTATTTTTTTTACGGCCCGGTGTGTTTTTCTTTCATTACATAAATACAGAGACGGGGGTCCATAATATTGATTTTAACCGCTGAATTTTTATTGAATTTTAAGTACTACTGGCAACCAATGCGATTTTTTTTCTCGAACTGATTACGCTATTGACCTAACAAGCTCTTAACAGCTTCACCGGACTACTACCAATGCGAAACTTAAGCCCATGTTATTTATTTATATATAGAAAAATGTATTTTTTATATTTTAATATTTCTCTTGTTGTTTCAGCGCATATCTCAAGGATGAGTTCGCTGTGCTCCCTTATTTGGAAGCTGGTTTCAACAGGGTAAGCTTTTCAACACACAAATATACATCAGCCTATAAAAGACCCATTAACAAGGTCACAGGTTTCTTCCCGAAGTTAGGTATGAGCAACACCACGCCTGCCCACGTCGACGATTTCAAACTTCGAGAAATCCACAGTCATATATCTTCTCACACAGTGATATTGTAAAAACATTCTCAGGTTTAGGTATCCTCGTAATGTTTTCTTTCACTGTCAGCCTATAGTGTTAATAAATTAAATTAGTGAAAAAACTTATTGGTTCGAACCTGTGGATATAGAATTGACATATCGCCGGTCAAACTACTCTTTTCATACTTAAGAAATTTTAGTGTTTAAGCACATTTGCACTTGATATTAGAAGATGTGGCCTTAATACGTTAGACCCAAAGAGGGACTGGCACTCGAATGCAGCTGCCCGATCATACATAGATGCTTTGCGATAGATTTTAAACTTTAAGAATGAGTATAGTAGCGGCCAGACGAACATTAAAAATAGCTTTATCACATTTCTCGCGATTAATTACCATGGTAGTCCGGTGAAGCCGTTAAGGCCTTGCTAGACCAATACCGTAGTCAGTTCGAAAAAATTAATTACCATGTTCTGCTTTAATAAGAACTACGTTTCGTTGCAAAATTCGTTTCTGCATCCATCAACACGATGCCCCAACACACTATTACTGAACTGCTATCCCTTAGTTATACTTTTATTTATTATTATCTTTTCAAAAATGCAACTTAAAGTACGTCGCAATCCAGGAAAATGGGACTATCTAGACAAGTATCTTCCATAAGAGTCATTGTAACTTTTGTTTGAGGTACGATATCTTTTTTGTTACAGGATATAACGTAAAATTATGAATCTTAAAAGCGACAAGTTGTGTGCGAATATTCCCCCTTGTAAATTCATGCTTCTACCCTAAAATTATAGGCTGGCGGCATAGAATATTAAAATATTACCACCCCCAAAATGTTTATGATTTAACCAATTAACCTTTCGTCGGTATGTTTTTATTTTACGACCCGCGCTTGGTTTTGTTTGTGTCATATACCAACATGACTTCATAAGTGTCTCAAAGATTTACTCCATTTTTTGGCGCTTTTTATATTTACAACTCATTAAAGACAACTATATAAGAATTTTCACACAAACATCTTTGTCTATTGCTCATAATTTTAAGTCTGTGATATATTTTAAAATATTTATTGAATTGAAATGCAATGAAGGGCCGTTTTAATCTATATTAAATGCGCAGTGTATCTAAAGTGTTTAATTGCGTAAAAAATATCACTATAATAATTCAAATATCGCCAAAATAACCATTTTTTTAATAGTGTTAAAAATAAAAATGACTACTGTCAGTTATATTTAGGAGTATATAATTCTCTTGAGGCATTTCTAAGATATACATTTCCGTAGTACACTATGCTGATATATCTCATATGGTTTACCCAGCGATACCAACATAAGCAGCCGAAAATTCTTTTATATGGCTTCATTACTTATTATTACATAAATACTTATTCTCAGCTTTATGTATATAAATATAACATACATACAGAAATAATCCACCGGCAATGTCTTTCGCTGTCGTAATATAACTATTGTATTGGGTTATTTCTTTTTTTTTTTGTTTTTTTTTACTTTTATTGTATTGTAAACTGATGACTAATTTTGTATATTTTCAACGTGTGTGCAATAAAGAGTTTTATTATTATTATACATATAAACCTTCCCGAAAAAAATTATAAAGGATAAAGAAAATTCGATCAAAATCCGTTGTGTTTAGTAGAACTAAGATAGCTTACAAACAGACGACAAAAGCGATTTTGTTTTAAGACATTTATAGCTACTCCAAGGTATATTATATATAAACAAGGTTCATTCATAACCTAAAATGTAACTATCAACCGCAATTAACTATTAGCGTCGAATTTAAAGTCGTAAAACACAAACGTTAACTGGTTAAAGGGAATGGGAACTGGGAAGTTCAAATTACCGCTGTGTATATCAAATGAGATCGTTTATGTAAATGCGTTCACTTATCCCGAGCGGTAACATTGAAGTGGCCTACTAATACACGTAATAAAGGGCACCGACTACACGAGTTATGTAGAATTATGTGACGTGAATTACTCATCCGTTCCTTCAGTAGTCCGGTGAAGCTGTTAAGACCATGCTAGGTCAATAGCGTAGTCAGTTCGAAAACAAAAGTCTTCACGACCAGCGACCATAATTCATATTTTTTTAAATTCCAATATTATTGAATTTTCTTGTTAAAAATTCACAAACATTGTAGATAAATAAGCATAAGAGTTATGAAGTATGACGAATAACGACTTATAAAAAAATAAACTCATCAACGGTATGAGAATAAAACGAAGCGTTTCCATTCTTTATTCTTTAAATAAATAAAGTTCGTCAATAGCTATTAAGAAAAAATAAAAATGGTTCATAAACTAAAAAAAAATATTAAACTGTTTTATCTCCGCTTATTTTTGAATAAATTTGTAATAATTTTTGTATTTCAGCTGTATGTTTAGAAAACAGGTTGTATCGTAAAGACATACGATAGAAGTGATTTTTTTGTATCACAGGGAAACATTTTAATAAAACAAAATACACCACAAAAGGCTAACGTCACGCGCTGATCCCAGGCGGTCACCCATCCAACTAGTGACAGCGCCCGACGTTGCTTAACTTCAATGATCGGAGGAGAAGCGGTGTTTTCAACACTCTACCCGACACAGTGTTTACCCCCACCACTTTTCGTCACACAAAAAGGTTTCGGATCACAATTTCAAAGCATTCCCATAAGAAGTTTTACGTCAATAAAAATTTGAAATATTTTTCTGCCATACCACCGAGGAGTAGAATCCTTAATTTATAAGTCTTAAATCGTCACACTTCACAATCCTTACGTCTACAATAATTAGTATAGATATATTTTATTATTTTTAGTGTGAATATTCACTGTAAATAAGTAATTAATACAAACCTATACATATATTATACTAGCGGGCCCGGCAGACGTTGTACCGCCCTGATTATAAAAAAATCCTTGACAAATTATATACCAAAACGTTCCTCGTGAGCCACTTTATCCACTGGTAAAAAATGCATGAAAATCCATTCAGTAGTTTTTGAGTTTATAGCGAACAGACAGACAGACAGACAGTCGCGGGAGGGGACTTTGTTTTATACTGTGTAATAATATCTACATTTAAGCTTTTTGATATCATACACAGCCTAGAAAAGGAACAATATCTAGAGTATATGTATCGAAACACACCAAATTTATACTTGACTACTGTATTTCAAGAACTACCGAAATGCTTATCACCATACTGTGCTAACGAACATTATACCGTTTGTATAATGGATTGTGTTCCGAGGAATTGTTTAATATTATGCCTGTAGCTGCTTTCCACCATCGCACTGCTCGTCATCGGCAGGGAATTCAACCCCATACATTGGAACCGAAATGGTCTCGGACGGTCCGGTTCCAAAGGGGTTTCCTTCCACGAACGATCCGGTTATGGAATGAGCTTCTTGCTGTAGCTGTAGCAGTATGGGGTGCTTCAAGGGGAAAATAAAAAGGTTACTTAAGGGTCGGCAACGCGCATGTAACGCTTCTGATGCTACAGGCGTCCGTAGGCTGCGGTGACCGCTTTTCATCAGGCGGCCCGCATGCTTGTTTGCTACCATCGTAGTATAAAAAAAAAACTCGAATACATTACTTCCAATAGGTTTTCACTGCTTCCAATATCTCGCCTCTTAACACACCTTTACATATCTTTGGTTTTCTGGTGTAAATAAAGTTGAATATCGCGTCAGCAACGACTCACCTTTATCCACGTAGATAATGAGTTAGAGGGAGGGTAACGACAAACTTTGGTAAGTTTGCTCGTATCGTAAAACCTTGAAACTCTCAATATGTTTATATTCAAAGAAATAAGACCATTATAATGAGACTTGTTCTTCTCTTCTTTACGAGGATTTTCATAAAATTAAGGTAAATATAGAGATACCATATTGACATACCTTTAATGTGATGTATGGTATATTTTTAGACAATAGTCTTGGTGAGTTCAAACGAATGCCGCCAGCATTACGGCATATTTCAGAATTTCTGTTAGTTTATTTTTTTATAATGCATGCAATGCAATGTATTTAATTATAAGATCGCTACAATTAAGGGTGATCGGCAATTTTTTTTTTCATTTCTCTTCGTTTTGTAAATTGTTTGTAATACAGTCAATAAAATTTGTTGTTGTCATTTCTGAAGGGGCACTTTCCGTTCATATACGTACTATATATTATTAATGAAAGTGTCCATAAAATTTAATAATGTTATATTAATTGTGTACTGTTTCTCGACCTGGAAACAAAATACTTAATTTCTTAAAAATGCGCCAATGATCATTATTCTGGATAAATGTCCTCTTTCCTTAAGAGGCAATAAGTAAACCTTACAACTTTTTACCAATACATAGATTGGAATTATTTATTGTTAGTAGGCATTTGTTTCCATAATTAATAAATATCTTTAAACATTAAAACATATATAACTCTAAATATTATACAAAGAAAATTATATACATTTTTTATTATCGGAGGCTAACGAACAGGCTTGTCACCTGATGGTAAGTGATCACCGCCGTCCATAGACATTAGCAACACCAGGTGAGTCGCAAGTGCGTTGCCAGCCTGTGTTTGGGGGGAGGGGGAATGGAAAGGAGGGGGATGGAGAAAGTGGAGAGGAGGAGGTTCTCCGGCGCTCTCACTGACCTAACGAACCGCAACAATCCAAGCATTGTTACTTCACGTCGGTTTTCTGCGAGAGGGAGGTTCTACCCCGGGCGAGCGTGTTCCAGTGGATCCGAGAATGGTTTAGATTCACAATAGAAACCGGTAGGTGGCGCTGCGGTTGAATTTTTTTTTATATTATCAAGGCAGGACACCGTCTCCCGGGACTGCTAGTATATATATATATACATATATATATATATATATATATATATTGTTATATATATTATCACAAAAGTATATGGATGAGGTGCTCTTGAGCTTGTTACTCTATACGGCTAAGTAATTTAAGTGTTCACCCTATAAGTCGGGTGAAACTGTAAAGGCTCATCAGGTCAACAGTGTTAGTTAGTTCGAAGAAAAATGGATGCAGTAAATAAAAAATATATGTTACATTATAATGGAACATAATTCTTATATCAGTATGGAGTTATATTTACCTACACAATAAGTCAAATTGAATTGAATAATGTTACGAAAAGAATCTTTGTTTATCTGTATGTTTGTTTATATGCCTAAGTTAATCACCGAAATAGTTGAATGGATTTGACCGAACTGTCATTAATTCTGAGAATGAAAATGAGAAGTCTGAAATTTCTGAAAGTAATAATAAGCTGGTACAGGACTAGGTTCACGGTATCAGGACATATTATTTTTCATAGCTGTAGTTAGTTCAGATGATCGAAAAACCATACATTATCTGTTTATTATTATACCTATTATTAGGTCGTAGAGCCACGCTGAAGCTATTATTGGTTTCAGCATGAATGGGTCGGCTCGCCCGTTGTAGTACCACCCTCTCATAGAAAACCGACGTGAAGTAACAGTGCTTGCATTGTTGCGTTTCCTTCGTTCAGTGAGAGCGCCGGAGTCCCACCTCTCCTCCCCTTTCTCCACCCCCTCCTTCCCATTCCCCTCCCCCCAAAAACAGGCTGGCAACGCACTTGCAACTCCCTTGGTATTGCTAGTCTCTATGGAGACGGTTGTGATCACTTAGCATTAGGTCACCCACCGGCTCGTTTGCCTCCTATGATATAGAAAAAATAATAATCACTGTCATATGGTACTATTATAAGAGATACTATATCATTACTTTGGTGCCATTAGAATGTCGAATGTATGTACAGGTAATGGTGGAAACGTCCAGTACTACGGCATGGTGCGCAGAGGTTCTGCAATCACGGGCAGCGGCCGCGACCACGCGTTCACACATCGCCGCCACAGCTGCACTAGCCGCCGCCGCTGACAGGTGCCGTGATCTCGTCGCAGTCACTGATGATCAACAGAGGATACTAGTGAATATTTCCCTTTTTTATATTAACAATATACACTTTATTGCACACATTAAATATATACAAAATTATACAACAATTCACAATATACGTGTACAGTTAGGGAGTCTTATTGTCTCTTATGATCTCTTACAGGAAAACTTTAATCAATAATCATAATACTAACATATAAACCTATTATTAATCAAATATATTAAAACACAATTTGTGATATATTACTAATAACGAATGTGACTATTTATGTTTTGTAAAAATATATATAACATGAAGAGATAAACTAAATCGAGTTTCTTGCCTTGCGATCTTCAATCTCACATCCCTCTGCGGCCTCTCCGGCGTTATCGTCGAGCCGCCGCGCAAAACGTCTGTGCCCTCGCAGTGTCACAACTGTCAGGTGTACGGACACTCTGCACGAAATTGTCTCCTGAAACCCAGGTGCGTTAAGTGCCTCGGCGACCACTCCACCAAGGAGTGTTCTCGCACTAAAGGCTCCGTGGGCTCCTAAGCCTGCGTCCCAGTCCATTCCCAGACCTCCGGCGGCTAATCCTTCACAGGATCACCCCGCATATTCCTTCTCCCTATCGAGTATTGACTACACAGCTCAACTACTCATCTTCCACAAGATCTTGGAGATCTCGGCATACGAAGAAACCGCCCGAAATCCTCTTCTAGGATCCGTCACTGCAATACATAGGTTTCCAGCCATCGCGGCTACATTACAACGGCTCGCGCGCGCAGCTGTTCAAAATAAATAACTCATATAAGATAGAGTAAATCGCGTATTTACGTCTATCTTCCCCTAAAAACGACCGTTCAATAATAATAATTTTTGTTATGTCTATTTTTAGATTTCGGCGCCGTCGCCGTTAAGTAAATTTAAATTCGATCTTATTAAATGCGTGTTGCGCCCGCGCTTTTGTAATCGATCCTTTTTAGCTCCCGCACACCTCGCGGGTCTCAATAATATCTCGAGCCTAGGTCGTCCCCGCGCGGAGCTCTCGTGATATTATTATCGCGATACAGTGACTCACCTACATCACTTGAACACACATATGAGACCATCTCTCTCACACACGTGCACATATATACACATGGTGGGAGGGTTTTGTTTTTTTTCCTCATCAAACTGAATCGAATAGTTTTAGTTCGTTTCACTCCGATATACACGTATTCATTTGTGAATCATGCAATTTCGATTGTATGGTTCACAAATGTATATATGTATGAATAGCTTAGAATAGTTAACTAGGACAGACGCGTCTTTTTCCAGGTAACAGCCCAAGCCGAGGTGTGCGTGCACACTTGTGTATGTTACCTAAAACCCAAATCGGTTGTGTGCCTTAAGCGCCAACCTTAGTAGTCCGGTAAAGCTATGAAGACCCTGCCGGGTCAATAGCGTAGTCAGTTCCAGGAAAAAAAAAAAAGAGTTTCTTGCCGGTTCTCCTCGATGACTGGGTTGTTTTCCGAACCAAACCTTTGACGTTCATAAGCGCCTTCTCAGGGCATAAATTGAATAAAGAATATTTTGAGTTACACAGAAAGCTATATAAATTTGCTTCTTTTATAATTCATTCTATAATTCCTTATCCTGGTCATACGCCATGGTCATCCTTGCTCCTCCTTTAACGTTAACTACAATTATAGACCGGCTGTCGATTCGTCTGCTGAACACATTAAAAATGCTTAGTAATAGATCGCAATAGATAGTCTGAAAGTGGTATATATTTAGGCGATAATTACAAAATACTCTATTTTAATGATTGCAGAATATGATTATTATGTAGATCATGAAGGAGACCAAAGATCACAAAATGTATTTAGACAATTCTCTACAAAAGGATAGATAGATATAGCAAAAAAGAGGAAAATTGCGTCGATTACAATTTTTACTCAATTCTACAATATGTTCAATCCTAATAAAAGTAGTGATCTATACAAATAAAATAAAATTACAAAGCCTTTTGTTTGTCCAAGTTAATCCCCCTAACAGCTAAATCGTCTTTGATGAAATATTTAACGGCATATAAAAGACTATTGTCTAGCCTACGTACGGTTTTTCATAGGTACCTTTACAGTATTTTTTTTTAACAAAAGCCCAAATTATAGGACCCGTAAACCATAAATGAAAAAAAATATTTGTGGAGGGTGAGTTCCGATCGAACCGTCGACTTGAGCGGTTGTCCGTTTTGCTGCGCGCGCTAAGTTCGATTTTAATACTCGTGATTTAGTGACGTCAGTTATTGTTTGTTTCGATCCGGCACACCTGCGCTTCACAGGTGCGCTGCACCTGCGTTCTTTTTCTTGGAACTGAGTGAGACCTTTCCTTGTATTTATTTATTGCTTTATCTATTTCTTGGTATATTTATTTATTTACTCTTTTGTTTATCTATTGATTTACGTATTTCTTTAATTCTTCAGTGATTTATTCTTAAATTTATTTTCTTTTTATTGTTTGTTTATTTAAGTAGTCTTATGTTATTTTTCCCCTGTCTCGCTCAGGTACTTATTTGCGTTGTTTTCCTATTTTGTTTAGTTTTAAACAGCTCCCTTTGATCCGGACTCGGGATAGTCCGTTAAATTCATTAAGGCGCGCCCCCCTGCCCCTCTGGCAGGGAGGTTTCACATGTCTTCCCCCGCCCCACTCCCCTCCTCAGGCCCCGGTATGGCCGCTGAACAAGAGATCAGTCTCTTAGAGACTGAGCTCATTAGCCTCCGCGGCTTCATAGCCGCTATCTGTCCTCGTCTCGTAGACGATTACGATGCGTACGCTGCAAAGCGTCGCACCGAGCTCCCTCATTCCTCGAAGCCCGCTCCCTCGATCTATGCCAAGATCGAGGCTTCCAACAACTTCCCAATCCCAGCCGATCGCGATAGCGATGACTCCGACTCCGACTCCGGCTCCGACATGGAGCAAGACCCTCCTGCTCAGCAGGATCCCCCTGCCGAGCAAGCCCCTCAGGCTGAGCAAGCCCCTGCTGCGGACGATGGCTTCACCACCGTCACGCACCGCAAACCGCGCAAGAAGCGCTCGAACTCCTCTTCCGATCCGGAGGACAAATTGCCCTCTAAAAAGATCGCAAACGTCGATGGCGCGAAAGTGCCAAAGGCGACACCAGCGCCCTCTAGACCCGACTCGCCCGTGGCTGCGGGTTCCGCAGTTTCGGGCAAGAAGCCCCGCCCACCGCCCCCCGTTACGATCCAAGACAAAGCGTCTTGGGTTGAGATTTCTAGCCTGCTGGAAACGGCAGGTATCCCTTACACCTCCGCCGTGAATACCGCTGTAGGTATTCAGGTGAAGGTAGCCACGTCCACCGCCCATCGCAACCTCACTCGTTTCCTTCGGGACAACCAGTGGGGCTATTTCACGCACTCTCTCGAAGAGGAGCGTAAACTACGGGTTGTGATCCGTAGAGTCCCCTCAGAACTCCCGACTGACGACATTTCAGACGACCTCAAGGAACAGAAGATTCCTGTTCGCGAGGTTCATCGTATGCGCTCTCCGCGCACCAGGGCTCCATATGATATGGTTCTCGTTGTCCTCGATCGCACCCCTCAGGGGAAAGCGATTTTTAATCTTACATCCCTTTGCGGCCTCTCCGGCGTCATAGTCGAGCCGCCGCGCAAAACGTCTGTGCCCTCGCAGTGTCACAACTGCCAGGTGTACGGACACTCCGCACGAAACTGTCGCCTGAAACCCAGGTGCGTTAAGTGCCTCGGCGACCACTCCACTAGGGAGTGTTCTCGCACGAAAGACGCCTCCGACCCTCCGAGCTGTGTTCTGTGCCGCGGCGTGGGCCATACCGCGAATTATCGCGGATGTCCCCGCGCCCCGCGCACAAAGCGCCCTCGATACCCCAGGCAGGCGTCGCCGTCTAAGACGGCCGCTGCCCCCGCCCGTCCTCGACCTCCGCCTCTCATGTCTCGAGAGGCCTTCCCGAACCTGCCGGGCACGTCTCGTGCACCGGCAGCGTCCGTACCCGCGACTAGTGCGCCCCCCCGCCCCTACCGGGCCCCTCAGGCCCCGTGGGCTCCTAAACCCGCGTCCCAGCACACTCCCAAACCTCCGGCGGCTAATCCTTCACAGGATGACCCCGCATACTCCTTTTCCCTATCGAGTATTGACTACGCAGGTCAACTACTCATTTTCCACGAGATCTCGGAGATCTCGGCGTACGAAGAGTGCTCTCGTAATCCGCTACTAGGTGCCGTCACGGCAATCCATAGATTTCCAGCCATCGCGGCTACACTACAACGGCTCGCGCGCGCAGCTGTTAAAAAATAAATAACTCAAATAAGATAGAGTAAATCGCGTATTTACGTCTATCTTCCCCTAAAAATAACCGTCAAACAATAATAATAATTTTTGTTATGTCTATTTTTAGACTTCGGTGCCGTCACCGTTAGTAAATTTAAATTCAATCTTATAAAATGCGTGTTGCGCCCACGCTTTTGTAATCGATCCCTATTAGCTCCCGCACACTTCGCGGTTCTCAATAATATCTCGAGCCTAGGTCGTCCCCGCGCGGAGCCCTCTTGATATTATTTTCGCGATACAGTGACTCACCTACATCACTTGAACAGACATATGAGATCATCTCTCTCACACACGTGCACATATATACACATGGTGGGAGGGTTTTGTTTTTTTTTTCCCTCATCGAACTGAATCGAATAGTTTAAGTTCGTTTCAATCCGATATACACGTATTCATTTGTGAATCATGCAATTTCGATTGTATGGTTCACAAATGTATATATGTATGAATAGCTTAGAATAGTTAGCTAGGACAGACGTGTCTTTTTCCAGGAAACAGCCCAAGCCGAGGTGTGCGTGCACCCTTGTGTATGTTACCCAAAACCAAAATCGGCTGAGTGCCCTAAGCGCTCGGCCTTAGTAGTCCGGTGAAGCTGTAAAGACCTTGCCAGGTCAATAGCATAGTCAGTTCGAAAAATAAAAAAAAAAAATTTGTGGAGGCAAATTGAGTAACACTGACAAAACGATAATAAAAAGGCAGCCCAAAACGAATCCAGATTACATATGTAGTTTCCATGAAAGAACAAAACCACATTCGCCTGTACGTAGTCGCGGGCACAATCTAGTCAATACACTAAAACATTCTAAGATATATGTCCAAGTAACCAAACCAGTATAATTAGTCCAAACAAGATTAGTGCGCCAGGAATCTTGTAATGACTTTAAATAGTATCGACATTAATACAACGCTAGAATCTAGAATTACTGTAATCTGTGGGTACTAAGCGCTACCCAAAAAGGTTCATCACGAATTGTGTTATACATCCTTCATTATTGTAGTAACACCATACAAAATTTACCTTAAAGTCTATTTCAGCATACCAGTGGGCGCCCAGTGGTCGACCTTCGACCATAGTTCATTGATTTTTTTAAGTTTGAATTTTATTAGGGTTAATATCATTGTAGAATGTTGAATGAAAAAGGGTAATTGGAACGTAAGAGTAAAATAATACACACAGTCGAGGATAGCAACCTCCTTCACAACCTTTTTTGAAGTTCTTTATTGACAGATGTCAAAATGTCTTTTTTATTTACATGTGTGTATATGTAGTATAAAATTGAAGCAGTAGTGTGAGTAATGCATATTTTAATTAATTTAATGTACTTCTAATGCATTTTATATAAAATAAATAGGTTTCTGCGCTTCTCCTCCATATAAACTTTAACTATGCCAAAATTCACGTTCATCCGTTCGCCCAATTCCGTTAAAAAGGGATACAAAATTTAGGCTTCACGTATTAATATAATGATATTGCTTTATGAGGATAGTAATAGAAGGTTCCGGTATAAATGTCATTGCAAAATTACCACTATATTAAGGATAATCTATACTAATATTATAAAGAGGTAAAGTTTGTGAATTTGTGACGTTGTAGTGGGTAATCTCAGGAACTACGGGTCCGATTTGAAAAATTATTTCAGTGCTATATAGCTCATTTATCGAGAAAGGTTATAGGTATATCATCACGATAAGACCAATAGGAGCGGAGCACCAATGGAGAATGCTTCGAAATCGGGTTTTTCCATCTTGAGAGCTTCCGCTGCGTGTTAGCGTTAGCCCAAGATAACTATTCCACGCGAACGAAGTCAGTCGCGGGCAGAGGCTAGTGTTGTATATTTGTATTTGGTAAAATATATCCATTTCCATAAACGCAAAACAATAAGCCGGTATCAAAGCGAAAGTATTTTCCTTGGTTTCGGGTTTTCACGTCAGTAACTGTAATGTTTTTTCTTATAAAATTCTTTATTTATATTTCCTTTTACCACAAACTCGCGTCATCCGATTTAATTAAAATACAGAAAAAAACATACACTTATAACCTTGAAGTTGAGTTTTTTGGCGAGATTACTACTAGCGGAAATACTTAGTATACATAGGGGATTTTATTATGTACTAGCTGACCCGTGCCCACATCGTTGGGCGGTAATAGGCATTATCAAGCTACAACTTTTTTCTATAACTCGATCATATATCTCTCATCGTTAAGGCAGCGTACGTAAGAAACGTTTTCGTTCGACCATTTTTTCTCCGACTCCCCAGATATTACCCCCTACAACCTCACAAACTTTACCTCTTTATTATATTAGTATAGATAATATAATTAGTTAATAGCTTCTGCCCGCAACTTCGTACGAATGGAATGGTTATTTTGCGCTAAGACGCAGCGGAATCTCACAAAAGCAAAAAAAGCCCCGATTTTAAAATATATTTCATTGTTGCTCCGCTCCTATTAGTCTTAACGTGATTATATATAGCCTATGATAATCACAAATAACATGAATTTATATTGGTAAAAGAATTTTCAAAATCGGTTTAGTACTTCCTGAGATTACCCCTTACAACGTCACAAACTTTACCTCTTTATAATATTATAAGTATAGATTTTTAATCTTGTGTTATTGGATTCTGTTTTGTATTATTGGTGGTATTTTACGTAATATAAGTTTAGTAATTATGCACAAGTGAAGTGGATGGAAAATAATACCACGGAACATGAATTTTGAGATGCCACAAAACACCCTAAAAATTCTAACAAGAAGGGCATAATCTTCTTAAAACATTAAAATAATTACAAGGCACTTGTATTATTACATAGTCGATAATGGCAGTAATAATCTAAATGATTGAACTGAACGATGATTTGAAATTTAAAAAAATATGATAACATAGTTGACAAAGATTTCATTATTCCAATTTTACATACGGAATACTTCATTTCTTACGATGGACAGTCCACACAACTTGTTATTTTGTCTATAAACCAATACTTGTAAATATATACATTTATAAATTCATTTGTTTCAGCTAACAAATAAGTCTTGGTGCCGTGTGCTTGGTTGGCGAGTCGATGAAGCACCTAGGCCTCTTACGGAGGCGGCTGGTGGCGAAGCACTACGCCTAGCAACAACTGGAGCGAGGGATTGGGAGGCACCGGTGACACTGCGCCGCCGAGCTGCTCCTGACCCAATTTTACTACCATGTCGAGGCGCCACTATTGGGTTGACAAGGTAATACATCACTGTCATGTGTTTAGGTACCGGTAGGAACGAGTCGTTTGATCCTTTTATCTACAATAGCATCATGAAAATATATTATTTCTATTTTATTCAATCGTTGGCACTTTAGATATTTAAATTTTGGTTGTCCATAGTATTTTGGTTGGAAGGGATTTATAAACTTGCTTACCGTGTACGCTGCACTACCCTTAAAACGATTTTTGACGTGATAACGTCTTATAAATTGATGAACGCTGGCTGCACGCACGAAAAAGCATGACTCATTGTCACGTTCCGCCTGAGCCGAGCGTGCAAGCGAGAGCGCGGAACAAGCGATACAGATGTGCGATCGGCTTATCTATCTACTATATATAGAATAATTCAAATCATAAAAGTAACGTAAACTGACTTTACAGGCACCCAATTTTTCAATAATAAAACAAACGAAATCAGAAAAAAGATGTTTAGAAAAGTTGCCATTAATTCAATTTAGCAATTTTTATATGATATAGCTAGTAAATTGTTGCGCACTCTATCTCGATCCTAGTTACCATCCCCATACATATAATGTTTAGCAGTGAAATGAAATTAATATTTCTGGCACAGAATGTTAAAATAGTATTTTAATTCAATGGAATTCACAAAGAATAATTATACAAAATAATAACCATAAATAGATAGGTAATTGGATATATTATACGAATTTAATATAGCTATATATACGACGGACAACCATCCCTGGATTGCACCTTCGCAATATTGATTTTATGTAATACTCGTCTGGCTAATGTAACTTGAACCTAACATGTTAACAATTTGAACAGTACAAAGGGCCAAAACTGCTTTGATCATATGAATTCAGTCAGCTCTTCGAATATAATATCTCTTTTTACCGTAAATTGGCAGGTTTAATGTCAATACATCAAACGTGTCAATAACAATGAATTGATAGGAAAATCATGAACAATGAAAATTTGTAACTGTCAGAAACAAAGTTATATCTAGCACATAGCGTTGCTAATATTCTGTAACTTAACTATATCACAATTATCTAAGAATTATTTTTACTAAGATATACTATATATTAACATTTACCCGCGGCTTCATTCATGTTGATGTAGATTGAACCTATCCCTCGGGAAGAACACTTTTTTCTGGTTAACCCTTTAGGTGTATTTGACGAGGAAGACTCGTCATGAATATGAATAAACACTGTTTCACACTGAAATTATTAAAATTTAACTTACGTATGTTTGTTTATATTAATCGATCTTGTTTTCTGAATAATATTATATTTTGGTTATATTTGTAAAATAAATGTATTCATCATGATATTACAGTAAAATTAAATATGTTAAAAAAGTGCAAATAATTCAGGATTGAAAGGATTAACCGGTTGGATAATTAAGGTGAAGTGTAGAAGGGGTATATCAAACAGATTAGCAAATAAATGCACATTCACATTTATAGTATTAGTTATCATGTATATAATTCCGTTTTCCAGGACGACATCTCACGTGGTTTATGTATGCGAGCCTACTAACGCAATTGAAGGTGAACGCGGAAGGGGGTCCTTGCATTCCATCAGGCGTGGATCCCTCGACGTCCGTTCGGTGGCATCCGACGGGTTACGGCGCACGTCGCTAGCGAAGTTACAAGGTTTACCCTTGGAGGCGCCCATTACTAAGGTAACCTTAATATCTTTAATTCAATTTATACTCAGGCCCATATATTAAATATACATACATTTTAAGCTTATGTTAACTTGTGTTATACATCTATGGCAGGTGACGTTGGGCGGTAATCCAAGGTTGAGTAGCTAGTACGATCCCTTGCCGCACCAACAAATACAGCCTGTCAGTACACAGTAGTCGGTACAAAGCAGGCGTAGTGTGACGTAGTGTATAATAGTGATGACCATTCCGAACGCCACTTTTTAGAAGCGACAAAATTCTATTACCATCTGTAGTAATAAATTACCTTGCGGTATTTCCACGTATTTTACTGTATTCTCGAGACATTCCCGATTAATATGTAACGAGAAGTAGTTCTTAAGTATCATTTTGGCGACTTTTATTTAGAAACGAAATAAAGTGGGTGGTGAAATTTGCACATGCCCCGGAAGGCTGAAAATCACGGTACGCCACTAAGTTATAGATATAAAATGATATACCACAAAATGTATGTAAATTGCATTACACATCGATATTCATAATAATCAGCTCAAAAGATGCCAAAACACCATACGCGAATAGGACAAACTGTGGTGTGTTCGGAAAAGTTTAAATACCTATCGTTACATTTTTTTAAATCTCAAACTATGAACAACCAATTTAATTATAATAATTTATCATAGTTTTGGTATTTGTAAGGCATTTCCCCATAATGCCCCCCTCCCCTAGTAGCTACGACCATGTCGACTATACAAGTTCTGGAAATTTAATGATTATTTGGGCATACAAGAAATACCAAACTTTACCTCTAACTAAATCTCTAAATTCCATCAAATAATAAATTTATTTTTTACTAACGAAAAACGAACTCTAGCATAATCTACATTGTTGAAATATTTTTTAACTGTCGAAATATATACATATTAAAGATAACACTTGTCTACGTGTATAACCCAACTCTAATTTAAGGAAGTTGGCATAATTCGAACGACAATAACAACCGTATACCTATTATTAATGTGTGGATTTAAGTTATATGGTAACAAACACGATCGTAACCACTGAATGTGTGTGTGTGTTTGTGGTTAATTGTCTCATTTATTATTAATATTTTTGAAGGGGAATTAAGGTATACATAACAGCTGTTAAATTGACATGCATTTATATTTATACACTGTATTAATAAACAGCGTTTATCAAATGGCCTTTAAGTAAACGTGACGATGTTTATAATTTTATTTTATAAGGAAAATTATGGATATAACAAGTTTCAATAATAGTATTGTAAATTTAATGTGTGTGATTGATGGCATTGAATTGGACGTTTCCATTGAAGTGGCGGGTAAAATTATTTTATAGTTTGTTTATTTAGTAAGTTTGTGTCGATTTCGAAGTGATTTTGGGGTGTAAGGGGTGTCAAATAACATCATAAGACTTGAGACACCCAAGCCAACCTCACCTGCACGTGGTGCACCCTGCTGAATAACGAACGAGGCAATGGCGAAAGCGGGGTGGTAGGGTTTTACAGCCTGACTGGGTCGCAACCACCATGTATATGGCGAAAAAGCCCGTCATAGTGATTCGTTTCCGCGGGTCGCGTTTCGGGATCAGCCTGTGCATATCCAGCTATTCGCAGGCCGGCATGGCAGCGGCGACCACCGATGGATAGTGTGTCACTCGGTGGTCGCCGTTGTTTTTGGACTGTACTGTGCTTACCATCAGGCAAAGTGCAGTCACTTTGCCGTGCTACTATAAAAAAAAAAAAAGAAAGATTTATTATTTCATCTGAAAACAAATTTGTAAATCAAATAATTGAATTTGTTATATATTTGCGTTTCAATCGAGATTAAATTACTTTTTGCAGTAAACTTATTTACGCACGCTTGATATGGGGAGTAAACTGGTGAATGCGTGACGAGAGCGTTACGAAAAGTGTGATCAGGCGAGGCAAACGGAAACTGAGAGACAGATATAAGTTAGTGAAGATAGAAAGAGAAAGTTACGTTTCGTACTATCAATGAAAACCCATAATAAATTATATAATAAATATTTCTAGGAAATTAATATATATGTATGTGTAGATTATACATATATACATACATATAAAGCTAAAGAAGTCTTACGTCAGCCGTGTGGTCTCAAGCTCGTTTTTTTAAGACACTCGTGACGTGCTTTTAGGTGATATCCCTGCTGTCCGCGGCGACAGAGGGCGCTCCGCCGTCGACCGTGGCCTGCATCGAGAGGGCCGTTGACATGTTGAGAACCTCTGAACTCTATTCACCGCAAATGAGAGACGAACCCAAGTTAAGAGTTGAGGATCCCATCGCTACTGATTTAATAGGAGCTTTGCTGTCGGTAAGTTACTATTTTAAAGTTCTACAATTAATTCAAAATAATTACTATACATATATATTTAATAATTATTATATATAATTTAAATAAA
>MU158805.1:3269441-3456431 GCA_015888305.1 Antheraea pernyi | reverse complement strand
ATATATATATAATATTTAGTATTAAGCATACAAATTAAGGAAAATGATACCTATTTATTTAACCAATATTAAACAAGTACGAGTCGTATATAACTGAAGTTGCATGCAATGTAATGCTATATATATAATGCATATAAAGATATCGTTGCAACTATCCATATATTTATACTAACATTATTGTTTATTTGTTTGTGAACCTGATGTACCGGGGCAGCGGGAGCAAGTGAACACAAACTTATTTTATATGGTAGGAAGTTTGGTTTTTACCACATTCTATTTGTTCATTCTTTAAAAAAACTTCCATTTCTCTAGTACGTAGACGCAAAACTTCTAATTACGCTTGCTGTAAGTTCCAACGGTGTTTATTTCTCTTAACAATAACTAATTAAGTAATTTACAATCGTAACACGTAGATTTATAACTGAATTTAGATTAGATTTTACTTGACTACATATATACCTGCTTATGCTTTTCTAACTGTCGATTTGAAGTTACAGTTTAAAAGTATTCATCAGTGAATAGTTACTCCAACTTGTAGACTTATAGAAATATTGGTAATAAAGATATTCTTTTATATTTTATATGAAATCGTAGAGATTATTTTGATTTCCTTAGAGTATTTAGATATCTTGTACTATCAATTAATTATATACAATTACTAACATCTGTCACTAGTCGTAACAGTTTTTTTATTTTATATTTATATACTTTCTTAACGCCTTAATAACAATACTCTTAGTATTTATTATGTGTAACTAACTGTTTATTTTTTTGTTTCTATTTAATTCTTATATGTTTATTAGTGTATGTTAATTTTCTGAATTGTGTTTTTCTTTTATATATATGTTATTATATAAGCACACTTTGTTATTTTTTTTATAATTGATATAATTAAATGCAGTCTTTAATCACAATGCCCATCTCAAAAGATAATAAAATAATTATGTCAAACGACCCACGACTGATTGAAACTTTACCGGTTCTTCTCGAGTTGAAATTTATAAAGATTATTTCAGTTTAATATAACATTTAATTGGTTCATTTTATCAATAATATTCTGGAGAAACAATAACAAACAGACTAGATGAATTGGATGGCATATATGGCCATATTATGTGCCTTTATTTCCTTACCTGTTAATCGTAACTAAGCATAAATACCATAAAATAACTTAAAAGGAATTGTTGGCAATTGGCTATTTAGCGCCTAAACTTAACTCAAATTGATGGTATAACTTCATATATATATTTATATATAAGCGTGTATTTACATCAGCAGGGTACAACGAACGTACTGTCATCGCGTAGAAGCAGCAACGACTCCACGGTTGTTCGATCTCAAACCAACAGGACCAATATCAAGCATAAGGTGAGAACTTTAAACTTAAACGGTGTAATTACAAAAAAGTTAAATACGTATTGAACCCTGGCTTTAAAAAGGTCTCATATTAAATGCACCGCAGTCGCTGAATGTTCGCCATCTTGCTCTTTTGTCTCGCTTTGGTTACGTTAGGTTAGACTTGTGAAAAAGGATAACGCGAACTTGCCTCGGGCGAGCGCGGGGCATTTATTAGGAAACTTTTTTAAACCAAGTATTTAATACGTATTTAACTTTTTTGTAATAACATTGAAATTGTTTATATATTTATTTTATCTTTTTAAACGGTTATTCAATAGGACTCATTAATCAGGTATGATGAATGATCAAGAAACTTATTTCAAAGATCTTTATAGGTCAGAAAATCAGTAACTTTCGTTGCAGTAAACAAAAATACGCAATTTTTTAACTGTATTGTATTGTTTGGAACGTCCTTCGCAAATAAGCAAATTGAAGTAACTCGTGTATAAATGTGTGGTCGACCGGACTCCCTAATGCCGGTAAACAATAACACAAGCACTTCTTGCTTTCTTAAGTCTTTTATGAAGACACTTTACATAATATATATCTCTAAAATACCAGGACTCTATGTGTAATTTCATTTATTTGAATTTTTTTTTAATACCGTTTTCTCAAAAAATTCATATAAACTACTCAACAATGGAATATTATGCTTTTTATTAATATTTTATTCATTCATAACATTCGTTTTACTTTAGGTCTACAGTGACTAATTATATAGTTATTATGCATTAGAGCATTATCGCAGAATCTTATTCACTGTTTCAATCAAAAGATGCCATATCAGCTCACTGACTTATACAGTTAAACAAATTGTTTGGTTTTTATTCTATAGAAGTATGTTTTTTGGTGCAATATTTTTTTATTCGTTTTTCTTTTCCGCCTTTTTTTTATTTTGACACGGCAAATGACTGCACTGTTCCTGATGGTAAGCACAGTACAATCCAAAAACAATGGCGACCACCGAGTGACACACTATCCATCACCGGTCGAGGCTGTTATGCCGCGAAAAGTGGGCTGATCCCGAAACGCGACCCGCAGAAGCGAATCACTATGACGGGCTTTTTCGCCTTATACATGA
Organism: Antheraea pernyi; assembly: GCA_015888305.1. Classification (NCBI taxonomy): domain Eukaryota; kingdom Metazoa; phylum Arthropoda; class Insecta; order Lepidoptera; family Saturniidae; genus Antheraea; species Antheraea pernyi. The sequence continues at coordinate 3,453,952 of MU158805.1, read as the reverse complement.
TGGTTGCGACCCAGTCAGGCTGTAAAACCCTGCCGCCCCCGCCTTTTAAAGTTAACTTGTATGTATGTATACACTCCACATGTATACGCACTGACTCACTGGTTGTTCGAACTCAGTCCTCGCAGCTTTTATTAAATGAATTCACATAGGACTCTGGTGTTTTTGAAAATGGTTATAAATTACTATATGCTGGAGTAACCTCTTTGGTATTTATAGTCCAAGATGCCAGACACAACATATTTTGAATAGTTTTATATCTCCAGTGTATTTCTGATACAACAGACAACAGGTCAACTCCGAGAACTGCTCGATACGGCGCTCAGTTGGGACTTTGAGATATTCCGGTTGGAGGACTTGACTCGCGGCCGCCCGCTCGCCCACCTCGGCCTCGCCCTCATGGGAGGTCGCTTCGACGTGTGTTCAGCTCTCGAGTGCGACGAGAGGACTTTACTGCACTGGCTCACCGTTATAGAAACTAATTACCACGCCGTCAACACCTACCATAACTCTACTCACGCTGCTGATGTTTTACAGGTATCATATCACCTATTATTTATATCTTAACACGAGACTATATAATCAATGATATTATAACCAAAAGCTGTTGATATGTCACAAGCGCTTCGACAGCGCCTTGTTAAAACTTTATTAACTAGTTTATTTTTGACGGTTGCTCCTTCAATCTGCCTGTTTTGTTTCAATGGAGATTACAACATATTTTACACAATAAGTGTCGTGTGAATAATTTAAACGTCAATGTTCCAACAAGATGGTGGCTCTCTTGTTAGAACTTTCCAGGGAGTTTTTGTGGCATCTCAGAATTCATGGTCCGTGGTATTATTTTCCATTCACCTCACTTATGCACAATAACCGAACTGTATTACGTAAAATACCACCAACTTTACAAAATATAGAGTCAAATAACACAAGATTATGAATCCCCTACCGCGTCTGTCTGTCTGTCTGTTCGCGATAAATTCAAAAACTACTGAACGGATCTTAATGCGATTTTCCCCAGTGGATAAAGTGATTCATGAGGAACGTTTTGGTATATAATTTGTCAAGGATTTTTTTATAATCAGAACGGGACATCGTCTGCGGGGTCGCTAGTAAAATATAAAATCTACTACATGATAGACCAAAATCCCGCCAAAAACTTCTTCGTTATAATGTTTATGAAGTGGTGTTACTATGAAAGTGTGTGGTGTGGGCGACAGGCGGTGGCGGTGTTCCTGGAGAAGGACCGGCTGAAGAGCGTGCTGGAGCCGGTGGAGGCGGCCGCTGCGTTGATAGCGGCGGCCGCGCACGACATCGACCACCCCGGCACCTCCTCCGCCTTCCTCTGCAACTCGCGCCATCCGCTCGCCCTCCTCTACAACGACATCTGCGTGCTCGAGTCGCACCACGCCGCGCTCACCTTCAAACTCACCCTCAGTCAGTACCATATCTAATTCCCTTCCCTTCTAGCATAAATCACCATTCGCTGCTGTCATGCCAGCCCTCATATATTACCTGGTCGCGAAAGCCAATAAATTATTACTGTTTTTTGCAGTTGATACGGGTTTCTCTGGTACAATTGACTACAGCTGTTGTACCATCCAGCAAATACATTATCACACAATTACTGAAATAGGTTTAAGTCGTATCGCCGTATTCAAAGATTCAGCAACCAAACGAATATAATAAATAAAATATATAGACGTATTGCTATATTAATTTTGAAAAATAACTAAAATCGGTTCCGTTTTGGAGGTGGAAAGAGGCAAATACGAAATCAAGATTTCATCTATTTTATATAGGATATTATAATCAGTCTAGACTGCAGTTGTCTTTCTCGCGCTCTATTCAGTAGAGGCAAAATGTGACAGCAATAGAGTTATATTGTATAATATAACCTATTCTTCAAATTTTTTTCGCGTTCGACTACGTTTCCTCTTGCTTATGCTCGAACTCACAGAATTATTACCAGTGAAATTATGTGAACATGGCTGTAATTTGGTTAAGGAAACAATATATATTGATAAGAATATCAGTGATGTTAATAAAAGTACAACGTGCGTCAAGCTTTTTGACCGCTCTGAATAATGCTGCGCAAAACACATTTTTTTTTCAAAACTACGTATAATATTATAAGTATTGAGATAAATAAATATGAATTTTCAATAGACTGACAAGATGGTGGCCGTCTTGTTAGAATTTTCGAAGGAGTTTTTGTGGCAAGTTATAATCCATGCTCCGTGTTATTATTTCCCATCCACCTCACCTGGGCATAAAAAGAGCGAAATAACACAAAATATCAATAAAATATAAAATCTGCTACATGACATTCTAAGATCCCGTCAAAAAACCTAATTTTTTTTTGTATTAAACTTTTGTCAATATCCTCCGCAACCCCGATCTTGCTACTACATGTATTCCGACCGGCCAAAGAGATTGACGATGACTGTAATATTATGTAACTTATGGAACAGATGACGATCGCGTGAACATATTCAAGAACCTGGACCGCGACACGTACAAAACAGTACGACACAACGTCATCGACATGATCCTCGCCACCGAAATGACGAAGCACTTCGAGCACCTCGCGAAGTTCGTGAACGTGTTCTACGCGAAGTCCAGTGGCAGTAAAGAGGACGGAATGCACACCGATGTATGTGAACTTACCTTCTTTTTCTTGCTTTTATTCCACCTAAACCGGACCCGCATAAAATTTTCTTTCTCTATTCGGCTTAGTGCTTTACGAAAATATTAATAAGGCTGAAAATATTATCCATTACAGACATAAAATGAAGTCGTTTCCGCTGTCTGTTCGCTTAGATCTTTTGAACTATTCAACGGTTTTTAATACAGTTATCATCAGTAGATCGAGTGATTCAAGAGGAAGGTTTATATGTATAATACATACATATTATAGTATAGAAAAGCCGAAAAATTCAAAGATTTGTTGTGTGATGTCATAACAAACATATTTTTGGGCGTTTAAATCGTGAGATAGATCAAATGATGTGTACTACGGAATCGTATATCTTGAATAATATTATTAATTACTCCTCACTGCCCCATAGTAGTATCTATATTGGACCCGTGCGAAACTAGGGCAGGTCACTAGTAATTGGTAAGGCTGAAAAAAAGAACGTATTTATTTCCGGTGAAGGAGCCGATGTCGCTGGACACAACAGCGCTGTCGCAGCCAGAGAACGTTATCTTGGTGAAGAGGATGATGATCAAATGCGCCGACGTTTCCAACGCGTCCAGACCTCAGAAGTTCGCTTTCGAATGGGCCAGAAGGTATGTATCTATACTAATATTATAAAGAGGTAAAGTTTGTGAGTTTGTGACATTGTAGGGGGTAATCTCAGGAACAACTGGTCCGATTTGAAAAATTCTTTGAGTGTTAGATAGCTAATTTATCGATGAAGGTTATAGGCTATATATCATAACGCTAAGGCTAATAGTAGCGGAGCACCAATGAAGAATATTTCAAAATCGGGATTTTTTTTGCTCTTGAGAGATTCCGTTGCGTGTTAGCGTTAGGCCAAAGTAACAAGAACAAGAACAAAGTCGCTAGGAAAAGCTAGTATATAATAAATACAATAAAAAATACATATTTTAATTACAGAATTTTTGTCTATTGTAATGCTTACAAAAATCGTTGTCTCAAAACTTTATATTAAATGAATATACGTAATATTATTTTTAAAGGACGACCATGTCTAGGAGTAAAAGTAAACAAATTTGACCGAATCTATTCAGTAGTTTTTACGTGATGCACGTACTACCGCCGACCCTTAGCGTTTTATTTATATATGAATAGTGAAGAACTGGCTTTTGATTTTTATTAGGGAGCGTATGAAATAGATCATTTCATAAAATTCAATTTTCTAACTATTGTTCCCATAACAATTATTATATTTTCATCGCTAAAATTCATTTCCATATGAATATGACTTTAATTATAATTATAATAAAAAACAATATGAATTTCTAGTAATAATAGAATAATTAAAGTTTGTATTCAACAAACTGCTGTTTTACATAATTTTAAATTTGCAATACTTTTTACGCTGAATGTCGACATTTTCCATTAAAATCAATCGCAATTACATATTGTACTTATCCAGTGTATTTTCTTAGTTTTCATGTGTCCTTTATTTATTTAGAATTATGGATAATGCAACAGTAAACAGTCCGATAAATAATATAATCATAATCATCTTAAAGAACATAGTAAACTGAAAACATACAACGCTTTATCACATCGATAAAATAATGTGGATAAAACAAGAATAAATGAAAAAATGAATTCATCTATAAAAACTGAAATCAACCCATTCAAAAGAAAACAAGACAAATTTATAATCAAGAATATTAAAATATACTTTACTGGATGTTTTTTAAATAGCCATGAATATAATAATTGAAATATAATTTACTGGAATCGTCATGGATATAAAATGTGTTTAATTGCCCTTTTGAATCCAAAAGCTCGATAATGAAATATGATGATTAATTGTGTTAAACGTGAATTCGTAGAATTGCCGAAGAGTATTTCCTGCAAACGGATGAGGAGAAAGCAAAGGACCTGCCGGTCGTGATGCCGATGTTCGACCGCGCGTCCTGCTCCATCCCGCGCTCGCAGATAGGCTTTATCGAATACATCATCAAAGACATGATGGAAGCGTGGGCTGGTAAGAACAAAATTAATAATACTTCATTTAAGTTGGCCCGAAGAAAACGCTTATGGCCCTGTAAACTACCACCGGTTCGGTAAACAACCCTGTCAACGATTCAGTGGCCCACGAATATTTATCTGCTTTCGATAGTGAAGAACTAAAATGTTCGCTTAACTTCACCTTTTCAAGTTAGTTAAGTAAGTTACTTGCACTCGCAGTTGCTTGCACTTGCACCATTACTCACGTTTTTTTTTTCGAAAACTTAATTCGTGGTTGGATTTCAGTCGCAACGCAAATCTCCATAGTTAGATCTAATCTTCACATATTTTGTCGAGCTTGTGGAAATGTACCTGCAGGGATCTACCGAAACCAACTAAATTTTGGTGGTCTATGAGAAAAAAAGTCATCTAATGTAGTGTTGGTTACCATGGTAACAAAAAATAATATGTAATAAATTTTATTCAAATTAAATATTGCAATAATAATATATATAACGAAATATATATTACAAAAACGGGCAGTTCGAGGAAAATATAATATGGGACCTCACGAATCATTAAAAACAAAGTTCCAGGAATTCGGTACCTTAACTCTGCCCTCCCAATACATTCTTGATAATTTAATGTATTTCCGTAAAAACTTTGAAAAACTGAATTTAGTAAAAGACCGGCATAATCTAAATACTAGAAACTGTAATAAACTGGTGGTCCCATGTTTCAGACTTAGCAAAACCAGTAATAGTTTTTTAGGTAATAGTGTTAGGTTCTACAATAAAGTCCCAAAGCATGTTACCGATTTGCCGGACTGTAGATTTAAGCGCCATGTCAAACGGGTTTTAGTGTCAAAAGGATATTATAGAGTGGATCAGTATGTGAACGATAGTGATGTCTGGAATTGACTCCTCTCTGTGCATTGTCTAAAAGCTATTGTATGATGTATTAGAAATATATGTAAAAAAATGTACCCGATCCAGTTTCTTGCCGGTTTTTCTCGATGACTGGGTTGTTTTCCGAACCGGTAGTAGTTTTGAAGTTCATAAGTACCTTATTAGGGACTAAACTGAATAGAGTATTTTTGATTTTATTTTGAAAACTCAGACGATTTAACTTTTACATTGACAGCATTCATCGATATGCCGGAGCTGGTGAACCACGCGACCAACAACTACCAACGTTGGCGCGATCTCGACGAGGCTAAAGTCACCACCATCGCCGACGTGAAGCGAGCTCAGCGACAGAACGCCATCCAACCGCCTCCCAACAACACCAACACCACCTCACACCCCACCGCCGAGGAATAAACTTGTCAAGTATAACGCAACTAACAATTCAATTGATATAAACTGAAGCAGGCTTCGAGTTGTAACAAGACATAAAATCGACATTATAAGAGCTAGTCTCTGAATTAAAAGTAACGGCGCCGGCAGCCGCTTCGCTGAAAGAGGCATAATGAATCCCAAAAAAAGATTATTTATATTAAATATTGCAACAAACGTTGATCGATTTCAGTTGCTTTATAATTTAGATCGTAATTTATTAACTATTGTTGAACAATATGTGTCGACTTATATTTACCTTCGATTATGCGACACAAGGCTATGTTTGATTATTCAAAACAATGTGGCTAAATTTACGGGTGAGACATATAAATTGGTAGAATAACTATCATTTCGATATAGACCAACTAGGTAAATGGAAACAAAAGACTCGGGACGACGTTCCACTTGAACATTTAACAATCAATGATATTATAAGTAAAAAGCTGGATACGTCATAAGTGTATTAGTCCGGTAAAGCTGTCAAGACCTTGCTAGGTCAATAGCGTAGTCAGTTCGAGAAAAAAAAAAAAAGTCATAAGCGTTTCGACAGCGCCTTGTTGAAACTTGGCTAGCTAGCAAATGTGATCTCAGTATCGTGTCTGCGTTAATGGAAGCATGTCGTGTACTGATCGCTTCATAAAATGCATCAAAACTATTGCAAACACCTTGCTGTGTTATGGTTATTCTTTATTTTGGACATGTAACTATTTCGTTTTCACCACCGATATTAAGAATATGCCATCTTACATCCACATTTTATCTAACATAGTGTGGCGTACTATATTACTTTACATATGTGTGCGTTACCGTGCCATTTGTTTTGTCAAAATATCATATATGTTAGGTTATTACACCTTTATACTTATAATATCATTGATAACAATGTTATAAAGTATTTAATATAGTCGATTAATACCCGATCGTGATGACAACAAGGAAAAGGCATAACGTAAACAAGTTTGAACCACCGAGATAATATTCTCACATAGTTATGTGGGTAAGTGTTTATGTTTTAGGTTTGAATGTTAACGTTACAAGTCTGAAACGGATCATTATCGTCGGATATGCCGACGGATGGATCCGATAATACGCTTATTTTATACTTATTATATCAGTGTTAGTGTTGATATCAAAGAAATTATATTGATATCTACTTTTGTAAGTAGTTGTATTTAGATAATCCAATGTATAACTTATATTACTAAATGTATTAAACACTATACTTTTTTCATTGATATCTAATCGTATTATACGTATTGGCGTTATCCACTATAATATTGTGATTATGTAATATTATAATTGCCATGTACACGGGTAGATATATCTTAGTTACGTTTATAATGTTTTACAATGGAATCCGTGATAAAAGTGCCATACTAAATGATTGGCCAATGTTCATTCTTACATTTAAAATGAAATTAAGGAACCACTTTCTCGCTGCACCCCATGACAGTCGTTTATTCAATTACCTTAATCAAATGTTACTCACGTTTCTTATGACTCTGAACGTTTTACACGTAACCTTTTCTAAGGGGTATATTTGTAGACGTTATAAGATTATTTCTCAACGTCTTATATTATTATACTATTTAAAAAAAAATTGGTCCATACACACTTGAGCTTCGAAAGAAACCCTATTTTTATAATAAACTTTTTGTAGTGCACGCCAGATCTTAAAAATTTGGACGTCATATCAGAATTCAAAATTTTTCGATATAATAATTTTATATCACGTGACTAAACCATTTCATTTTCATTTCCACGGTATACTCGTATTCTACAAACAATTTGTATGAATACTTCTTAATCTTTTCAATGTTACCTGTTGCACTTGTCGTAACCAAACGTCAATTTTGTCAAAAATAATTTCGGTTTATATGCGAAAACGTTTGACATATTTATTATAGCCTGTATTTATCCACGAACTTTTTGAATCTGTGCATAAAGTCAGGTTGAAAAACTGTCAGATCTGGTTACGACATACAGTTTTAATAAATAAAGATCACTTGAATGTTTCTTACTAAAATATTTATATTCGAATAAATTTTAACATATTTGTAATAATGTTTATTGAATATATTCGTCTATATGACGCTGGTATTTAAGAATAATGTGTAATAAATGTTAAAATGAAATCATAAGATACGCTTTCTCGTGCTCAATGTCAAAACATAGCGGTCTAAACTTAAAACTTAATTATTACATCATATACCTTTTTTAATTATAAAAATATTTGTAGTAATTTTTGCCAATTCACTTATTGATTAGGTCGTGGTGTTCAATCTCATATATTATGTATTATATTTCAAATGAAATATATACCAAATTGTAATAGGTATTTGCGCCTACTAACATTTTAATGAACAAACTAGTTATTGAAATGTATTTTAATTGTAATAGTATAGCTCAATTTATTTAGTTTTCACTAAGCATTTATGAAACAATGTTTTCTTAAAATTCATGAATTCATTTTGTGTTCTGGTAACATTTTGTATTTGAATTCTGGTGAATTTAATTTTCTATTAATTATAATTATCTGAGTTACATTACCCTCGTTCTTATTTATGTTGAATTAAAGCTAATTATTGAAAAATATAACTAATAAGATCACATACGGGGGCTGGTCCCCATATTTAAATATGAAAGTAGTTAAAAAATAAATTGTTGTGTGTTTTATAATGCGAAAACATGTGTGCGTTGTATTACTTGTAAAAGTATCAATAATTTTAATGTTACTTAATGTAAACGAAATAAACGTTTAAATACTTCTCACGGAGGTGTCAATCAACATTACTCTTTTGTTTTATTTTATTTAACCTTTATTTCATTAGCAATCAGTGTTGCAACCGCGTTATTTTTTGACGTGGCAACGTCTTATAAATCGACGAACGCCAGCTGCACGCGTTCGGTTGGTTTGTGACGCATCTATCTCTCTTCCACTCCATCGTCCGATGCGTCCGAGTTGTTGTCATGTAAAATTATCGTCCGTAAATCGACTTTACAGACAATCAATTTTTTTCATCGTAAAATATCCCATTCGTTAATTTCTTATTTTTCATACACTGGCGATCAATTCCCCTTATTTAAGATTATTATTGTGAAATTAGGGTGATTACACTACTGTACCAAACGGGAGCGTCCTTGTTAGAGCTTTCTGCACAGTTTTTGTAATAACTCAGAATGTATGTCCCTTGTGAACAAAATTAAAGCACTTGTACATAAATAACCATTAAAATTATAAAGTAACCACAACAACACAAGTTAATGAATAAGAATGCCAAAAAGATTTATAGGGCGGTTTATATTATATTGACGACAATTATATTTTTAAATAACACCCCTCTCTATATATCCGCTAAAAACGACTGTGACAACAATAACTTATAGTCTCGTAGGACTGTTTTACCGTTTTGATTATGAAAAATTAGAAACAACCGAATAACAGAAAACGATTGCTGTTGCTGTTGTTTAAAAAGATATCGTTTTTTTTATCCTTCATAGCACATAAACATTGACATTTTCCAGTGTTCAGCATTTTACGCTACGTAAAAGTGGAAAAGTAAATTGTATGGGTGGGTCTCCCAAGCGGACTACTTTCATATTTAAGCTTTGTCGTTTTAGCCTACAGTAACAGTTACGTGAAACGAATTTTTACTTATTCCCGTGTTGCATATGTTGACGGCCTCGAGATAATATATATCTTTTTATAAATTAATTAAAATTATCTCGATTAGTTTACTTTATTTCTCGGATGAAGGTACACCGTGACATTGAATATTTCCATTTGCCGTAGATTGTTGCGTCTGTACGCAGCACGATAACTGAGTCTGGGGTTTATACTCACATCAAAGGAACATGGAAACGCTAATTTCGAGTTTATTATTGGAATAACAAAGGCATGTGAATTGTTTTCTGCACTTTTATCGAAATTAATTTTGAGGTTAGTTTTAAACGCGACAAGTAATCGAAACTTCGTCACGCAGAAATACTCTATCGGTGTTATTACAAAAAAGTTAAATACTTGCTTTAAAAAGTTTTCGAATTAAATGCACCGCGCTCGCCCGAGACAAGTTCGCGTTATCCTTTTTCGCAAGTCTAACCTAACGTAACCACAGCGAGACAAAACAGCAAACAAAATGGCGAACATTCAGCGACCGCTTTTTGTAATAACACCGTATAGGTTTTAGTAGCATAACAAAATAATACGTAATAGTTTTATATTTTTGTACGTCTAATCGGCTAGTTTTTTGTAAAGTAGTTCCTAATCTTACCACAAAGAATCATAGAATCACCATCAATAAAAATTATTATTTTCACATCATCATAAGGACTGAATTTAGTAAACACTGCCCAAGAAAAGTTATTAGTGTAAAACAAAAAAATAGTTTTAGCGAATGGGCTACCTTGGGAATTAAAAAAAGTAGAGATAGACTATACGATCTGTATTATAGGAGATCATTAACTAGCAATGAATCCTTTCATGCATATGTCAGAAATTATTCAAAAATTTTTAAGCGTGTCTGTGTAACTGCTAAAGCTAAATTTTTAAGCAATAAAGTTCTTGGATCTAGTAATAAGACCAAGACTGTCTGGCATATTATAAATAAAGAATTAGGAAAATCCAAAATTACTGATAATTCGCATAATTTGAATGTTGACGGAGTACATATTTCAAACAGTTCAGAGGTAGTAACTGTTTTCCAAGATTATTTCACTAACATACCTTTACAGGTAACAAAAAATATTACTTCATCAGCCCAAGGTGCGGTATCGTTACTAAAAAATCTGAGTGCACCTATAAATTCAAAATTTAATTTCACATCTATTAGTGCAGATGAAATAATAAGGACTTTTAAACTCTTAAACATGAAACATACCGAAGATATCTGGGGAATGTCGGTAATAGTAGTACAGTCCTTAATTATTAATATTTCATCATATTTGGCTAATATATTTAATCAGTGTATAGCAAAATGAACCTTCCCCGATTTAATGAAAATAAGTAAAATGGTTCCTTTATTTAAATCAGGCTGTAGGAGTAATCTTGGAAATTATAGACCAATTTCTGTACTGCCGTCCTTAAGCAAAATTTTCGAGAAGATTATGCTTAAACAATTATTAGGATATTTTAAAGCGCAAAAGATTCTGGATGGTCGACAGTTTGGTTTCACAAAATCAAAATCAACTACTGACGCTGGTGCAACGTTACTAAGTCATATTTTTCGAGCTTGGGAGGGATCGCAGGATGCAATTGGTGTGTTTTGTGATCTGTCTAAGGCTTTTGACTGCGTTGACCATAGTACCCTTATTTTGAAATTAAAACACTATGGTGTTTGTGGAGCTTCTCTCGACCTTCTAGTGTCCTATTTAGAAGATCGTTGTCACAAAGTTAGTGTAGACGGGGTTACGTCAGCTGGATCACTGACTCAAATTGGCGTCCCACAGGGTTCTATTTTAGGGCCATTTTTGTTCTTAGTATATATAAATGATCTACCGCTAGTGGTTGATAACTGTGCTGACATGGTTCTTTTCGCGGACGACACTTCAATTATATTTAAGGTAAAAAGAATAGATTCAGAGCTTAGTTATCTAAATAATACTTTAAATAAAATTTCCGACTGGTTTGCGTTAAATAATCTATTGCTTAATGCCAACAAAACAAAATGTATAAGATTTACCTTGCCTAATGTTCGGTTTACTAATAGTAGAATCGAGATCGATGGGAATCTAGTAGGCTTAGTTGACGATACTGTGTTCTTGGGTATTACACTTGATTCAAAGTTACAATGGGGTCCTCACGTAAAAAAATTGGCGGGAAGACTAAGTTCTGCTGCATTCGCAGTTAGAAAGATTCGCCAGCTAACAGATATTGCCACTGCTAGGGTTGTCTACTTCGCTTACTTCCACAGCTTAATGTCTTATGGTATTTTGTTGTGGGGGACAGCAGCTGAGGTGGACACCATATTCCTATTACAAAAACGAGCAGTTCGAGCAATTTATAATATGAGGCCTCGTGAATCATTAAAGACTAAGTTTCAGGAATTCGGTATCTTAACTCTGCCCTCCCAATATATTCTAGATAATTTAATGTATGTCCGCAAAAATTCAGATATGTTGGATCTAGTAAAAGACCAGCATAATTTAAATACTAGAAACAGCAACAAATTGGTCATTCCATGCTTCAGGCTCACTAAATCCAAAAACAGTTTTTAGGTAATAGTGTTAAGTTTTATAATAAAGTCCCAAAACACATTACCGATTTGCCTGATAGTGAGTTCAAGAACCATGTCAAGCGGGTTTTAATATCTAAAGGCTATTATAGGGTGGATCAATACGTGAACGATTGTGACGTCTGGAAATGACGCCCCTCTCTGTGCATCCACTAATAACGAATGTGAATATTTATATTACTATACAAATATATGACATGAAAAAATAAACCAGATCGAGTTTCTTGCCGGTTCTTCTCGATGGCTGGGTTGTTTTCCGAACCGTTGGTAGTTTTGACGTTCATAAGCGCCTTCTCAGGGCCTAAATTGAATAAAGGATATTTTGATTTGATTTTCTTCAACTACCATTATCATATGACTTACAAATTTAAATGAGTCTGGCATTAAACAATCCTAAAAAGGGAACTAACAAATGGATAATGAATAAAACCATAAAACATCGACCATAAAATATTTTATTACAAACAATAATAATTAGAAAAAACATATTTTACAATAAAACTTACAATTCACACGTTGCAATATTATAAATGCAATCCATATATTATACTTCAATGGACATATCATTTAAATAAAGTCCGATATAAAAAACGTTTTTTACAAAGAGAAAAGAAAATTTTACAAAATTTTCACTGACATCGATATTTTCTAAAATTACTTTATAACGAAAGATAATAGTTTTTTAAATTCGGTATTAAAACTCGGAAATAAAAAGTTCTAGTAAAGTGAGGAGATAAATTAACTAAATCTTCTCATAAATATATAAACCGTCTCCGATGGAATGAATTATTTTTTTATAAACTACTATTTAAAAGGGTAACATAACAAACAAAAATAAATATGAATATTGTCAATAATTTTAAGTGCTAATAATAATTAATATAATTCGTCCGTGTAACCCTATAACGCCTATATGAACGATTCTAAACCTGTGTATATCCCTTATTTATTGTAAAAAACAGAGAATTTTTTAAATTTATTATGTTTGTATCCCAACCACCGACTTTTCTATGCAAACATATATTTTTTTCTTTTCTCGACCAAATACTGTATGTTATAAATTACAAAAACGATAAAAACACAAGGATTTATGAAAACACTTTGGACTGCTACATAATGCATTTGAAAATAAATTACACAACAACATTACGTTTAACCCCTCGGCTGGTTTTTTAAATAAATAAATACAGTATTTTGTTAAACTTATACTTGCAACACTTAGTTAACAAGTACATGATTAGATTTACATTCGTTTGTATAAAGCTTAAACCCTTATGGCTCTGGACAGTCCAGGGTTTAGACACAGATCTCAAAATGGCGGATCAAGTTTTTGAAAGTTTGTAATAAATACAGTATTTTTTTAACCTTGTACTTTCTACACTTAGTAAACCAGTGCATCATAAGATTTACATTCGTTTGTATGAAGCTTAAACCCTTATGGCTCTGGACAGTCCAGGGTTTAGACACAGATCTCCAAATAGCGGATCAAGTTTTTCAAAGTTTGTAATAAATACAGTATTTTGTTTAACCTTCTACTTTCAACACTTAGTTAGCCAGTGCATCATAAGATTTACATTCGTTTGTTTGAAGCTTAAACCCTTATGGCTCTGGACAGTCTATGGTTTAAACTGTTATAATTTATAATTTTTATTGACGATGTTTGGTTTCCTATCGCAATCACAAATATAAGTACGTTGATTAGTAATTAATTTCGTGTGATAATATTCCTCCACCAATGTGTTTAGTAAAGTAATTAATGTATTAAAAATTTTCACATACGAAGATGAGATCTTTTTACATTTTAGGATTTTTTTTTATCTTATAATTTAAATACTCTACAGATTTTAATGTTAGGTCACAATGCGACCGGATATTAAATGAGGATTTAGTTTAAGATAGTAAGACCCTACTAAATCTAGACTGGAACTGACTCTCAAATACCTATAGATTTTTGGCTACAGATTTTTATAAGGTATGTGATTAGAAAGAAGGAAATTAGAAGAAACCCTTATATGTTTTCTGTTAAGAAAAAAACATTTTAAACTGTCCTATTTTTAATAAAATCAAGAATATTTAAGACAAATCTTCAATTACGACACGAAAACATATTTGAAGGTTTTTTTTTATGTCATAGCTGGCAAACGAACAGGTGGGTCACCTGATTTTAAGTGATCACCACCGTCCATGGACACTAACAACACCAGAGGAGTTGCAAGTGCGTTGCCACCCTTTGCGGGGAAGGGTTAGGGGAGGGAGAGGAGAGGGGATGGGAGGTGGGCCTCCGGCGCTCTCACTGACCGAGCGAAACGCAACAATGCAAGCACTGTTACTTCACGTCGGTTTTCTATGAGAGGGTGGTACTACCCCGGGCGAGCCGACACATTCATGCTGAAACCAGTAGAATTCTTTTTCAATGAGATTAGAGTTTTGTTGTAATTATTTTTCTCCTATTGTTTTTGCCGCATTAAAAACGACAAACTATCATCAACTAGAGATGATTTTATTTTAATATAATAAATAAACATAGACATTGAAATAGTCCATAATATAAATTGCGTTACACAGTTTTAATAAAACTAAACAGATACGTAAAAGGGATATCCAAAAACATGCATTATGTAATTATCAATTCGAACAACACATTCCATAGGGTTTTCAACGAATAATTCTCGAAGGGTTATCGAAAACCACTTTATTTATAAATCGTAAAATCATAATAAAGTCGTATATTCATCGTAGTAATCCCTGAACACGGCGAATAATTTATAACATTTTTTAATTACTATACATAACTAAAGAAACATAAAGAAAAAAATACTCGATGTCGATATAGTTGCTCGATACATTGAAAGTATCGATAACATCCCTATACCAAAAAAACATCCCAACACTTAAATAAAACAAAATGAACTTTCAACAACATCGTTATATACAGTGTAAACTCTATTTAGCGCTACACTATTTAACGAAAAACTCCGTAAAACGTAGACTTGACTTCCACGCTGTCTATATTCACATCCAATCTAAATAACGGCAACAATACGTCATTAAAGTAATAAACGATACTTTTAAAGTTGGCGAAATTAATAAAAACTTAAAAAGTGTGTATAATAAATTAAACTGTGTTTAATTTACCTCGACTTTGATACATACAAAAAAAAAGTTTTTTTATTGTTTTTTTTTGTGATTACCTTGCACGCGTTTACAGTATGCAGCGAAATTATTGGAAAAATATTTTTTATATAAATAACTAAGTTCGCCCCACAATATAACAACAAATGAATAGGATACAAAAGAACAAAACATGCGCATTAGGCACTGGTTATTCGTATCGATATTAACGTTTGTTGTTTGTAAATTCTATACTTTATTAGTAAATACATACAAACTATATAAATAATATGATACAGGTCTGTCACATTGTCTCCATTTACTATGGAGTTATTACATATTTTAAGAAACTACGATTTTGATAAGTGCTACGCGAAAAAAAGTTAGTAAACAAATAAAGAACATAATGGTCAGTGTCTCAAGTATTGCTATATAGAGTTTACACTATATAATATATAGTTAACCACAAGTGAAGATTGACCTGTCGCGCTGAGCAGGCCAGTGGGGCGACGAGTGGCGCGACGTTTGACGCGACGTGTGCCACGTGTGGCGCTACGTGTGGCGTAACATGTGGCGCGACTTGTAGCGCGACATGTGGCACTACAACATGTCGCGCTAGATGGCGAGCGGCTTGTCTTTGCACTGGTTAACTACATAACTGGTGAATCGTTTCAGGAACTTTGGGTACTCGCGTTTGTAGACGGCGCGGAGCACGCCGGCGGGCGCCCAGCCCCCTGGATTCACTAAAATAATACACAATAATTAGTTCAGTGCCACTTATTCCTCAGTTTCTGAACCGATTCTCTTTTATATATATATGATGTGAAGCATCTATAGGCACGCGTAAACCTGATTTTGGCTTGGCGCGACGTGGCGACGCAGAACACGAACTTTGCACTATTAACGATTACTCAAAAATATTTGCAACCCTATCTGTATAAACATAAGATTCAAATTGTTTTATCGGCCACTCGTTACACTAGTGTCGCGCGGCACGCGCCGACGATCTAGCGCCCTTTGATAAATGCCGCCAATAACACTGCGCTTGCGCTTTATGTAATAAAATAAATAAATAGACAGTAGTTATTTTATGGAACAAATTTGTAATGCTTTACCTTTTCTTTATCCCATAGCTTACTCCTGTCGTAATCTGTTCATTTAGGCATACAACTTATACAAAACAAATTCGATGTTTCACAACTGCCAGGCGTCTCTTGACAGCTCATTTTCTTTGTTTAGACATTGGACAAGCTTTCGTGTTACCAATTATTTTTTATGGAAAACAATATTTTATTTTTATATGAAACATCTATAGCGGCACGTCAGACCCACTGTTGGCGTTGCGACGCAATGTCACGTGTCTTTAATATCTCTCAAGCATACATATGTAGGTAGCATCGAAAGGCGTAAACAGAATGTATTTTACTATAATATAAACATACCTGTACTGCAATAGGCGATACTGGTAGTGATATTGTCCCGGGTGGGTTGCTCGCCAGCCGGGTACGTGCTGCGGCACGCGAGGCACACCGTCACGAATAGACGGATACACGCACCAGAATTCGGCTGGTAATATAATCAATATTTACATT
Organism: Antheraea pernyi; assembly: GCA_015888305.1. Classification (NCBI taxonomy): domain Eukaryota; kingdom Metazoa; phylum Arthropoda; class Insecta; order Lepidoptera; family Saturniidae; genus Antheraea; species Antheraea pernyi. The sequence continues at coordinate 3,437,025 of MU158805.1, read as the reverse complement.
GTAACATCGTCATTATTCACATGGTAATATCATCATTATTTACATTGTAACATAATCATTATTATCATGATAACATCATCATTATTAGCATTGTAACATCGGCAAAAATTAAGTTCGTAAAATTCAGTACCAACGTGTATCGCATTAATGCATTTACAGTTTTAAATAATGTGTGATTTTTAAGTAGTGTAATAAAAAAAATTTAAAACAATGTTATAAAAATGTATAGACATCAAGTAGGAATTTGGGGAGTAAAGGTTGTGTTTTCTATAGTTGGTCAATAGTTGCTCATAATTACAATTTTGACTTAACTAACGATATAAACGAAAGCAGAAAAAAGGTGCAGAACATGAATCTGCAAGGAAAAAGTCGATTATATAAGTAGGGTTACCGGGAAATCCGGGCTGACTGTGGAATGGTTGGTGACCGCGTAGGTGTTGTCGGCGGAGGCGCGCACGTGCGACCAGAACAACGCGTCCCGCTGCGACGCCGGCCAGATCCGCTTGAACGTCTGGTGGAACACCACCGTATCCGACGACACCTCCTCCACTATCGTCATCGTCTCCAGAGTGCCTGATATCACAGACCGATCATAAATCATTGAGATTATCGATTGAATCTAAGGCTATGTTCACAAGACAAGCGTTTAACGCCCGTTGAACGCGCGCAAAATTATTGTATAGTGTTCACATGGTGCTTGCTAGTCAGGTGTTGAACGTGTGTTGTCGCGGTCACCTTAGTTCAGTGTCTTCTACATTTGTCCGTTATATGCGCCAAAAGTGTTATAGCGCTCAAATGAACGGGAACATAGAAAACCCATTCTTAATATTATATACATATATGTTAAAAAGATAAACCAGATCGAGTTTCTCACCGGTTCTTCTCGACGACCGGGTTGTTTTCCGAACGGAATGTAATTTTCACGTTCATAAATGCCCTTTTAGGAACTAAATAAAGTATTTTTGATCTGATATATTAAGTGGAACTTCTTATGACACGGTAGGGATTTTTTTTATTACGCATTACGTATTGTTATAATGTATTTGTGTGTATATGTAAATATATATAAGAGACTGTCCGAGCCTAGTAGTATACTAAAATGAGTATTTCCCTTTTCGTTTCGATCCAGTTACAAATCACAACGGCGCCAGGATTACAGATGTTTTCACTTCAAAAACGATAGTTTTCGTGCGACCAATCGATTAATCACAAACAGTTTTTTCATAAACGTCAATTTACAACTGTGTAAAGACGATTTATTTTAAAATAAACTCATTTATTACAATAAATCAATAAAATACTAAAGTGTGTAAAAAAAACTTAACATTCTATTGCGTACAAAACTGTTATTTAAGATGAATACACATTTTGTTCGGTTAGTCCGGTGAAGCTGTAGAGACCTCTAAAAAGGCCAATAGCGTAGTCAGATCGAGAAAAAAGAAAAAGGGAAAAAAAAACACATTTTATTCGGCATACATTTCATCTGTGAAACCATATTGTGTCCGATCTATATCATATAAGCAATTAATGTAGATGTAACAATTAATTAATAAATAATACTTACTTTCCCACTCGTATCTATATCGTGGGTTGAAGAAATAGTGGCACATCTCTCTGGCGGAGACGCCGCGAACTTTGTGCATCGCTTTTAATGGATCCATCACCATACCGTCCACCTCCATTTCTCTGTAAAGTTCATTAATCTATTTACTTAAAAATGCTGAATCCCTGGACTATCCAAACTATAACGGTGTTATTACAAAAAAGTTAAATACGTATTGAATACATACTTTAAAAAGGTTTCGAATTAATTGCACCGCGGTCGCTGATGTTCTCCATATTGCTCTTTTACTCGCTTTGGTTACGTCAGGTTAGACTTGCGAAAAAGGATAACGCGAGCTTAACTCGCGCTAGCGCGGTGCATTTAATTCGAAACCTTTTTAAACCAATATTTAACTTTTTTGTAATAACACCGCAGGGTTTAAGTTCCATACAAACGAATGTAGACCTTATGTACGTGTGAACAGACTATTGACAGCATCATTACATAGTATAAAACAAAGTCCCCTACCGCGTCTGTCTGTCTGTTCGCGATAAACTCAAAAACTACTGAACGGATTTTCATGCGGTTTTTACCAGTGGATAAAGTGATTCATGAGGAAGATTTTGGTATATAATTTGTCAAAGATTTTTTTTATAGTCAGGGCGGGACAACGTCTGCCGGGACCGCTAGTAGATTTTAAAATATATCGTCTTTATTATATGAAAAGTTGAACAATAACAAAACATGTAGTCTTCTTCTTCTTACCCTTATCCCACCTAAGTAGAGTCAGTACAGCATGTTTGGATTGTGTATCATTTGGCTTAATTTTTACGATCGACCGCCTGTTACATCAACCCGCCCTGGGATTATTTTGTTGTACCACTATATATTTATGATTATATGTAATTACAAAGTCTGATAGGGTCTTTTAGCTTAACAATTTTTCTGTAGCCTTTGGCTTTGGTAGGCTAATTATAATTCCTATTCGAGCGGCACTGTTTGAAGTTCTTCAAGATATATGTTTTGCTTGCTATATTGTCATTTTTAGGTAACAAGTGGGTTTTTTTCTGGTTTCGTGGTTTCAGTTTTGTCAGTACTTCCAACTACGTTAACTACAAAATCTATAAATACAGGATTTAGTTTACCTCCTGTACATCCTCATGTCTCCTTCTTCAGCGAACAATTGCCATCCTATTTGACCGCCGACGCCTTCGAACGCAGCTTGCATTTGTTCTGTTGATATCCTGTCGATCTGTTACATTGTATTTCTTTATTAATAAGTATATTTTTTCATTACTATGTTGACGTAAAAGGTCGTCATACTAGAATGTAAAACATTAAGTGTAGAAGCCAAGGGACTGACTCATATGTGCAACTATTGGAACAAACCGTATATGTATCATAGATAAAACATGTTTGCTTGTAGTATAATATGTTACGTCAAAGGGAATACATGCAAACAACATTTTTAAAGTGTTTAATAATCCAAAATCTAAAGTTAGACATGTTTAAATTCGTATGCATATACGATATATAGAAGGCATGCCAGTTGTATAGTGAATTGAAAAAATATAGACTCGTGTGGCAGGAATTTTGTAGTCAGAGACATATGACAATTTATTTATCGTATATGATAAATAGCAGTTTAGTTTGAAATGTGCTACGTATATTTTTTCTTGGTTTTGTGTCTTGAAGCATTCGTATGTCGCTAGGACCTTTCAATGAAAATCAGCTCTACAATATATAATTAGGTTTACCCTTGTTAATTGATTATTATTTTCTTACAGTCATGATATTATTTATTCTGAATATAATAATTTCTGTAGTTTACGCGGTGACTAAAGATATAATCGATATAATGAATATATGTAACTTGTTTATGCATCCTTTTATGTGTTCTAACCACACAAAGACCGCATCCGATAGCTAGATAACGGGGCTAAAAATATCTTTTACACTTCTATACATTATTAACGTGATTATGAAACTGAATAATATCTCGCGGGTAAAATACTTTTCAATGTATAATTTTCTGCGCAACAAAATCGTTACTATTGGATTAATTTATTCCATTCAATAAATACATATATACCAGAACGTGTACAAATATATTTTAATGTTATTTAAATAGGTGACCTTGTTTTGAAGTATGAAATAATAGTTGTATTAGCAATATAAACCAACAATTAATGACAATATATAGTTTAGATAATATAATCATATAAATGTCCACATTTTAAAATATACCCATCACTCTTCCTACAACATTGTTATCTGTGATATATTTGTTTTATTAACAAATTTATTTTTCGTTAATTTCGTTCACCGAATATTTAAAATTTACTTTTGTTAATTGTGAGAATTATTATCTTATAACTTTATATATCTTCTGGCCGTAAAACCTATTATGATGATCACTATGTACTTAGCAATATTATTGGTTTAAAATTTATTTCAATTATACCATTTTATTGATTCAAGTGTTTTTCAGTAGCAACCAATTTCAACTTTTCAGATATACGAAAATTCGCGAAACCTTGTTTGTTTTTTAATTAATATTAAATAAAGGCTTGTATTGCAAAATATCTATTCTTACCAACTTAATCATTTTTCATACATTACTGAAGAGTCTTGAAACGAATATAAAAAACAAGCGGTAATTCAGGACCCAAAGTTTTACCTTACGTTTGACATCTTTCATCGATTTAAAGGTACTTATTCAAAGCCAAAAAAAAAAAAAATGAAAAGTGACGTCGCGTCGCCTTCGGATATATATAACTAATAGACCCGGTCGAATAGACGCGGGTTCTATCTGAAGCAATAATGGCTTAATGGTTAGCTTGTTCGGACACCGCGTCGATCGACGTAGGTTCAAATTCTTCCGAATCAACCAGAGTAATTCAAAGAAGGAAAACAATAAAAATTGACCTCAGTCGAAAGATGATGAACAGTGGCCTTTTAAATATATTAAACGTAATATTTTTTTTTAAATATCATACGAGGCAAAAGAACAGTCGGGTCACCTGATGTTAAGTGATCACCGCCATAGTGTCCATAGACACTAGCAACACCAGAGGAGTCGCAAGTGCGTTGCCAGCCTTTGTTTTGGGGGAAGGGGTGGTGGAGTGGAGAGAGAAGGGGAGAAGAGAGGGAAGGGGAGATGGGCTTTCAGCGCTCTCATTGACCGAACGAAACGCAACAATGCAAGCACTGCTACTTCACGTCGATTTTCTACGAGAGGGTGTGATAGTACCCCGGGCGAGCCGACCTATTCATGCTGAAACCAGTAATAGCTTCAGCGTGGCTCTATCACCTACCAAAAATGCAAACAGACATATTAAGATTTGAAAGATACGACATAAGATAGGAGGAGTTGCGTTAGTTTTTTTTTTAATCTTCATAAATAGAGTTTGTACCATAATCTCATCTGATGTTGAAAGACGGAGATGGCCTAAGATGGTAAATACGCCAAATCTAGAGGAGACTGGTTCCCAAGTGTAGCTGCCGGAGTACATACACCAACAGGTGCTTGGCGATAGATGTTCAACTTAAAGGTGGTAGCTAGCCAGGCGGACATAGAAAAAACCAAACTGCCATGCTGAGGTTTTCTCACGATGTATTCCGTCAACGTAACCTCCGAGCCAGTTGCTACGATTGGAACCTACGTCATCATCGCTTCCCATAGCCATTAATCCCTCATCGTCATCCTAAAAACTGACCTCAGTCCAAAGAGGATGCACAGTGACCCGGTTGTCGATCGCTGGCGGCGGTAGTTCGACCTCGTCGCGCGTGTGCACTGTCGGTGGGACGCGTCGCTCTTCTTCCATCTTATCGAAGCCCGTCTCGATGGCATCATGGAACTCGTCGTCTGGGAGCGTAGAGTGCGGGCCCTCCTGAAAACAATTCAACTAATGTTATCCGTGATAATACGATACTTCTTCGTACCCGTGTATTTTCACAGTAGATGGTCGGTACCACAGAGTACGTTAATAAATAGAGTTCGCACTCGTTCTTTCCAATCAGCGCCTCTATAATATGAGTTTCGAACTAACATTGTTGGTTATAAATGTACATTTATAGCTATGTATGTATGCATACAGCGGTACTGCGTAAATCGTATATAAGTTTTTGAGCATTTTTATTTGTAATGAATATATTCATCGTAAGGCATATCTAAATCCAAGTATGTATATGCAGGAGTCATTGTTTATAAGTAGATCCGGACATAGATAAAATTGTTTGTGTGAGATAAGAAAATTTAAGGGAACACACTCTCGTAACAAATACGTAAACAAAGAGAATGAAAACAAATAGTTCAAAGTTGTCAGTTTGAAATGTCAAAATTAATTGTCGTCCACCATCTTTTGTTATCAAACTTGCCAAAAAAATTATATAACAGTGCCATCTAGACAGTGGATTGATAACCAAAAATAGACGAGCCTTTTCCTTACAAATCCGATTCTGAGAAGTGAAAATAGTGTGGTAGGTACTCTCTTCATTCTGATAAAAACGGTTGTTATTTCATTTTACCTACGTATTTTTAATCTGAATTAATTGTAGCTTGTCTTATATTTTTTAATTGTCATTTTATCATTTCTACTTGACCCGTATAGTCGTACTGTATTTATTAGCACATGTAGAAAAATGTACTGACATAAAGCCTCGATAATATTCAGAAAATTCTGTGTCAATATAAGGCTCATTAAAACAGGTTAATTGATGTCAGATAAGAAATACCTCAATTTTATTAATATTTAGAGATTTCTGTAGTCACTAATCATATCTAAATCATAATGCCTTCAGTTCTTTAGTTTGGTTTTAGGTGTTTAATTTGTTATTGTTCCATTCAATCCACCTATTGTTAATCGGTTACTGCAACCTACACCTACTATTCATAACCAACCGCAAAAACACCGGAGTCCGGTCAACCATTAATAGATTATTATTTGTGACGATGGAACAGAAGTGCCTTGTATGCCAACGTGCGTTTACTTTGTCATAGTGGAAGCATCCAGCAGTCGGAGCATTCAGCAGTCGAAATTAACACATCAATAGTAACAGGTGTTTGCAAACACCTACGATAATTCGAATCTTTGTAGGATTCTGTAATAAAAATATGCGTTACTATTGATGTGTTAATTTCGACTGCTGAATGCTCCGACTGCTGGGTGCTTCCACTATGACAAAACTTATATATCAATTATACTGTCACCTGAGACACAGGATTACCTAGTTTAGGTGGCAGCGGTCATATGTAGAATTCATCAATTTTTAATGTAGTTTTTGATAGTTTGCGGTCCATAGTTCTAGTTTGATAAATTGTATAATAATATTTTTTATAAGTTTATGATTTATAGTTAACCTCTTCACTATTGTTGTTTTAGAATATTGTATATTATCTGTATATTATAAGTTATAATTACTTGTAAAACGATATAACAGCACCGCATTGTATTGTATCACATACAAATAAATAAATAAAATAAATAAAAATAATTATAATAACATAAAAAATAATAACATGAAGGTTGCTATAGATAACCATAACGCATTGGAGAGAATCATTGTAACTAAAAGGAATTAGTTTATGAATTAAGCTGATAAGTATTCAACGCAGTACATACGATAACAAAACGAAACAATTGACGAAATTTATTACTTCACTATGGCCTTACACCTAAGTATTTAGGTCAAACTTAATAAGAATAATAATTTTATAGAAACTTTATCCAATCGATGAACTTGGTCATAGTGATTAAATTTTCCAGTTAACAGGGCGAAACTTCGGAAATCCCATTATTACCGTGAACAAAACTGCATAATAATTATGTATTATTAATTAACTATACATTGTATATTACTGAAAACCAAACCAGATTGGATAATCGTTTATTATTCCTCGAATCAACATTGTGTTTCTTTGAATGCCCAATTGAATGATCAATTATTATTTTTTGATTAAGCATCATGTTTCACCAAAAACCATGCCAGATCAAATAAGTTAATGCTAACTGAAAACATGCTACATTTAATAACTATATATCTTTCTTTGTTAGTCAATGTGTTTTACTGAAAACCACTTCCAATTTTATGTCACAAATTCGAATACTCTCTCAAAAGTACTCTGCCAAAGAATCTTATGAAACTGGATTTATCCCTCTCGGAGATTATTCTGGAAAAACAAGCCAACAAAGAAAGACGTGTTGTTTCTTTATCGCACGATAAAGTAACCGTCGATAGTTTCACAATCCACCGGCAGTCGTCACTGTCATAGAAGATTATTTTTTCTAACTAACTACGCTATTGACCTAGCAAGGTCTTACCAGCTTCACCGGACTACTAAGGCGAGCGCTTAAGGCACTCAGCCCATTTTATGTTGACAACTAGCTCAAGGGTGCGCGACACACCTCGGCTTGGGCTGTTGCCTGATTCATGCAATTCGCGACCTATGTCATAGAAGCCTGCAAATTTATATACTGACTGACCCCAAATCGCGATGTATGTATTTCCCTGTGCGTTATGGTAGCAATCCAGTCAATTACAAACATAATACCAATGCGCTTGGTAAATGGGTATACTCCGGCTGATCCCTAAGCGCGACGTGTCTAAACCACGTTACTATGGCGTGTGTTACATCTGGTGTATAGTGGCTGTAGTCTAGTCCATACAATTGCATTTTTGTTTATGTTGTAGTCATGTGAAGAAACTTGAACCTGAGAAATGTTCTTGCAATAACAATTTATGTTCGGACATATACAGCTGTGAATATCTCGGAGTTTGACGTAGCCAATACGTAGTAGACTGGTGTGGCAATCATGCCCATACCTTTCGGAAAGTAGCCTACGACCCTGCAGTAGATCTCATATAGACTGATGATTATGACTGCGCAAATAACCACATGAACATTTTTTTTTAAATATTTTATATTATAGGGGGCAAACGAACAGGTTTGTGATGTGATGGTAAGTATTCACCGCCGTCCATAGATACTATCAACACCAGGGGAGTAACAAGTGCGTTGCCGGCCTTTGAAATGTAATGGGCCTCCGGCGCTCTGACTGACCGAACGAAACTCAATAATACAAGCACTATTAATTACTTCACGTCGATTTTCTGAGAGAGGATGGTACTACCCCGGACGAGCCAACCCATTTATACTAAACCCATTAACAGCTTCAACGTGGCTCTACCACATACCCAAATCACAGACTGACGCTTCAATATCCTATATATATAGATTGTCAATTAAGTATAATATGTTTTGTTAAAGTCTACCCTTAGATCCTTTATATCGTATGTAGGTTAATGTTAGCTTGCGCCGGAGCGACCTATATATCCCCGGGGCAGTGGATTCTATCGTTTACCTTTTGCGACCTCGATTCGTTTTAAGTCTTTGTTTCGAAATGAATATGAAGCAAACGTTTTTGATACTCGTAAAAATAGAGCACAACCGCGTTTATAAACTTCGTTTCAGCGTACGTTTTGTTATTTTTAACAGACTTCGAAATAGGAGGTTACTATGTTCGGTTGTATGTTGTTTTTTTTATGTATGTTAATCGATATTTTCGTCAATTGTGAACCGATTTTAATGATTCTTTTTTTATTTGAATTGGTTATACTCAGAGGTGGTTCCATATAAATATTCAACCCCTAAGGGGATGAAATATCATTTATTTTATTAATCCATTCGATTCGATTCGAACTTTGATAAATCGATAAATAGTAAGACTCGAAAGAGAAAATTTAGACCCTCCATTACTCGAAATCGGACTAACCAATAAGTGGAAATAATTAGCATTGCAGTAGGTATTATAGAAGTAGGGTTAGGATTCGCTCGGTTCTCAGAGAGCCAGCCAACCGACCATCCAAGTTTAACGTGTTATGGTCTTGGGTCACATCGTAATTTAATATCAGTTGAAATTGTGTTGAAACGCTAAAATCTATTAGTACTCGTATTATAAAGTCTAAAATAACTCTGTATTATATATATGATAGGACGAAAACGAACTGGTGGATCACCTGATGTTAAGTAATCACCACCGTCCATAGACACTTGCAATACCAGAAGAGTTGCAAGTGCGTTGCCATCCTATGTTTGGGGGAGGTGGGTTATCCGGCGCTCTCACTGACCGAACGAAACGCAACACTGCAAGCACTGTTACTTCACTTCGGTTTTCTACGAGAGGGTGGTACTATCCCGGGCGGGTCGACCCATTCATGCTGAAACCAGTAATAGCTTCAGCGTGACTCTACCACCTCCTCTGTTACGTTTCCACCGATGAACGAATTCTGATGGATCATGATATAGAAATACATTGGACTTTGGGGAAGAACACAAACTACTGTCTGTCAAGAAAATAAAACTTGATGAGGGATTAGAGATTAAAACTAATTATCCTCAGGCTATGGATATAAACATTCATTACTATATATTATAAAACAAAGTCCTCTGCCACGTCTGTCTGTCTGTTTATTTGCGATAAACTCAAAGACTACTGAACGGATTTTCATACGGTTTTCACCAGTAAATAAAGTGATTCATGAGGAAAGTTTAGGTATATAATTTGGCAAGGCTTTTTTTTAATTATCATGGTGTGACAACGTCTGAGGGGATCGCTAGTAAAGTATAAAGAGAATCCTTACAAGGTTTACACATACATATTTTCCCTTTATAATTCGACAAAAATATATTTGACCTCTATATATCGAAGTATTATTACCTGTACGAATAAAATATTTTAAAAGAGGTTATCCTCTATGGCTCAAAGAAAACAAGATTCCGATATTAAGAATATTGTCTGCAATATGTACCTACATACCTTCTTAGTAATAATTTTTATTATAGTCGTTACATATGCAACATGAATTTTTAATTATATCACCTCGATAACTCAAAATTAAGTAGGATATAATTTAAATGTGCGCAAGACGGATATTTTTAACTTCAAAAACCAAAATCAAAACTAGCAAAACCTCTATAACTCTTAATTTTATTCTGACCTGAAGGGTCTAGTGTATGGTTTCGGTATATAGTGTATGGGTTTTGGTATTTTTCAGTAAAGTCCAGTTAAACTCTAGTTTATCCTAACCTTGCACTGTTTATTTCAACCGGCTGAGACGAGAAACGACACGTTACGTATACAACTTTTTTTTTCTCCATGGGGAAATCCCTAACGGATATCCATCTCGCCGGGCAGCAGAGGATGAATATGGCCGAGTCGCACGGACTAAAATCCCATGGTACCTTCTTACACCTTTTGGCCGGAGGAGCAGGGACTGTCTAATCGACACTACATCTGCTCCTCCAACAGGTGTTGTCCCCTCCTAACGGACCCAAACTGCGGCCTGAGGGGTTAAGACGGTGGACCCCTCAAGGGGAAATGGGTGTGTTACTCCCCCTAACGAACTGTGGGAATCGCATCAGCATAATACACCTCCACCACATGGACCTGTGTAGTTTAACTGCCAAAACTGTTTACAATTGTTACGTATACACCTAACAAAGTAAATACTAAATACCTACATGCACTAAGAATGAGAACATAAACCAACGTATGAATACATACAAGAAGTAAACGTTATGTGTAAAGAAAAACAATACATTTTACTCGAGTTTAACGCTGATTATTATTATTTGTTCTTCGATCCATAGAACTTATGCTTCATGTAAATGAACGATGTCACGACGACAGAAAGTGGAAACACCTCGATGACATTTCAAAACTTAACATACAATCGGTAACGATATGTACATTTTTAAATAATACTAGCGAGCACGACGGACGTTATATATATCCCGCTTGATAATAAAAAAAAACATTAACAAATTATATGCCTAAACCTTCCTCATGAATGACTTGATTTACTGGTGAAAACCGCATGAAAATCCGTACAGAAGTTTTTGTGTTTATAGCGAACAGACAGACAGACGTGACAGCGAATTTTGTTTTATAAAATATAGTGATTTAAAAACGAAATACTCTTTACATCCTCCATCGATATTAAATAACTACTTGGATTTATCAATTAAACTTTTATATTTTAATAAAAGTGAATTTTACTCGCGGAATTACTTACGTTAATATAGCTTCGATATGTTTTTTCTCGATTTTTGAAGTGAAACTTCTTGAGGCGCATGAGGGTAAAAATTTTACAGATGTAACGTCACGCAGGTATGCAACGGAAGTGACATCATTTGCAGTAAACGCAGATTAAATAAATAAAAGAACTTTTTATTCTTTCCTTTTTTGTAGAAATATAAACAAGACTTATAAATTAGATCGTCAAAGAAGTTTCACTTCTGACATGTGTACTTTGTACGCACGAACTTTTTTTTAATCAAAAATCGCTATAATTGTGAGCAACTATGATTAATTATTATTATTTAACATTTTAGATCGATTTCATCTAATTGAAAGATACCCTATTTCTTTTGACTATGGCTATGGATATATTTATTTGCCTATATGGCATTTCTATGTCCCTGACAACGTGTATACAAAATATCACGATAATCCGGTAAGTAACTAGAGCGTTAAAACTAAAAAAAAATACATTTGCGTTTATAATATTAGTAACAATCTCACAATAGGATTCCAAAATAGATAAGTAAAGAATCTAGTAAAAACAATCGCATTGTAACATAGACATCAACTATAAAATGTGTTCTATTAAAGTCATTTAGGCACTAACATGAAATGCCCCATTTATATTTATGACCGACAGTAGGGTAGACGGGCACACCCAGGAATGGCGAGAACGAACGGGTCATTTGCTCGCTGACGTCACCGCCGCACCCTATGCAAACGGGAATGTCGCGACATTTTATGTAAACACTATAGCTGTGCCCGCGACTCCGTCCGCGTGGAACATTATGTAAAAAAAACAGTGACAAATAAAATCATCTGAATATATTAATGGTGGTAGAGCCACGCTGAAACTATTACTGGTTTCAGCATGAATGGGTCGGCTCGCCCGGGATAGTACCACCCTCTCATAGAAACCGACGTGAAGTAACGGTGCTTGCATTATTGCGTTTCGTTCGGTCAGTGAGATCGCCGGAGGCCCACCTCCCCTTCGCTCTCCTTTCCCACTCCCTCCCCTAAACTTCCCCCCAAAGGGTGGCAACGCACTTGCAACTCCTCTGGTGTTGTTAGTGTCCATGGACGGTGGTGATCACTTAACATCAGGTGACCCACATGTTCGTTTGCCACCAATGACATAAAAAAAAGTCCATTTACTTATCTACTTTCACTCGTATTTAAGTCGAACCGTTATTAAAATCACAATAACTTCTGATAGAGTTAACCGATTTTAATGAAACCTAGACTTTACTCGATGATATACTTTATGATTGTATGGGGTTTTATCGTGACCGCAGTACTTTAGCAGCGATGTATGTTTATACAAACAGACAGACATTTCTAAAGATGATTTATAGTATATTATTTTTTTTCTAGACACAAACAACAATTTTTTTCACAAAAATAAAAAATGTACAGACACGTTATATTTGCAGTCTTACTATATATACATATACATTTTCCGTACGCGACAACTCTAATCTATTTAAAAACTAACACTTTACGTAACATATAAATATATGGAGCATCACATTCACTCCATGGAAAAAAAACTATCGATTTAATATCGTCGTATAAAATATAAGTACATATTAGTAAAATTTTGCAATATTACTATGATGAAATAAAATTATATAAAGTAGTCCGGTGAAGATGTGAAGACCTTGCCAGGTCAATAGCTGAGTAAGGTAGTGGGGAAAAAAATTATAAAAAAAAACGTGAATAAACCTATAAATAGAGCCACATAATGACCATAATATGCTATTGCATAAAACTCCTACCTCATGTAAATAACTAGGCAGGACGCGCAATCATAAATTTTATTTGTTCTGTTTCACAAATAAAAAATCTTCAACCGAACAGTAACAGTATTATAGTAAGTTGTGTAATAAATTTCTGTCTTTGTGTTTTTTTTTGTAACAATTTTTTTCGCTTACGTTTTATCAAATTTTTAAATGGGATATCAGCCATTATCTGTTAATTATTGAACACTACCTTCTGACCGGGACTTCGTCCTCGTGAAATAGTTGGGCAAACACTAACTTTAACTGACAACTTCGTTTACGTAGAAGGTGAAAATAATTTTAAATAATACATGCATTAGTATTCAAGCGGGTTTTAATATCTAAAGGCTAGGCTAATATTATAGGGTGGATCAATACGTGAACGACGGTGACGTCTGGAAATGACGCCCCTCTCTGTGCATCCACTAATAACGAATGTAAATATTTATGTTACTGTACAAATATATGACATGGAAAAATAAACCAGATCGAGTTTCTTGCCGGTTCTTCTCGATGACTGGGCTGTTTTCCGAACCGGTAGTAGCTTTGACGTTCATAAGCGCCTTCTCAGGGCCTTAATTGAATAAAGGATATTTTGATTTTGATTTTGAGTATGTTAACCCCGATTTTGAAACATTCCTCATTGGTGCTCCGCTCCTATTGGTCTTAGTCTTCCTCGATAAATGAGCTATCTAACACTTAAAGAATTTTTCAAATCGGACCACTAGCTCCTGAGGTTATTGCGTTGAAACAAACAAACTCTTAGGCTTTATAATATTAGTATAGATAACATTATTAGAACTAAATGAATAACTACAATGCTTGTAAAATAGTTAAAGAGGATTGGAGATACAAAGTGGAAGACTAGGTCCTCTGAGTGACGCATCTTGGATGAGACCAACGTTCAACTATAAGCTAAATCAAGCAGATGAAACAATGAAAAACACGAGCTTGGAACGCATTTCATATCGTGTCTTATAAGATTATTACAGAGAGCACACCAACTGGCTAAACTAAGTGTAATTTGCGGCCAAGAAAATAATATTGCTTCAAATTTCTCAGAACTCATTAATAAACATAGAGTTAAATGCTTCCAAATGTTGAAATCAACATTCGAACCTTCGTCCACCATGAAAGGAATTCGGTACAGGTCAATCCAAAGTGAGCCTTGTCGTTACCCTTGGTTTGTAATAAATAATTATTCTACAGAGAATATTGTCAACGCTTTCAGGGTAAGATTCGGAGGCATTCCATTCAACAATTACAAATATTTAATTAAAAAAAAAACCTCCTACACCGAACTGTGAAGTGTGTGGTATAGAAGAAGATGTGCATGATGTATTAATAGAAAGTATTTGGTTTCAAGCTGATAGACAATTACTGATGTCGACTCTCAAATTGGATTTACAAGATATTGGAATGTTTCATAGGTTATTATCCAAGTCTAATAGTATTTATTATATAAGGTTTTATTGTGAACCCAGTACTTTAGCAGTGATGGCGTGTTCATACAATCAGACAGACAGACAGACATTTCTAAAAATGATTGAAACTATATATATATTACGTATTCCTAAACACCTGCAACATTTTTTTTCACGAAAATCGTAAATGTACAGACACTTTAGATTTACATTCTTACTATATGTTTAGATATAGAAGAAGATTTTGAGAAGATTGAGAGATTGAAGATTTAATTCGAAACCTTTTTAAACCAAGTATTTAACTTTTTTGTAATAACACCGTAATTTTTTTTTTTTCGAACTGACTACGCTATTGGCCCAGTAAGGTCTTAACAGCTTCACCGGGCTATTAAGGCACTCAGCCGATTTTATTTTGATAACTAGCTCAAAGGTGCACGGCACACCTCGGCTTTGGCTGTTGCCTGATACATGCAATTCGCGACCTATCTTTTTTTTTTTTTACGTGGGGAAATCCTTTATGGATACGCCACCCTCCCGGGGGAGAGGGTGGGTTATGTCCGAGTCCCACGGACTAAAACCCCACGGTGTACCGACAGACCGTTTTGTGGGAGCGGCAAGGGATCGTTCAGGCTAATCAACCTTGTAGAGCCGCCCCCACGGTCCGCCCGGCGGAAGGTGAACTCGTACACGGCGGCGAGAACTCCTGCCTCCAGCTCCCAGGGCAGGGAGCCGGCGAGCGTGAAGGCCGCCGCCGAAATTCGCGACCTATCTGAGCTAAGCTAAGCTAAGTATTAATACATATATGAGTTGTTGAAACATATATGTGTACCAATCATACATACCTCAACAACTCTTATATATATTTCGTATCGGATAATATTCTAAACTATTTCAGTTTGATAAGGGAAAAAATAAAACCCTTCCACTTGCATGTGTAAGCGTGTATGCCTGCACGTGTGTGGAGGTGATATGTGTAATGTTGTCGCAGTGATGTAAGATTTTGTGTCACTGTATCGCGCGAGCAACGTACTCAAGGGCTCCACGCCGAGGGAACGGACCTAGGCTTGAGCTGCTGCCGAGGGGGGCCTAGTCTGGTGTGCGGGAGCGAAATTTACCCCCAGACCACGGCGGCGTGATCTGTGGTTACGCGGGCGTGGGCGTGAGCACGCTCTGTTTGGAGAGACAGGCTGGTACTGATCGTTCACTGCCGTTATTTCATCGGAAGAGTCGGTAAAAATATGTCGCGGACGTCTTTTACAACGCGCAGCGTTTGGCACGGGTTCGTATTTTGCGGCGGATAACACTAACGGACTGGGATGATTCACGGCTTTTTCAAAATAACTAATCGTAAGTGATTTTACGGACACCGTAAGAGTTCGCGTAACTCTGTAATAATAATTGATTTCTTACTAATATTGTAGATGCGAAAGACGCCAGATTAAAATGTATTGTCAAAAGCGCTAGAGCTAAACAAGATGACTCAGAAAATAGGCTATCATATGGACAATTCATTTCTATAATAACGAGCTTAGGGCCTACAACCACTTCTCAATAATCTAATTTAAAACAAATTTATTTAATAAGTTGCCTAATAGACTTTTTTTTTAACATGGGGAAATCGTTACGGATTCCCAGCCTAGCCGGGCAGCTGAGGGTGGGGTATGTCCAACTTGCACGAACTAAAACCCCATGGTGCCTTCAATCACCTATAGGCCGAGGAGCAGGAGCTGCCGAACTGACACTACGTCTACTCCCCAGCGTTTGTTGGCCCCTCACCAGGGGCCTCGTCGCGGTCGAGGGGTCAGAATCGTAGACCCCTCAGGGGAGGGAGACAGTTGCCATCCCCGACGATCGTGGGAGGCGCATCGGCACAATGCGCCTTATGCCTAATAGACCTCCCTAGTTAGAATCACAATCCCTATTCCTCATTAATATTATAAACGCGAAAGTGTGTTTGTCACGCTTTCAAACTTTAACTGCCCAACTGATTATTGTGAAATTTTGCATAGACGTTGTCATGGATACAGAAAAGAAATCGAGGCAGTCATAAGGACTACCGACAGAAGTAAAAGCTCATTATAATAAATGCTTTCTCCTTTGAATCTTTAAGTTGAATATAGCGTGTATTCTTAAATTTCATAATTTGTACATTGGAATTATTATCATTAGACTGGTTTTCACAACTATTGGCACTCGGAACGATAATTATATACATTTTTATAAACTGTCAGTTTATAAATTAACCAAACGTATGTTAGGCTGCACAATATCAATATTACATGTCCACAGGTCCCTATACTACACGTCGTCAGTATGACGCAGACCGCGCAAGCGCAATACGGCCGGTGATGCTTACGTAGCATGTCATGACGCGAAATTATAAATTTACATCCTTCCCAAAAATAATAACGCGTCTAATAAAGTTTTCACTTCAAAAAGTATTGCTTCAGAGAGATAGATGAAGTTAAAAGCTAACCCCCCAATATAATTATGAAGAATGAATTCCATGAAAAAAAAGATATCCACAATTCTAGGTATATGAATAACACCACAAGAAATCTATATTATATTGCTTATACATTTGATATATGTGTAACATCGATGTGAGTACATAAGATTATTAATGAGATAATTAAGCAAACAACTTATGATTAAAACAAAGATTCTATTGTAACACACAGTAGGGAATTATCGCTAATCACAGCAACGGAATGACGTATATTGTATTAGATCATGCATAAAGTTCCAAAGCTATTGAATATATTCAAAAACGTTTTAAATTTTCCCACGAATTTTGTAGCGTGATTTTTGTTATGTTAGTATATGTCCTTCTCCAAGTCATAAGCGATTTTTATTACAACTGGTGCAGAAGTTTAATCGTAAAAGTAACAAAGCAGACAGAGTTATTTTCGCATTGATGATATTAATATAGTATGGATTTAACAAGTGTTTCTGTGGTGTCGTATATAAACCTGCTCAAAGTAACAAATCATGCTCTATATTACATTAAAATTAAAATTACGTGTATAATAAATAATAATAAGATATCATCATCATATATATTAATACGTGAAGCCTAAACTTTGTATCCCTTTTTAACGGAATTGGGCGAACTGATGAACATGAAACTTGGCATAGTTAAGGTTTATATGGAGGAGAAGTGCAGAAAGCTATTTATTTTATATAAAATGCATTAGAAGTACATTAAATTAATTAAAACATGCATTACTCACACTACTGCTTCAATTTTACACAACATATACACACATGTAAATAAAAAAGACATTTTGACATCTGTCAATAAAGAACTTCAAAAAGGTTGTGAAGGAGGTTGGTATGCTTGACTGTATGTATTATTTTACTCTTACGTTCCAATTACCCTTTTTCATTCTACATTCAACAATGATATTAACCCTAATAAAATTCAAACTTAAAAAAATCAATGAACTATGGTCGAATGTCGACCACTGGGCGCCCACTAGTTACTCTAAATACTCGGAATTTTAGCTAGATATTACGCTAGATAATATACTTATAGAAAATATTAATTCAGGCAGCGAATAATTATAACTTGATAGTTTCAGAACGTTCAGTCATGTTACAAAACTGCAAAATATTCTTTGGGCCGGGCTGTCATTTGCGCAAATCGTACTACAGTGTAAACTCTGTATAACGAAGTTCAAGGAACCGAGCATTTTTGGGGTAAAACTTCTTTAGGCGCGACTAGGAGGTAACTGGACGACAATGCAACGGAAGTTCGTTACGTTTCTGTACCATCCGGTTATTAAATATTTTTGATTTTGTCAATAAATAGTTCATAAATAAATCAATCAAAACCAAAAATTATAAAACATATTAAATTGAATAAGAATAAAAAACATACAATAGAAATAATTATGTATATATGGGCGCGCGACCGTGCTGCCATCTGGTTTCAATGTAAGTAAGTAACAAATTAAATCAAAGCTTCATTATCTGTAGTGCCATCTATTAGCTAATTCGGGACTTATATAACACAGGAAATATTATTAGCAAATATTTGTTATAAAGTAAATAAAACATAGAAAAGTACGAACAGATTACTATCTTATAACGCCAAAGAAGTGTTATTTCAATCGCGTGTGACGGTTACACGCACTGATTTTTTTTTTTGTTATAAGGACGGAAGAGAACACATAAATGGTTTGTGGGCAAACCAACCAAATTGAACCAATGTTATAGAAAGTTCTTTGTTATAATGAACCACGTTACGAAGAGTTTACACTGTATTAGGAATTAGAAATGATAACTTCTATTTGTAAATCTATATAAAATATAAATCAAATATCGAGTGTCTGTAATATTTATTTATTGTTGTGTTTTTAATTGACAGAGCAAGGTTTGTATAAAAGAGAATGTTTAAAACTTGTAAGGAAAAGTGAAAAGGTTGGTTTAAAAAATCTCCATATAAAAAGCGAATGAATGAGACATTCAATTGTTTAGAGAACATTTTATTTAATTACATGTTCGTATTCCAAAGTGAAGATTTGGTCTCATTTTCTTCGTCACGGCTAGTTTGTTTTTATTTATTTTACCACAAACTTAAGACTGCTTGGTGCTTACAAAGAGGCGTAATAAGCAAAATATATGCAATGTAGCCTTATTAAAGTCATATCGAAATCTGCCTTGTTAGTTTTGACTGACATAGAAAACCCTCTAAAAACGATTACATCAATGCACATATGGGAAGTACATATAACGTAGCCAACTAGATCGCGACGACGCGGAAAGCCTGTCAATGTCACGTTATGAGGCGGGAGCTAATATAAATTGGCGAAGATAAAACAGTTCAGTACCGCTTTCTCTTCTGTATGGGAACCGATTTTCTTTTTTTCTATTGTGTATGTGTGTAACGTGTGCCTATATAAGGCAAACCTGTCATTAAAGTGTCAGTGTGCTTATAACTGTCTTTCACTTCATACGTCCCGACGTAACAGTGGCGACGAGGCTAATACGTTAATACCCGCGCAAAAAGAAAAAAAAAATGTCTCAAACTCAGTTTGGTATTTTGTCAAGTTTTGACCATGTTACACATTCATGGGAGACATATAAACAACGGTTGTCGCAGTGGTTCATCGCGAATGACATTGGGAGCAATGAAATCAAGAAGAGAGCCATATTATTGAGTGCACTCAGTGACGGTACATATAAGTTGGCATCGAATTTAGCGTTACCAAAAGAGATACAAGTGGTACCGTATGTAGATATTCTAAAGTTATTAGATGATCATTTTACGCCGGCAAAGAAAGGTTTTGGCGATCGGTACACTTTCTACTCTGCCACACAAAATATGGATGAATCTTACACACAATGGGCAGCGCGACTACGCGGACTAACGAAAGATTGTCGGTTTCGGGACATCGAAGAAACGTTACGTGACCGTTTCTTAATGGGTATGTTACCTGGACCCGAGCGAGAAAAATTGTTTTCGCAAGATACAGAGGGGCTAACATTAGCAAAAGCAGTGGAACTGGCGGTGAATATCAGCAACGCACGCACGGTGACAGCGGCCGCGTCAGCCCAGGGGTTGGCGCAAAACGAGCAGCTGTACAAGATCGTGAATAGTTTCAAAAGTGTTAGCGATATAAAAGTGCAGTGTAAAGTGTGTGGTTTAAGAAATCATAGCACGGTAGATTGTCGATATGCCAAATATAAATGTAAAAAGTGTCAACAAAAAGGTCATTTACGCCGTATGTGCACTAAAATCAGTTACATTCATAAAGAGGGTACCGACGATGACGGTGAGTTATTCAATATTTGTTCAGTTCATGGAGAACCGATGGCAGAATTTGTGCTAGTTCAGGGCGTACGAATGAAGTTTCAAATCGATAGCGGGTCAGCTGTTACGGTTATTTCATTTCAAACGTATAAGACTTTTTTTTCTGATGTGCCGTTATCGTCTACTATGAAACGCCTGTTCACGTATACGGGAGGTAGAATTAATTGTGCAGGAGTAGTGAAATTACAGTTTACATATAAGGGCCGTACTTGTGTATTGGATGTATGCGTAGTTCACAACGGTGGTCCGCCCCTTCTGGGACGCGACTTTATATCTACGTTTCAGTTGCAATTGCTATCATTAAATTATTGTGACAGCCTAGATAAATTTACAGAAAATTTACAAGTTCGTTATCCGGCAGTGTTTTCAAATAAGTTAGGTAAATTTAATCTTTATAAAGTAAAATTACACATAAAAGACGATGCAAAACCAGTTTTTTGTAAGGCGAGACCTATAGCATACGCGTTAAAAGATAAGATTGACGCGGAAATTAACCGTTTGTTAAACGAGGGTATTCTCATACCTCTCGAGTTTTCGGAATATGCCTCGCCAATAGTACCGGTATTAAAACGTAATGGTGATATTAGACTTTGTGCTGATTATTCGGTTACAGTAAACAAAAGTCTAAAAGTTGACAAATATCCGTTACCAACAGCGCAAGAATTATTTACTAAGTTGCATGGTGGTAAACAGTTCAGCAAGTTAGACCTTTCACAAGCTTACGCTCAGTTTGAATTGGATGAAGCGTCGCAACATTATACGTGTATTAATACTCATCGCGGTCTTTTTAAGTACACTCGTCTGGCATTCGGCCTCGCGAGTGCACCAGCTATTTTCCAGAGGGCAATGGAATGCGTTTTTTCGGGTATGGATGGAGTCCTGTGTATGTTAGACGATATTCTTGTGACGGGGGTCGATACATCCCAGCATTTAGAAAGACTAAATTCAGTATTAAAAAAATTACAAGAGGTTGGTTTGACGCTACAGAAAGAGAAGTGTGATTTTTTTAAAGATGAGGTGGAATATTTAGGCTACAAAATTGATAGGCACGGGTTAAAAAAATCATCGAAGAAAATTGAGGCAATCGCTAATGCTCCAGTTCCTACTAATGTCGGTACGTTACAATCTTTTCTGGGATTAGTTAATTATTACAGGAGTTTTGTTCCGAGAGCATCCACTATCCTCAGTCCGTTATACAATTTATTACAAAAAGGTAATAAATGGGTATGGACTGACGAACACAAAACTGCTTTTGAAACAATTAAAAGGTATTTAACTTCAGAACAGACCCTGGCGCACTTTAACCCAAGTGCTACTGTTATTTTAACGGTAGACGCGTCCCCTACCGGACTCGGTGCTATATTATCACAAATTGATGAAGGGGGGATTGAGCGACCGGTATCATTTGCTTCTCGTACTTTGAATAAAGCTGAAAAGCGATACGCGCAGATTCAAAAAGAAGCCACGGCGATTATATTTGGAATTAGACGATTTCACCAATATTTATATGGCAGGTCAACACCCTTTATACTTCGCACAGACCATAAACCTCTATTATCAATATTTGGTTCGCATCGTGGCATTCCAGAAGTGTCGGCAAATCGTCTACAAAGATACGCGATGTTTTTAAGTGCATATAATTATAATATAGAATACGTACGCAGCGCCGATAATAGTGCTGATTATTTATCTCGGTCTGACATAACGGAGTGCGAGTCGTCGCGGCCGCAGTCGCTTAGTAGCGTTCGGCGAGCCGAGGCAGCGGACGAGAGCGCGGAGAATGATTTAATGGACGATCGGGCGTCATACGTTAATTTTGTTATTGACAATACTTTTCCGATTACACGTATCATGCTTCGCGAAGAAACAAAAAAAGATAAATTACTACAAAAAATAATATTTTATATTTTAAATGGGTGGCCACCGAAAATAACACATACTGAATTAAAACCGTATTTTTATTGCAGGCTAGAATTATCATATGAAAGTGGATGTGTTATGCGCGGTCATAAAATCGTGATTCCTCAAAGTTTAAGACACACAATTTTATCTGAACTACATAAATCACATTTAGGAATAGTAAAAACAAAGGCAGAAGCAAGAGGAAGGTTTTGGTTTCCTAATCTAGATCAAACAATTGAGAAAAATATAGCTAATTGTAAAGTGTGTACACAATTACGGGCCTCGCCCGGCCGGGCTCCGCTCGCAGTATGGCCATATCCTCCACATGCTTTCTATAGAATACACATTGATTTTTTGGGTCCTATAAACGGTTGTACTTATTTTATAATAGTAGATGCGTATTCAAAATGGGTTGAATCGTATAAAATGACTTCGGTTTCAACTTCGCTAGTTATATTAAAATTACAAGAATTCATAGCGAGATTCGGCTTACCGCATACCATAGTGAGCGATAATGGCACGGCTTTTACGTCTCAAGATTTTAAATTATTTTGTCGAGTAAATGCTATTGATCACATAACGTCACCTGCTTATCACCCTTCGAGCAATGGTCAAGCAGAAAGTTTTGTTAAAATTATTAAAAAAGGAATTAAATCTAGTTTAATTACTGGGGAAAATATTAAGCAAAGCGAAGCAACCTTATTAAAATATTTGTTTGACTATAGAAATTCAGTACATAGTACAACAGGCTCGTCACCTGCTGAGTTAGTTTTCGGGCGGAAACTTCGTTCACGCCTTGACATATTGAATGAGTCACCATCGAAGTCATCATCGAGTACTCTTGCTAATCGTGTTCATCAAAAACAGTGTTCACAGAGTAAGAGGTATCGTGGTACCAACAAACAATGTTTCCAAATAGGTCAAACAATATTATATAAAAAAAATAATATGTGTAATAAAGATAATTGGGGCAAAGGCGTTGTGATAAAGAAAATTGGCAAGGTCATTTATTTAATTAAAGATGTTACAAGTAACGCAGTATTTAAAAAACATAAAAATCAAATATTATTGTATAAAGGGGTTGACAAAGGGGAATGGAATAGCCAACTCGAAGTCGATGATTTTAATGAAAACTATTCATCATGTAATAATCATGCATCGGGTGAATCACTGTCTACGTCCAGTTGTGCTACTCCACCAGTAGAAGTAGTCCAGGTCGAACGCCCTAATGGGTCTGACACGGACCTCCAACCGACATTGATTTCCAATGACCAAATCCACGAAACGGTGGAGGCTTCGACATCATCCTCGGAGGATTACACTAGAGATGATGGGTCAAGGTTGCGTCCGTTGCCTAGGGTCGACTATAAACATTTTTTTTCCATGTTGTACATTTAGTTGTTTATCTTTTAATTGTCATTTTGTTAAATTTAAAGTTTATGTAAACATTTTTTATGCAAAAATACCTCACTGAAGGGGGGAAGATATTGTGTATGTGTGTAACGTGTGCCTATATAAGGCAAACCTGTCATTAAAGTGTCAGTGTGCTTATAACTGTCTTTCACTTCATACGTCCCGACGTAACATTTTCTTTTTTCTATAATAGCTACTGACGAACTTTAGTAATATCAAGAAAGAGGTTATGTCGTAAAGACACACGATAGAAGTGAAACTTTTGTAATTCAGTATTAAAAAAATACAACAAAAAGCTAACATCACGCGGTGTTCCCAGGCGGTCAGCCATCTAACTACTGACCGCGCTTGACGTTGCTTTCGATAATCAAACGAGAACCGGCGTTTTCAACACTCTGCCCGACACAGTGTTTATCTCCACCATATTTCGTCACACAAAAAATTGCGGATCAAAATTTCAATGCAAGATTCACTTCAGTAAAAAATATATAAACAGTTGCTTTCTGCATATTATCAAGGAGTCAAAGCATTTATTTATAAGTCTCGATTCGTCATACTTCACAATCCTTACATCTACAATAAACAATAATTGTACAAACTTCAATACTAGAAAAATTAATTCAGATAACTAGATCCGTATATAAATAAAGATCAAAATACTTTGTACCGATTATTATAGTCAAATTTCCACCATTGGACGACCACTTATTTAGAAATGTAGACGATTAAGTTAACGACTTAAAGACTATCATGAGGTAACTTAGTTATTACGACAAAGGAGCTTCTAAGTTCATTGTTTTTCAAAAGTGTGTAAGATATTGTTTACATTAGTTCAGTATTCTATATATGTCTTCTTATGATATATAAATAAAAGCAAAAGTTAAAAACGACGTCAATATTATCACTCATACCCCAGGTTCAATGAACTTTAAAACAACCGGATTATTATAAACAAAACAATAACGATTAAGGTTTCTTGCTACCTAGTACTTAAACATTCCAAACCATATAAAGAACTATATATATAAATAATGATTAAAACTTACTATTTAGCACAACAAATCCTTCGGTAGAATCATGATTATCGAGCGTTAACTAAAAGCACAACCACATTTCTTTACTGCCCCATAACGGTCTGAACGGGAGTGGACGGGAATTGTGACGTCACCAATGTCATATGGCTATTGGTTGTTATAACAAGTGTTGGCGTTTATTAAAAAGGCTTCATTATATTGGCGTCTTGTTATTAGTCTGTGCACGTTGGCTAGACTATCCTATCGTAAACAATGTATTATTGTTATCACCAAGGATACCAAGAACTGTTATAATAAACAGGTATTGCCATAGATACACAAACATTAATTATGTGCACAGATTAAGAGACGCATTTTTAAAAAATCATAAAGACATTTTCTTCTCGCAATTGAGAGCTAAAGACTGTGAAATACTCGTAAGTACAATTAATGTATGTGCAATTACTAATCACCAAATGATAAACATAGAGTATTATAATAGTATACTCGCTGGTAAGAAAACTGCCATAGACAGCGGTTAAGGAATTTATTTTTGAACGTGAAGGTAAAACTAAAATACCTTCAGAAAAACATCAATCACAGTCCTTTACACTCGTAAGTTCCTTAATGTTGTCTTTTTTGTGCATGCGTGTGTGTTTATTTTTTTTTATATTATAGGAGGCAAATGAACATGTTGATCACCTTATGTTAAGTGAACATCACCGCCCATAGACACCTGCAACACCACGGGAGTCGCAAGGAAAGGGTTAGGAGGGAGATAGGGGCGGAAGTCCTCCGGCGCTCTCGTTGACCGAACGAAACGCAACAATGCAAGCATTATTACTTTACGTCGGTTTTCTGTGGGTTGGTCCCGAGTAAACCCGATCCAGTGTGACCAACCCGAGCGTGACGGTTCATTTCATGCTCCTAATTCAATGCTCCTAAAGTTTTCACTTCCACAAATTATTCATTACGACCTACTTATTTAAACTAAATGAACTAAAATTATTTTTTCTTTAGGTAAGAAATTGTCATCGTGTTTTCCTTTTGTTAGCGAAACACTTGCGGTACCAGCATAACGGAGAATCCACTTTCCATTGAGTTACCAACGCCAATGTAATTTCAGATTTCATTATAAAATTTTAACTGACACAGTGTACTATATATTTTGCAAATCTTAATCTTATTGTGAGTCGCATACGGTAGAAATCTGAATATTTATATTTGACTACTAGTTGTGCCCGCTACTCCGTCCGCGTGGAACCTAATGTAAAAAAAACTGACTGATACAATCTGAATGTATTAAGTCCATTTTCTTATCTACTTTTCTCTCGTACTTAAGTCACGTCGTCATTAAAATTACAATAAGTTTTGATAGACCGAACCGATTTTAATGAAACAAACACTAAATGTTACTCGAAAATATTATTTATAATTTTCTTGATGACGTTTCATCGTGAACGCAGTACTTTAGCAGCGATGCGTGTTCATAATAAAAACAGACAGGCGGACATACATTTCTAAAAATGATTGTAATGTATTTTATATTACTTACTAACTGACCCGTGCAACTTCGTCTGCGTCGAATCGGTTATATAATTATTTATGACATCAAATTAGAAACCTCAAAAATAACAGTATTTCTCCACTATTTAATGGATGTTATTATACATTGATGTTATTATATTATACATATAAACCTTCCTCTTCAATCACTCTATCTATTAAAAAAAACCGCATTAAAATCCGTTGCGTAGTTTTAAAGATTTAAGCATAAATAGGCACAGAGAAAGCGACATTGTTTTATACTATGTAGTGACACCAAGACACTTATTATTATTATAATTTTAAATTTTAATAATAATTTTTTAATAATTTTAATTTCATTTATTATTATTATAATTTTTTTCACAAACATCTAAACAGTACGAGCGCATTAGATTTACATTCTTATTATATGTATGGATAGATGTAAAGATTATAAAATTGAAATTAAAATGTTGAGTTAGTAAATACTTTGTCTCCGAAATGAATAACTTCCCAATGTAAAAAAAAAATGTCTTTAATTAACAACACCACGCGATGTCTAACCTTGATCGTTCTTGAACTATAGAAACTTAATTACTGTAATGTATTATTGATTTCAAGTAGATCATAAAATATTACTTACCTTTTTTATTCAGAAAACAAGTTATGTTTATTAGATGATAAGATCTACATTTGATATTTCGAAATAATACGTACGTCTAGTTAATTATTCAAATGGATTTTAGTGCATTACTTTTTATTACCAAGAATGTTGGCATTAAGTTATTTTTATTCCATTTGTAGGAGGCAGAGATAAAACTGGTTTTAAACAGAAAATTGCTATGATTTCATTACAGTTTTTAACATTAGGAATGCACAAAAATTTAGTCACATTAGTACTCTCTCTTACGGCTAATGTGATTCTCTACCAGTTATTGATCTAGCAAGGTTTTAACAGCTTCACCAGACTACTAACGCGAGCGCTTAAGGAACTCAGCCTATTTTATTTGACAACTAGCTCAAGGGTGCACAGCACACCTTGGGCTGTTGCCTGACTCATACAATTCGCGACCTATCTGAGCTATCCTAAAAGCGACATATTCATACTTATATGAGTTATTGAAACATATATGTGTACCAAGCAGACATACCTCAACAACTCTTATATGTATTTTGTGTCGGATAATTTGTTCTACACTATTTCAGTTAGATAAGGGAAAAATATAAAACCCTGCCACTTTCAAGTGTAAGCAAGTATGTGTGTGTGCACGTGGGTGGACGTGATATGTGTAATGTTGTTGTAGTGATGTAAGATTCAGCTTCTGTGAAAGTTACAAACATATGAAGAATACTTTATCACTACATATTATAAAAAAGTCCTGTACCATGTCCGACTGTATGTCTGTTCGCGATAAACTCAAAAACTATAATATAAAGTGCTTCACGAGAGACGTTTAGGTATATAATTTGTCAAGGTTTTTTTTATTATCATGGCGGGACAACGTCCGCCGGACCCGCTAGTTAAAAAATTTCAATAAAAGTGACAGCATTTTCATTGAAGAAAAATGACAAGAGTTTACATCACTTCAAGTGCCTTATAATTGTATTGCATATGAACTGACTTCTAAGGTAGAAATTAGATATGAATTAATTTCCATAATCCAGCATAAAGAAGAAACGCAGTCTGCAAACAATTGGAAGAATAGGTATTAACAGGAATCCACTCCACTCCGTCTAATCTATCAAATAGAGCACGAGAGAGACAACTGCAACTTGCGCTGATTACAGAAAATAGACGAAATTATCATTTCGTAATTCCGTTTCCTTCTTCAAAACTGAACCGATTCTAATACTTTTTTTTCAAACTAAAATAAGTAAAAATTTGGCCGTGTATGTATGTTTTTCTTTTATCTATTGATTTATTAAGCTTGATGTCAAAAAACGGTGATAATTTGGAAATTGTAGTACTTTTAGAAAGCCCCTAGGTTTTAAATATTTCATTTATGAAAAAAAAAACAAAACACATGAAAACATAGGATCATGTCAGTGATAAATATAGGTTGCTTGGTATAACAATATTAACTTTAGTTCTATTATCCAAAAGTGAAAGAGAGAAATATATTTATATGGAATTAACAGCTGCCGCGTTTCCTCTGAACTATCCATTTTTGAATTGTTACCTTTTGGTAAGAACCTCGATTTAAAAGCAAATTTAATAATGGACTTATCTATAAGAAATATATGTAATAATTTGTTTTACAACAATCTATGTCGC
Organism: Antheraea pernyi; assembly: GCA_015888305.1. NCBI lineage: Eukaryota > Metazoa > Arthropoda > Insecta > Lepidoptera > Saturniidae > Antheraea > Antheraea pernyi. The sequence goes on along the minus strand of MU158805.1, from coordinate 3,408,244 downwards.
ATCAAACTAACAGCGGAATTAATTGATTTACAGTAACATCTAAAATTAGTACTGTACACCGTTTCCAACGAACGCTAACACGCGGGGAAATCAATTCAAGGCTGTTTGTTACACTGTACCACAATCAATATTCACAATAGTTATAAAACCATAATATTCCTAAACAACAATGTTTCCATAGATCGAATGTTTGAAGCGTACATTAAAAGTACATGCCCACAGAGTACGTTATATAAATAGAGGTCGCACTCGTTCTTTCCAATCAGCGCCTCTATAATATGAGTTTCGAACTAACATTATTGGTTATAAATGTACATTTATAGCTAAGTATGTATGCATACAGCGGTACTGCGTAAATCATATACAAGTTTTTGATCATTTTTATTTGTAATGAATATATTCATCGTAAGGCATATCTAAATTCAAGTATGTACATGCAGGAGTCAATGTTTATAAGTAGAACCGGACATAGATAAAATTGGTTGTGAGAGACAAGACAATTTAAGGGAGCACACTCTCGTAATAAATACGTAAACAAAGAGAATGAAAACAAATAGTTGAAAGTTGTCAGTTTGAAATGTCAAAATTAATTGTCATCCACCATCTTTTGTTATCACACTTGCCAGAAAAATTATATAACAGTGCCATCTAGAGAGTGGATTGGTAACCAAAAATAGACGAGCCTTTTCCATACAAATCCGATTCTGAGAAGTGAAAATAGTGTGGTACATGCCCCTGAACAAAGTATAACATTACGTTACGATTAAACCAGTGAGTCAGAATGAAGTTCATGGCCGGCACTGAGAATCGAAATAGGTGGAAATGCTTTAGTAATATGTAGAGTTGAAACTACACAATTTCAATACATATATCCACATGGAAAATATATCCAAGCAACACAAGACTTTAACGTTTCACAAAGACACCACCAATCCGCAAAAAAAAAGAAACTTGTGTGGAACCATGATGGGTAATTTTTGGCGGGCTCTTGGAGTGCCATGTAGTGGATTTTAAATATTATTCATAATCTTGTGTTATTTGACTCTATATTTTGTACTATTGGTGGTGTTTTACGTAATACAGTTTGGTTATTGTGTACAAGTGAACTGGATGGGAAATATTACAACGGAGCATGCATGTATGACTTGCCACAAAAACTCCCTGGAAAATTTTAACAAGAAGGCCATCCATCTTGTCAGAACATTGAAATTATCGCTAGAAACTTATAATATCATTACCTACTCGACAAGCGCAGTAATAATGTACTAGAAGATTGTTAGAAGATATAAGAATGTTAACAAGTTCTCTCCTCAGGTCTATGTCACTATATTTGAGAGTTACCATTGACTTAAAATGTAAAACTTTTATAGAATATCATTCGAAATAAAATTAAGTTAGATCCATGCGTTCGTCCTAACAAGTTATTTGAACTTCTTTATCCATTCTCACCACTTCACCGTTCTCGGTGTCCGCAATCATTACACTCATTGCCATATTTTTGACTTTAAAGAGATCAAACAATATTGCGTGATAAATAAAAATAATTATATATTACTAAAATATTAATCATAGGTTGACTTTATGATAACACTGACAACATCCCACGGCTGCGAACGCGTTTATATATATAAAATAATAACTGAATGACAGACGTAAAAATTACGGGTTTACGTGCATAATTTAATCAGCTCTTTCACCGTAAACGTTGCATTTCCAAAAATTCTTACTTAGTACACTCCCCGCATTACACGACCCTGGAGCCCCAGTAGTTTCGGTTATGTGTTAGTATGTCAGTCAGACAGTTATACTTTTATGTATACAAATATACATTATTATAAAACGCTATATGTGAAAAGTTTTGTTTATGTCATAGGTGGCAAACGAACAGACGGGTCACCTGATGTTAAGTGATCACCGCCATCCATGGACACTAGCAACACTAGTCACTAGTCGCAAGTGCGTTGCCAGCTTGTGTTTTATGGGAGGGGGATGGGATAAGGAGCGAGGGGAGGGGAGGGGAGGGGAAGGGGAGAGAGATGAGGTGGGCCTCCGGCGCTCTCACTGACCAAACGAAACGCAACAATGCAAGCACTGTAACTTCACGTCGGTTTTCTATGAGAAAACTAGGAAAACTCGTCCGGCACTACCCCAGACGAGCTGTCCCATTCATCCTGAAACCAGTAATAGCCTCAGCGTGGCTCTACCACCTATCACATCACATATTATATCACAAATTGCTCTCTATCAAATGATTTCATCTATGCATTAATAACGAGTATTATTTGAACAATAAATTTTATTTTAAGTATCCAATAATATTTACTTTTAGTTATTGCCTAACGCGAGTGGATGCATGAAGAACATTGTGTATTTGCAAACACTGACGTAGGTATAAATAACCGTCACTGCTTAGCTATGCTTTCAAAAACGTTTACGATGTTCACTGTCTCATTTTTCATTATAATGTTGATTATCTTTCAAAATAATTCAGTGCTATATAGATCAACTAGCGGGCCCGGCAGATGTTGTCCCGCCCTGATTATAAAAAAAATCCTTGACAAATTATATACCAAAACGTTCCTCATGAATCACTTTATCGACTGGTGGAAACCGCTTGAAAATACGTTTAGTAATTTTTGAGTATATCGCGAACAGACAGACGCGGTAGGGGACTTTGTTTTATACTATGTAATGATTCGATACATTTCTTGTATATATCTTATACCCACATATAATAATGTAAATACATTTCTTTAGAAGCTCAATCACGTAATACTACTGAACGTATCGCCATAGAAGGATGTCCATTCGATACAGAATTTTTCGTAGATAATTCTAGGTTACGTATGTTTTGGATTCGATTGAACCTTTGCCATTTATTATTCGATTTATTCGATTGCCACCAACAAAGACGGTGGGAATCAGCTAGTTCCAATATCAATATAAATTTAAGTTACCTTATTAGTGATATAATTATTTTTTTTTTATGTCATAGGTGGGTTAAATGATCACCACCGTTCATGGACACTAACAACACCAGAGGAGTCGTCAGTGCGTTGCCATCTTTTGGAACGAAGGGTTAGAGGAGGGAAAAGGAAAGGGAGAGAGGAGAGGGGAGGGGAGGTGGGTCTCCGGCGCTCTCACTGACCGAACGAAACGCAACAATGCAAGCACTGTTACTTCACGTCGGTTTTCTATGAGAGGGTGGTACTACCCCGGGCGAGCCGACCCATTCATGCTGAAACCAATAATAGTTTCAGCGTGGCTCTACCACCATAAAAATATATTTAGCTGTTGGGAATAAACGTCACTTGGTTAACATTAAACAATATATTTTATTGAATCCTTAAAGAATTTATTAGGCTCAAATAAATCCTAAAGCTATCTTCATAAAGAGCTATTCAATATCCACAGTAATTAAATAATTATTAAACTTAACACGTTCTCTGCCACGTGTAGCAACTTGATTTTCAGGACACGGGCCAACATGTGGCACTGAACGTGTTAACTTACTACTCATTGCAATATATCATTTCCACCGTTCTGTTTCCATGTAAACAATCAACTCTGACCGTTTTTAATATTAAAATTGGGCATGTGGCCAAGATACGCAGCACTCAATGAATCTAAGCGCCAATATCGACATACGAAACGAAGGCAGGTGACGTATTGCAGTGCAACGACCAATTATAGCCACAATTTTACTTTTAAACAATTAAATATTAACAGAATATTACTCTATATTGGTTATCTTGTCAATTTACACATCTAACATATTTTCCAATATATTCATGGCTGATTATAATCAACTATGCTGATTATGACTGGTTAGATTGTTAGGCGGGAAAGTGTAGCAAAGAAACCAACTTATATTAACATTTATAATTTTTTTTATTATAGCTCGTCAAAATGACTGCACTCTGCCTGATGGTAAGCACAGTGCAGTCCAAAAACAATGGCGACCACCGAGTAACACACTATCCATCGCCGGTCGCCACTGTCATGCGTAAAAGTTGATATGCACAGGCTGATCCCGAAACGCGATCCGCAGAAGCGAATCACTATAACGGGCTTTTCCACCATATACATAGTGGTTGCGACCCAGTCAGGCTGTAAAACCCCACACCCTCGCTTTCACTATTGCCTCTTTCGTTATTCAGCAGGGTGCACCAAGTGCATGTGAGGTTGGCTTGGGTGTCCCAAGTCTTATGATGTTATTCGACACCCCTTACACCCCAAAAGTTAGTAATGATATATTAAATATCTATATATCTATACTAATATATAAAGCTGAAGAGTTTGTTTGTTTGTTTGTTTGTTTGGTTGAACGCTATGATCTCAGGAACTACCAGTCTGATTTGAGAAAGTCTTTCGGTTTTAGATAGTTCATTTATCGAGGAAGGCTATAGGCTATATATCATCACGCTAAGACCAATAGAAGCAGAGCACCAATGAAGAACGTTTCAAAATCGGGCACTTTTTTCCTTTTGAGAGATTTCGTTAGTAGTAGTAATAATATTCGTTCAATAGGACAGGCGAAGGAATTAATCCATACTGCCAATTCTGAAGTTGTCAATATAGGTATTTCTTATATATCCTTTAATCAATTTTATTCCATGTCTAAGTTACAATAAAGGCATAAGCGCCAAATCTTCTATATAATATGTCGTACATTATTTTATCCATCATTATTATTTTTTTAGTCTTCATAATCATAAAACAAAATTGTTCAAATAAAGATTTCGTTAGCGTTAGTATTATATACGTTGCCATGGTAACGTGGTAAGTTTCTATCGCAAACATTTTCGAAGTTTATTTTGTTTTCCTATGGAAAAAGTTTATACTACTTTTATTTCTAATTTTTTATTTGTTCTCTATTACGTATTATAAAAATAAAGTTTATGTGTGTACAATTAAAATAACAACTTTTTGATGAATGGCTAAGGCTACAAATGAACAAAAAAAATTTCTTTATACTTTGTCTATATTTTTATATTAGTATATTTCTCTGTTTGTTTGTTTGTTGCGGGTAATCTCCAAAACGGCTGGACCTATATTTACGGGAATTTTACTTTTTACTGACATTTTATTGACATGTTCTATTTTATTTGTCTGCGGTTTCGTCCGCATGGCTATTTCCAAAATGGTTGGACCGATTTTCACGGGGTATTTACTGGTAGATAAGAGACCTTATAAAAAGTAATTTAGGTTTTTTATTCGCCTTCGGCCGCAGTGGAATATCCGTAATGCTTGAACTGATTTTCACGGGACTTTCACTGGAAGATAACTCACCTTATAAGAAGTAACTATTTTATTTTGTTTCTCAAGACTTTGTCCGCAATATCCTACTATCTCCTAATTGATTGGACCGACTTTCACGGGGCTTTTACGGGCAGATAACTAGCGGGCTCGGAAGACGTTGTCGCGCCCGGATAATAGAATGAAAACTTTGACAAATTATACCTAAACCTTCCCCATGAATTGTCATTCTATCTACTGGTGAAAACAGCATGAAAATGGTAGTTTTTGACTTTATCGCGAACAGATAAGCTGACAGAGGACTTTTTTAACCGACTTCGAAATAGGAGGAGGTTACTATGTTCGGTTGTATATATTTTTTTCATGCATGTTAATCGATATTTTAGTTAATTATGAACCGATTTTAATGATTCTCTTTTTATTTGAATTGGTACACTATGTAGTGATTGACTGCTACGTATGTATTAGTCCATGTGAAATTGATGACGTGAGACGTGTGCCTTACTGACTCCAAGAATAAATATACATAATTGAAAGTCATATATTTGTATGTAATATGAATTATATCATCTTTTTGGTCAATTTGGCTGCCATATTGTCTTATTTACCACGTTTGCTTCTACATAACTCAGTTATTATAGCAACGTATAAGAATAACTTAAGTATATCGACAATACGGGCATATTATATCTATGTATAAAATAAAAGATTTAAGATATATTGTTCGATAATGTATAGCTTATAATTTTCATTACTTTCTTATATAGTGTTAGTGAGTACTGAATTTGGTATATAGTAGGTTGAAGTTCCAGTTATGTTGCTGATGATAAATCCCATCCTACTCGATATACTATTTGTAATGTCCGCAGGCTTAATAACTATGTCTTTGATATGTATATTTTATACTAGCTGTTAACCGCGGCTCCGCACGCGCTTTTTAAAAAATTTATTAAAGAAATGGAAAATTGTGAGTGGGTGTGTACGTGCGGAGCCGCGGTTAACAGCTAGTATAAAATATACATATCAAAGACATAGTTATTAAGCCTGCGGACATTATAACCAGTTAAAATAACTATAAATACTATCCCACCACGAATAATGGTAACCGTTAAAATAAATTATAAAGTTATAAAGTCGTGAACGCTGTTGAATTTCTTGAGACATTCAAGCCAATTTCACTCAGAAGCGTTTAAGAAAAACAGGAGTTGAGAACAATATAGTGTCAAGACAAATACGACCAGTTGCATTTTCGGACTGACTACGCTATTGACCTAGCAAGATCTTCTTAACAGCTTCACCGGACTACTAAGGCGAACACTTAAGGCACTCAGCCGATTTTATTTTGACAACTAGTTCAAGGGTGCGCGGCACACCTCGGCCTGGGCTGTTGCCTGATACATGCAATTCGCGACCTATCTGAGCTAAGCTAACTATTCATACATATATGAGTTGTTGAAACATATATGTGTACCAAGTATACATACCTCAACAACTCTTATATATATTTCGTATCGTATAATTTTCTAAACTATTTCAGTTTGATAAGGGAAAAATATAAAACCCTTGCACTTGCATGTGTAAGTGTGTATGCGTGCACGTGTGTGGAGGTGATATGTGTAATGTTTTCGCAGTGATGTAAGGTTTCGTGTCACTGTATCTCGCGAGCAGCGTACTCAAGGGCTCCACGCCGGACCTAGGCTTGAGCCACTGCCGAGGGGGGCCTAGTCTGGTCTGCGGGAGCGAAATTTACCCCCAGAACCAGTTGCTAATTAGTTTACTATATTACTAGTATATGAGAAGACTAAACGGATAGCAGAGACTACTACTAACTACGGGTAATGAAACTGAATCGTTTTCGCCCTCTACATAATTATTGTAAAACGCGTGGCGCATTTCAGATTTCAGCCCCACTATGTAATGGGTTCTGCTGAGATAAATTTACGGGGCTACCATGTCAACAGTAACTGTTCTTAGATCCTAAATAATCGGCAGCTACAAAAATTCTTGAACCGTACAGTAAAATTATAGATTCTTGCGTAAAAAAAAAACTAAACTGCAGTGTTTTTACGTTATAATCAGATAAACTAAATCCAAACGTCATTTTGTTAATAAATTTTACATGGCATATTAGTTACAACAGTACTTGAATGTCAATCAGGTCATGCCTCACCAATAACCTCAGTCGACAATATAAAGGGTCAATACGATGAACTTCAACACCAATTAAGTATTCAATACAATCCGATTATAAGATTAAAAATGTATACGTTAAAGAATGAACGTTTACAAGGAATTAGTACAATTAGTGTGATACCTTAAAGTTGTAATTTAAACTTACTGAATCCTTAGTAATCATTTCTCCGATTATAAATTGATCTCCTTACAGAAAAGCGTTAGATGTTTTTAAGAACCAAAAATAAATAGAAATAAATATTTTGGCATAAAATCAACGTATTATTGTTTTTTTTTAACATACTAAGGACTACATGCTTACGTTCGTCCTCGTTTATTATGCGACTTGGTAATTACTAATGTGCATATACATGCTTTACATACTAAACGATCGCAGTATTGAAATTAATTCTACTATAGGTTCAACCTTATTTTTAACCGACTTCAAAAAAAGGAGGAGGTTATCAATTCGACTGTATTTTTTTTAAATGTTTGTTACCTCATAACTTTAGACTGGGTGAACCGATTTTGATTATTCTTTTTTTTATTTGAAAGCTGGTACTTCCCATGTGGTCCCATTTCAATTTGGTCCAGTTCCGACAACGGCATCCAGTGCAAAACCGTATAAGTTTTAAATTTGCATTAAGTATGTACACGACAAATAGACGAATAACTCAATATCACGCTAACCGATTTCGATGATTCCTTTTTTATTGGAAAGGATGTACTTCAAGGGTAGTTTGGTGAGAGTTTGGTTAGGTTCTGATTATGGGATCCGTGACAAAGTAAGAAAACTTTCAAGAAACGAGCCTACTCCTTTCTTAAGGGCCGGCAACGCATCTGTGTTTCCTCTCGTGTCGCAATTGTCCATGGGCGGCCGTGATCACTTACCATCAGGTGACCCGTATGTTCGTTTGCCACCAATATTATAAAAAAAACTCTTCAATTCTTAGGTGCCTATTGTGCTTATGTTCGTTGCTGTGTTGCAACATGACACAAGCATTGTAATTACATTACTTAAGGTGTATTATGTGTGAAGCGATGGTAACCGAGTTGGTGGTAGAAACTATCGCGGATTATTGATAAGGTTGCCTTCGTACCAAACGTTACTTATTGTACAACCAATTGAAACCATATCGCATACCATACCGACAGATACCATACCTCAAAAATGCGCATATTTTAATATGCTTAAGGCGGAACGGAGTTCGCGGGCACTGCTAGTAAAATATACTTATGTACACTAAAAATAGAAAAATAAAGTAAATTTTCAAAAAAAAGTATTAACCGACTTCAATATCAATCAAAAACCCATAGGGCACTAAAAAGCGGAAAATAAATAGTTTATCAAATTAACCAAATTAAATAAAACATATGAATATGTGTGCTACCTAGAGATGTATTGGAAATCGGTGCCAACCAAACCGAAAATCATATCATCTACAAGTACAAAGTTTCAGTCCACTCTCGCGTCTCTGTAATACAAAAATTTTGGTTGGTACCGACTTCCAGTACATCTCTAGGTAGCACACATATTCATATGTTTTATTAAATTTGGTTAATTTGATAAACTATTTATTTTCCGCTTTTTAGTGCCTTATGGGTTTTTGATTGATACTGAAGTCGGTTAATACTTTTTTTTGAAAATTTACTTTATATACATAGACTCTTTGGTCATTCTAGTGACTACGAACAGCCAGTCTTAAAAAAATGTGAGTTAAAATTCACCACGCTTTTAGTATTTATGTTTAAATGTACTTGCTTATTGACAGTGATTCCGTTACACGTTGTCTTCAGAGTGAAACGACTCACTCTGAACGTGCGCACATCAACTCGTTGAAGTTCCATCGCAATCGCATAGATTGTACAGGAACGCATAGGAACGAAGCGAAGGACTTTTTGGATGATTTTCAACAGGCATATTATTCGGCAGCAAAAGACCGCACAATAAAAAAACCATACATCAATATTCTGTTCGATTATTATTTCCCGATTATGGATCGATGATAATTCTGAGCCAAATCATGGCACAAAGGGATTAGATGTCCTAAAAGAGCATTATGTTTAGAATATCAAAAATAATTATGTAACCCCGTGGACCATTTTTAAGATGAGCAAATATTTGTAAAAAAAAAATTCGATGGTTCTCAATGGACTCTGAAATCGTAGATCTGGAAATATTATCATTGTCGAATGCAAAAACTAGACACGTAAAACTATAATTTGCTTTTTTAACTATACCGCTATCGAATTACAGTGTGTTAAAAATCGCCTAATTTTTATTTTATATCCCTTCATTTTTGTGACTAACGTATTATTGTACCGCTAGGGCATATTACACCAAAAACAAAGACAAACATGAAGTACACGATGGTAGAGAAAACGTTTCTAACCATAAAATTAACGCAATGCAATAAACAATGCTCTAACAACTACCACCCACGACCACGTATAGAGAAAGTAATAAATATCGCCACAGATGAAAGACTATTATTTTTATAGCCTACATTCAGACCTGATAAGAAAGTATTACATGATCTAAAATTGTAACATACAGTATATAGGCTTAGTGCCTATAAAAATATTGGTCTATAAGCATAAGCGTCAGAACACACCGATACTTGTGTAGTCGCCTATTATCTCAGAGATGAAGATAAATAACCAAAACAAGAGACAGTTCTGCCAATGGGAAAAATTTTTCATCACATTGTTGTTTCAACAAAAATATAGGCTCTTTAAGGCGTTCAATGCTCCGCCATAGGTATCCAATATGCCAGTAAAGCTAAGGAGTTTTGATTTTCGTCACATTTTTTTTTTATATCATAGCAGACAAAGGAGCAATTGGGTCACCTGGGTTAAGTGATCAGCACCGTCCATAAACACTTGCAACACCAAGGGAGTGCGTTACCAGCCTGCGTTTGGAGGGGGAGAGGAGAGGGAGGGGAGGGAAGGGGTCTAGGGGAGGTGAGAATCATAACTTTATATTGTACTGAGAATACGCAAAGTTTAAAAAAAACAATGAAACCTATAATTGCAAGGACATACATATACCTTACATTTGTTCAGCGATTGTCAAACGTAACATCAACTTAATTTTCAGAAATATATTAAAAAGTATTTACCATTAATATTGACTAATTTGAGTAAACACGAATGACGTCAGTCTTGATTAGTTTTACTAATATACACCGAGATTATAATTAACATAAATATAAAAGGTTTTAAAGCAAACTCCTAAATGTTGTGTAAAACGTATAACAATGTGAAAAACGTTTTGTACTAATTAGCACCGAAATTTAAAAAAAAATTAATTGAACGTAATTAACCGATTTTATATTGAATAAAAATACAACATAGAATTCACGTTTTATCCTTTACCTCACAAGATTCGACAAATTTTGTACGTGCATTTAACACCAATATTATATTTTACTACCAGTATTTGATCAGTGACCTTAATTACACAATTCATATATACCAGAGAACAACTATAAAGGCGTTACGTATAAAATCAAATCAACATTGTAAAATATATATACACTAACGGTCCCGGCGGACGTTGTCCCGCCCTGATAATTAAAAAAACGTAGACAAATTATATACATAAACCTTCCTCGTGAATCACTCTATCTACTGATGAAAATCACATGAGAATCCGTTCAGTAGTTTTTGAGTTTATCGCGAACAGACAGACAGACGCGGTAGAGGACTTTGTTTTATAATATGTAATGATATAATATATAATAATTAACCGAATATAGAAACTTTGACGATATTTAAATGAAGCTACTATGTATAAGGGCATCGAAAATATTTCTTATACAATATCGATACGATGAACAATAATGGTAGCGTTCAGAATCCGTATACAATTTTATGCGCATACGCAACAGAACGGAAGAATATTGAATATAAAATACTCGGTATGTACGGTTGTCGTGATGAAACATCGGATGAATAATATAAAAGTAGTTGATATGCGCGACTTCGTCTGCGTTTTCCTGCGCATGCGCGTCATACCGTTTGCCCCGCTGCCCCAAGGCAACAATACAACGCGAACTTTAATATGTTACATATCGTGGTATTTTTTTCTTAGATAATTTTTCTTAGGATCAAGTAATACTAGCATTGATCGGAATCTATCGAGTCGTTTTTGCGTAATACGCGCACAATAACGGACATTTTGTTTATATATTATTACTAGCTTCTTCCTGCGACTTTGTCCGCGTGAAATAGTTACTTGGGGCTAACTAACACGCAGCGGAAGCTATTAAAAGGAGAAAAAAAAACGATTTTGAAACATTCTTCATTGGTGCTCCATTCCTATCCTCTTAGCGTGATGATATATAGCTTTTCTCGATAATTGAGCTAACGCTGAAATAATTTTTCAAAATCGGACGAATAGTTCCTGAGATAAGCGCGTTCAAATAAACAAACAAACCTTCCTGCTTTATATTAGTATAGATTATAGCCTTTATTGCTGAAATTAAATATATACATTGTTTTTTACATAAGCTTAACACATTAGGTTTCTTGTTGCAGTAGTCAGCGTGTCACTTGGCACGTAGGTCTCTTCCTGCTGTTTCCAACTTTTCCTATTATTTGATTTTTCTTTGCCAAACCGAACCGTCCACTTTCTTTAGATCATTTGTCCATCTTTTAATTTATCTCCTTTTCCTATCCAGTAGATACCATTCCGTGATCATTTTTATCCATTTTTATCTTGCTATCTCTTGTCATATGTCCTGTCCATTGCCACTTTAATTGCTTAATTTTTTATGTCTTGTACTTTTGTTGTTGATCTTATTTCTTGTGCTATTTTCCGGTCTTTTAGTGAGATTTCCAACATACTCCTTTCCATTCCCCTTTAACATGTTCTTCATTTTAAATTAATGATTTTAAGACAGCGTCCAAGTTTGAGAACCATACATGACCCATGGCAGAATACATGAGTCAAATACTTTCTTCTTGTCATGGAATTTTAGTCATGGAATAGTTTTTACTTTTAAATATTTCCTTAAAAAACTGTATCTTTTCCAAGTGCACGAAACCCTTCTTTCTATTTCTCAGTCAGTTTGGTCTTTGATTTATTTATATATAAGAAAATATATATTAGAAAAAAAGATTGTGTGGTTTTATGAAACCACGGTAAAATTGAAACTTCACACTATAGACATTTAAGACTCCGCGGCCGACCATCACGCGACATGAAACACACAGACGAAAAAGTTTCAGACGATGTAATAAAAGTTTCACTTTAAAATATTATAAAGGACTAGCGGGCCGGGCGGACGTTGTCCTGCCTTGATAATAAAAAAAAACTAAAATTCAACCACAGGGCCACCTACCGGGCCCAATTGTGAATCTAAACCATTCTCGGATTCACTGGAACACCCACACAAAATTTCATCAAAATCGGTCCAGCCGTTTAGGAGGAGTTCAGTGACATACACACGCACAGAAGAAATTTATATATAAAGATTAGAAAAACATATATCACTTTAAAATATTCCTATAGATTCTTACTATAAGACGAAGACAGAAGAAAATGAAGATGAGTGAGAACTAATTAAATGTAGTCAATCGCAATTTCACATCAATAATTAAATGACGACACTAATTCAGATTATCACTTACAAGGACATAAACGCAAATAGAGGAAAATATATATTATTAAAAGTACTAGAGAGCCCGGCAGACGTCGTCGCGCCCTGGATATAAAAAAAAATCATTGAAAAATTATATACTAAAACCTTCCTCATAAATAACTTTATCCACTGGTGAAAACCGCATGAAAATCCGTTCAGTAGTTTTTGAGCTTATCGCGAACAGACAGACAGACAGACGCGGTAGGGGGACTTTGTTTTATACTATGTAATGATATATTTATTTTGATTTAACCTTATTAGATTGTATGTTGGTATACGTGAGATCGAAAACTCCTTACTGTTTGACCGCCGCCATTAAAATTGTGTTTTAATAGGTATCTTAATATTATAAATGCGAATATGAGTTAATTTGTTTGTTAAGCTTGCACGCTTTAATTACTCGACCCACCGTCTTGAAATTTTGGATACACGTTGTTTTAGGTACAGAAAAAGACATAGCGTATTTTTATTCCCAAGAGCAATAGACAGTGTGCCCGAATCAAATCTTTATTATTGGTCGAAGCCACGAGCAAAAGCCAAAAATCAACATCTGCACTTATTAACCGATCGTCATGAAAATTAGTATGCATAGATATTGTAGTGCACGTGTTCTGTAACTCTTGGTATTTTGTGTCGAAACACATACGATATTGTACAAGTTTAAGTCTAGAACGATGAATGATATATGAGACAGACCGGCCTTTTACATACGCGACTACTTCCATTATCCAAACGACCTACATATCAGTCTAGTATGACATACGTCGAGACGAAAAGGTGCACGTTGCACTGGTTTTCTCGTCAATGTATGCAGTTTCAACTAGTCACTTGGCAAACTGTAAACGGTTGGCCAATTCGTTTTTTTTTTTTTTGTTGTATTTGTAATCGTCCAACACAAGGAATATTTTTCTTTTCGTTTCTATTTTTTTATATTTTTTTATTTTGTATTACTGTACAAACAAGTCAATTAAAACAAATAACAGTAGTGAGAAGTTCAAAAGTATTGATAGAATTAACAGGTGGCGTTCAGTTGTTCACTTAAATGTGCTGTAAAACGAAGATTTGCGCTCATTTTCTTCGTAATTACATCCATGCAAAGCCAGGGCGGGTAACTAGTTTGATATAATTATCATACGGACTTATAACATTTCAGTATACAATATCTATAACATGAGTATCAAACGGACCAGATATCTAAGAATTAAAACTAAAAAAAAATGTTGTGTTCTTTATTTTTAATTTCTAATATAATTGATATTCTGAATTATTTAAATTTCATAATTTATATATTGAAATTATTTACATTAATCTGGTTTTCACATCTATTAACACTCCAAGCAATAACTATATACATTTTTATACAGTATCATCATATATATTAATTAATACGTGAAGCCTAAACTTTGTACCCCTTTTTAACAGAATTGGACGAACGGATGAACGTGAAATTTGGCATAGATAAAGTTTATATGGAGGAGAAGTGCAGAAAGCTATTTATTTTATATAAAATGCATTAGAAGTATATATATTATAACATACAACTATTATTATAATATTTATCCCTTTAAAAAATCAATGAACTATAGTCGGATGTCGACCACTGGGCGTCCACTAGTACTGATTAATCAAACATATAGTCTATAAAGGCAATACATAACGAGCATTTCAGTGACAGTTCTAGACTAGATGTCGTTGACGCGAACCTATAAGTTTTTCTCCTACTAAAAATCGCTCCAACAGCTAAAAAAGTTTCACTTCGAAAAAATTAATCAAAGTCTATCCTGTAAATTTTGAGTAATGCGCGCACAACCACAAGTTTAGTTTATTTTTTATATACATAATTCAAATATTTGCCACGTTCCAATAACAGACAAGATAGAAAAAAAATATGAAAAAGTTATGTTCTAAAAAAGGCGTAAAATTAGTTATGGTAGAGCTATTATTATAAACACTGAATTTACTTGTAGCAGATATGAGAAGTTATATCACATCCGGCGGACTGGAACGACAGTTATACTGACAGCGAGAGTGTACTTATTATCTACGCGGTCACATATCGAGGTTAAGTAACCATAACTTGCTATTATTGTTCTACGTCAAACTCTGTTTGCTAAAACGAAATGATGTATTTCGCAATATTCCTTAATGGAATAAAAAGAAATCAAGTTAGAATCGTATTCGAGCACGGAGGGTTCCGCCTCACCACACAATATTTTTATACCTATGTATGGTATTTACAAAAAAATGTGTTCCTTCATTCTGTTTGGAATCCTTAACTCGGGAATTACTCGGACTCTACTTATTTTCACTATAGCTCAATACATTGATAACACCTCTTTTGTATAGATCTTCAATACTCTTTTTCTTTCTTAAGATATAATAATACATTATATCTATCCGCTATAATAATACATATCCAAAGAAGAATTCAACCGCTTAACTATAACGGTAAAATCGGCTGAGTGCCTTAAGCGCTCGCCTTAGTAGTCCGGTGAAGCTGTTAAGACCTTGCTAGATCAATAGCGTAGTTAGTTCGAAAAAAAAAACTATAACGGTAAGATTACTCAAAGGATAGTGGACAGGATCAGAATCATTCTGCATAATAGAATCAGAAATGAATCTCCTTCTTCAGATCTGTTCGACTTGGGTAGCAGTGGGTGCGGCACATTGCTCGTAGAACGGATGTCCAATGGGACTAAATACTTCTGCAGTACTATCTGATAAATGTTGTGTGAAACAGCTGAATGCGAGCAACCAGATCTATGGGAATGGCCTATCACCAGAGTGAAAGTCTTTTGGCCAATAGGATAGACTTATAACGGTTTAGAAGCTACAGGCTTTTAAAGTAAGATGGACAGTGTAGGCTTAACAATAGGGTTCCTTTTCTGGGAACCGAAAACTAATAACAATGCGCGATTTGTTTTACCTTATCGGAGATCTGAACATCTATGCTTTCAGATGATGGAAGAACCAGTGTACTTGTGTAAAAAAATTAAACTATAAATAAAGCAGTCATGTTATTCTTACTTAAACTATATAAGTAACGAGCTGTTAACATACCTTTATAGCTTTTCGTAAATTTTTCGCAGTTCACGACTGTCATTGTATAAAATAAAGTCGCTTTATCTGTCCCTATATCCCTATGTATGCTTAAATCTTTAAAACTACGCAACGGATTTTAATAGATAGAGTGATTGAAGAGGAAGGTTTATATGTATAATAACATCCATTAAACAGCGGAGAAATACTGTTATTTTTGAGGTTTCAAATGTAATGTCGTAAATAATTACATAACCGATTCGATGCAGACGAAGTTGCACGGGTCAGCTAGTTTTTAATATCTTAAAAACCACCAAATATTTCTTTTCTTTTCAATATAAATCTCATCTCAACTGACGTATTAAAAATAAATAACTAGCGAATTATAATAGAATAAACATAAGGCGACAATTACATTGCATAAACATGTCGCCATGAAGTGGAGACGTTTAGTCAACAAAGATAATATTACGCATTGAATTAGAACATCTGCAGGTCAAATTACTGCACAAAATACCGTTTCTTATTAATAACGAATATATTACTTTTATCGTATAGTATGATTAATATACCTATGTATATACATTATAGTTTATATGTTTCTAATTTATGTCGTATTTATTACTTTTGTTTTATACAACCACAACACCCCTGATGCTCTCTGGAACATATCCATTCAAAGGATTCTTGGAAGAGATCGCTATTAAAAATAATGTCCTTTATACTAATCACATAATTTGAAATGTCTAATCTATATTTCTATACTATAATATTATAAAGAGGTAAAGTTTGTGGGTTTGTGACGTTTTAGTTTAGTTTGTGATGTTATTATAGCTCATGTATCGAGGAAGGCTATAGGCTATATATCATCACGCTAAGACCAATAGGAGCGGAGCACCAATGAAGAATGTTTCAAAAACGGGGATATTTTTCCTCTTGAAAGCTTCCGCTGCGTGTTAGCGTTAGCCCTAAGTAACTATTCCACGGAAACGAAGTCGCGGGCAGAAGCCAGTATTTTATAACGGTGCACAATAAAGATTAAATAAAAAACACGATATCACGTACATTGAAATTTTAGAACTTATTTAAAGTTCTAAATCTTTTTAAAGTTTTAGTAGAAACTATACCTACCACATCACTAGAAAGAGCAGTTTTTTTTTCAAAGAACAACATTCACTAAGTTTTCACGATGGATCAAGGTCAAAAATGTATAATATGGCGACCTACAATATCTATTTCATCCAACAATTAACAAGCAACAATAAACAATTGAATAACAATTTCATCGTGGAAATCACAAAGAATATAACAAATGCTATTTTGAAAATTTATATATATATATATATATATAATCGTTCTTATTTATGTACATAATTGATGTATCTAATATAGTGGCGCTAGTGTTAATGTTCCGGTGGCGTTGTAGTCTCGCCTCTCGGGTCTGTCGTAGCGATACTGAACGTAGTCAATAACAATATTTATTTAATAACGTTCATACGTGCAGATTATCTGGATTCTTACAGGATAAGTTAACCATATATATATATATATATATTTATATTAACATGTCAACAAATGAAAACACTGACCAAATTATAACTTAACTAAATCGCAAATTCCACAAATTAAGTTATCCAGTCAAAGTATCTTGTAGTACGAATGGTAATATAATATAACCCGGCTAAAATAAGAAAAAACCAACTAATTAATACGGATTAACGGAACTAATTAACTAGCGCCAATCACTACAAGTCCTTTGCCACCAATATTGGTGCGGAACAAACTCTTTCCGGTAACTCTTTTTTTTTAGGTTATTTGTGATTCCATTTTTTAATTTCCATTATTTTTTTACGTATCTAAAACCATTCAATTATTTTAAATGAATTTGATAGCTTATTTTGACCCGGATAATTAATTAATCGAGAGAACTTATCGGAAAAAGAATCACATAAACGATGTATAATTATCAAAAAAAACTCAATTGAAAATAAACTACGGTTTTTTTTTTAATTTAGAACGAGTAAGCATAATTTTGTTTCGATTTTGTTTATTATCAATGATTAATTGATTATATCTTGAAGGATAGATACTAGTGCGAAATTGGACTGTTTTATAACGGACGAAGGAGTATTATGTGCCATGGAAATGTTAAAACATATATAACAATGCGGTAGCTACCGTCTTTAAGTAGACTATTAAAATATTTACATAGTTTTCATTTGACGTAAGTGCTGGAAAATAAAGAGGAAATGGGAAATATAGGTAATTTTATGACCACTAAAATGCAATATATCTTCTAGTTATTTAATTATGATACACTCATAGATATAGGTGCTAAAGTATATATACATAACATTTTTTATCGTATAAAACCTGTAAAATACTCACTAAATTTTATGATACGAATATAAAGAAATTTATTCAGGTTTTCGAGATTCGCATTAAAAGTTTATAACTTGATTTTGCTGTTTTATTAATGAGATACATATTTTATAAATAAAATATATGAGTGCAACTTGTCAATATATGTTTCTTATGTTTATAATAAGGTACAGATTGTTTGTTCGGAGGAAGTGACGTTAGAACTCCTGATTGACCCTACCCCAAAAATTATTTCACTAATAGCAAACTATATTATCCCTGAGTATAATAAAGAAGAGAATATAAATAGTATTTTCTTTCTTATATATCATCATATTTTAATACTATTTTTAATGTTATTTTGTAATATTAATGTGTGTATTGGTTATTAAAAACAAAAATCTTTAAAATTGTAATTGAAAATTGTTTTTTTTTAACAAAATATACTAATCTTTCTTATATATCATCATATTTTTAATACTATTTATAATGTTATTTTGTAATATTAATGTTTGTATTGGTTATTAAAAACAAAAATCTTTAAAATTATATATGAAAATTGTTTTTTTTTTAACAAAATATACTAATCTTTCTTATATATCTTCATATTTTTAATACTATTTTTAATGTTATTTTGTAATATTAATGTGTGTATTGGTTATTAAAAACAAAATCTTTAAAATTGTAATTGAAAATTGTTTTTATAAACAAAATATACTAATAATATTTACGAGTTTTAACGCAGGAAGTAAAATTTCAATTTCAATGCTGAAAATTCATTCACTGACGACTGCGAAAGTGAGATTGTTACGCTTTCATGTCATAACTACTGAACCGATTATCGTGAAATTTGACAAACACGTTGTTAGTGGTACAGAAAAGGATATAGGGTACCTTTCATCTAGGAAAAAAAATTGTTCGTGAGAAATAAATTAAACTGACATTAATCTAGCGAAGCCGCGAGCAAAAGCTGGTCAGGCTACATTTTATTATTATTAAATTTGATGCGAATATGATTGAAACGTGAATGCGAAGGAAATCGCAGAAAATGACTAATATTATTTAAAGGCTTATCACAAATGTAGAATTCCATAAAAAAAAACATGACGCACAAAACTGAAACATCAGTTGAGTCAACAAAAACGATTTACCCACCTGACGGAGTATCTTCTTCAAAAGTTTAAACTTCATAATTTTCAACGGTTATAATAAATTCAGTCTAAACACAAAACAACATCACAACAAACCGTATCGAAACTGAATCAAAACCAAGGTTACGGAATCACGATTCGTAATTCAAATTATGTAGTTCGTATGTTTACGGGGGGGAAAGTAAACAATGATGGCGCGCAAAGTCGCGCTTACGGGACGTCTACCTCGCACAACAACGCGCCGGCAATGTGCGACCGGTGTGTCGAACGCCGACCGACTGTGCTAGAGAATGTAGACTGAGAGCTGATAACAAATTTTAAAAGAGTATCGTAAGGAGTTCTTGGCGGTGTCTTAGTCTGTCATGTAGTGAATTTTATATTTTATTCATAATCTTGTGTTATTTGAATCTGTATTTTGTAATATTAGTGGTGTTTAAAGTAATATAGTTTGATTATTGAGCACTAGTGAAGTGGATGGGAAATAATACCAAAGAGCATGAATTCTGAGATGAAAACTCCCTGGTAAAATATAACAAGGGGCCACTATCTTGTTAGACGTTGGATTATCATAACACATGTGTAACATTGTTACCCACTCGACAATGGCAGTAATAATCTAGAAGGTGGTTTGCCAAAAAAAAGAGTATCGTAAGATCTTTAAAATGTAACCGTTTCTATTACGAATAAATACATGATTCACAAACTCATTAGGAGAAACTAATTTTAAATATGCAATTTCCTTAATGTTTTTATAAAATATCTACATAAAAAATTAATTGTCATTGTCGATTTCTAATAAGAAATGGTATACATAAATTTAAGAATTATAAAACATTATATAGAAAAATATTGTGTAGGTTAATTTGCATTGCGTACCAAATTATTTTCTATATAACTATCATCGTACTATTAGAAGTTTAATGTCCTTTTTTATTTCCTCGTCATTAAAAAATCCTCATCACAGAACTTTAGATATCTTTTCATTATTAGACACTGGCTCTTGGACAAAAATGTAATTGAGTGCAGTCCCTACTGATTGGCATAGTACAATGCTATAACGAGCTACACGTCTATCAAATATACATTTTTTCAATGACACTGCTATAAATTACGTTGATACTAGGAGTTTATTATAGAACAGTATTTCTCATACGTTTCCAATACAATACAATTATTGATAAATTCTTATGACACTGTTAAATAAATTTTATATAGCTATAATACTAAAAACTAACTTCATCCTGTTAACAAAATTCATTGTAATGAATGTTAAAAGAAGAGAAATTCATACATATCAAAGTAGTTGTTCCACTACACCAATTATTTATACCATTTACTCTCACTTTGTGAACAGAATACACTTCTAAAAGTGGAAATAACAGCGTATAAACTTTTAATAATTATAATTTATCAAAACACAGCTCAGGCACGGTTTGCAATGTAAACATTTTTTCTGTTATATACGAGTACAAATAATGAATTAATTATAATGATAAATTGATTATAAAACTATCGCTACAAAAGTGTCTTGAAATACGATTGGGCCTAAGTAGGATTGTCAATACCGCCGTCCAAAGGAGGAGAACGGAGATCCATCATCCATTTTTTCCAAGATAGAGTTTTATATATATTTGGAAATAGGAAAAAAGACCATTTAATAGATTTTATGGGTGTTCTTGTAACCAACAAACAAGTTACACGTGCTTCGTTAAACTTTGTGATTTTCCGTCTAACAAGAGAACCACCGTCTTGTTAGAATATTAGTGCGTAAATGCATGTACTTATAATATAATTACGTAAATGCGTTTAAAGTTTGACCGTGTTAGACTTAAATTTATCTTAAAAATGGAGCGCTTAAAGTAGTCATAATTAGTGTAATCATATTGCTACTTGTCCCTTGGAGAAAATATCATCAATTGTAACAGACAATTAAATAAGCATTTAATAAAGCTCACAGCTAGATAATTACTTTTTATTAAAACATCCATTTATTTCATTTTACTGTAAATTCTTTACATTCTTAACTATCTTTCACGCGTTCAAATCAAAACGGGAACAACAGTCGTCTATTTTCGTAATTTTGATCGTATTGAAGTGGCTGTTGAATTTGACGTATTCGTCTCGCAACGTTAATGTAAGTTACTATCTGTTATGTTACATTTACTATCTGATGAAATCTCGAAGAAAAGAAAATCGTTGTGTTAAATCTTTTTCGGATCGGATTCTAGAAGAACAATTATACTAGAAGATCGGAACTAGAAGTTTGGTATTTTTCATGGAGAATGTTTTTATGACAGTTCGCTATTAGATGGCGCTGCAGCGAATTAACGTTTTACCGTAAAAATTATAGCAATTAAAATTAGTATACGCATTTAATTCGAACAAGGAGAAAACAACAAATAATAACAAGCGCGTGTGGAGCTACAAGCGTAACCAGTAAATTATAAAACAAAAAACATTAGATGTGAGTATAAGAATTGGCTGAACTTTAAACATGAATTTTATTTCGGTAATAAACTAGTTTAACCAATCAGCAATTTATTTTAAGAGGTAATAAATTTTACGATCTATTCACAGAAACCGTAACAAGATATATACAGCGCGACTGGTAAGTCGCCAACAATATTTTTACAGGATAATCATTAATCGATTCTCGTTCTAAATCAATTAAAAAAGTAGGCGCTTGATATTTGACGTAATCACCTCGAGAAACGCAAAACTGATATACACTCAACATCAGCTGATTTACGCAAAAACGAACTGGTGTAATAAGCATGTACAATTACTATAGTACGCGTACGTGGGAATATACGCTTCCTTCAACCTTAAACGCATTACCAGCCAATAAAACTACAAGGAACTAATATAAAACAAGCGAAACGTATTTTAAGAAGGTATTTTATAAATGAACTACTTCCAAAACTTAAATATACTTATTTTTATCTTGTCGGTGTGTTGACGGAAATATCTCTCCTCGATTAAACCGCAATAGCGGTTTCCTGAGGAGAGTCCTACTGTAAATATGTGTATTTTTTTGTCATAAAAAAATAAATACGGAAACGAATGAAGCACACCCTGCCGCCCAGTCCAGGCCGTATCCCATACCTCGCCCCGCACCTCGCTTCGCTTCGTTCGACCATGCGGCGTTCCCACGATAAACAGTTACGTAAAGATTAAGGAAATATCGTTTCCAAACTTTTAAAAGTTATATAACTTTGACTAAGGTTCCCTTTGTTGTTTATTAGTATTTGTTTTGATATTATTATCTTATATGTTAAATGTGACCATGAACTACCACAAGATAGAAGGGTGTTAAACTTGAAACATTCACCTGGTATATCAACATTTACCTACATTTTTTCAAAACTGTCTTTCATAACTCAAACACTTTTAGAAATCTTTTATTTTATACTCGTTAAGAACTTTATATCGTGAAAAAAAAAACATAATTACTTTAAATAATCTTTATATTTCTACATGGACATGTATGTGTAAGTAAATGGCAAACAAATTAAATGTTATTTTAGTATAATTTTAGTCATCCGTAAATGGTAATAAAATGAACAGGCAAATATTACATGATCGTTAGTAAATCATCGTAACTGATTAACCAAACCTGTAATATAAATCGTAAAATTATCACAAACGCGATATCACTAGGAAATGTTTGCTCTAAGAATATATCACATAAAAGTATGCAGATTTTTTTAAATACTTTATGATGATAGGTTTTAGCGGTTGATGTTAAATAACGACACGGTCTGAGATGGTAAGCACGTCAAACATAGAGGAGACTGGCTCAGATGGATGGCGATAGATTTTCAACTCGAGGGCTGTAGTCAGCCAGACGGACTTAGAAAAAGTCCTACCACCATGCTATGGTTCCATCGCGATGTTCCCCTTCACTCCGTTGCAAGGATTCAAACCCACGCCTATCGACACACTATTCGAACACGCTATCAAGTAAGCGATCATCGCTTCACTCCACGTAACTGTACCAATCAAATAACACCATAACACAACACAGGTATAATATAGGATATCCCTTATTCCTTGTCCGACTATAAATAGATAGTGAACATTTTTCAAAATCAAATATAAAACACTTTATTTAATCCAAAAGCCTAAGGAAGCACTGCATGTTAAAATCTCGGTTAGAAAATATCCCGATTATCGAAAAAAAACCGGAAAGTACGGTCGGATCCATATATTTTTTACATCGGTTACATAATCATCATCATCACATCAGCCTGTAAGAGGCACACTGCAGGGTCATATGCCTCTTCCCGAACGAAGGTATGGGCATAATCACTAGGTCAGCCCATGACGTATTGGCAATTTCAAGCTCCGAGAAAACCATAGTGCCTATATTTTCCCAGTGGAACTACAAGAACATTTCTCAGGTGCAGGTTTCCTCACGATATTTTCCTGTAGCGTCAGCCGATAGTGATATCAACGTATATTGGTATTTTATCACATAGTGATGAACTCTACGGATAATTTTTGGAAAGTAAATCAGCTTAACATGAAGCTTGAATTTATTATCCACTAGAACAGTAATGTTCTTTAAGATCATATTGAAGAAATTATATTGCCAAAATAACCTTTTACCAATTTTACGAAGTCCGAAACTCAGGATTGCAAAGTTGTATTTATTTCCGCTAATAAAATTATGCCATTCGTTTATAAATCCTAGCCTATCTAAGTATTTGCGGATATACATTGTATGTATTTAGGTATTTTTAATCTAATTGAAAGCAAAACCTTCACTTTTCCGTACCTTTCTTTTACAGGCTAACATTTATCCTATAGGAAAATTTCTTAAAATTCGTACACTGCCTTTATAGCATGTAATTCTTCGCACTAACTGTTACTTCACTTACGGAGTTAGTAATTTTTTATTGTGTAAATGGTTTCATAAATTCGTTACAAAATTTAGGTGATTGCTGTGGACCCCTGCAGCTACATTTCTACCATATTCCCAAAACTCGACAAAAAATATGAAGATTTGATTTAACTATAAAAATTTGCGTTGCGGCTGAGTCTCAACACGTACTGAATATGGAATTTGCAAGTTTTTACAAGCATAATTCGCTAAGCTTCTTAAAATATTATCTGCCTACATTGATAGGTGAAGTCAAGCCAACATTTTATTTCTTCACTATTGAAAGCAAATAAATTTTCTTCAAACCCCGCTTAGAAATTGTAAACCCCCATTTTCTTGTCACGCCAACATAGACCCCCGTCGAGTCTCTCGTGGACCACTGGAACCCTGGGAGTCCTGGACCAGTTTATGAACTAAGGCTTTATAGTATTGTAAAATAAACATAACACTTACCTCATGGTCTGGTCCCGGTTTGGACGCAAGTCTTGCTTCAGTGAGTTGATTCTTCAAAGCCCTAAAACAAAACATTATTGAGAATTATTCGTCCATACGCAACCTTGGGGTGACGAATAACGTCATGAGACTTAAGACATCCAAGCCAACCTCACCTGCACGTGGTGCACCCTCCTGAATAACGAACGAGGCAATGGCGAAAGCGGGGTGGTATAGTTTTACAGCCTGACTGGGTCGCAACCACCATGTATATGGCGAAAAAGCCCGTCATAGTGATTCGCCTCTGCGCCTCTCATAGTGAGTCGCCATTGTTTTTGGTTTGTACTGTGCTTACCATCAGGCATAGTGTAGTCATTTTGCCGTGCTACAATATAAAAAAAAACCTACCAAACGTTCTAAGCAGTGTAGCCATATTATTTTTATTTATTCACAAGAATACAAGGTCCATTACATAAATATAGACAAATAATTTTCTTCTATACATAACATAAATATGTAAATCTAACTTCTTTGTACTTTTTAGATTTTTGTGAATTTAACGACGACGCGACTTATGTACGAGAGAAAAGTGGATAGAGTAATTAGACTTAATACATTCTGATGACTTCATTATTATGATATTTATTATGTTTTGTACATCATGTTCGCGGGTACAGATAGTAATATAATAAGAATAAACCATTTAAAGCTGTATGAAAAAGCAAATATAACATGTTCATTCCAATATAGAAAATCCCTCCTAGAAATCTACAATTTCCTATTTAAATAACAGAAAAATTATTTATTCCAATATTGCTTCTTGCAAATTATGTGATATTTTTATCATATAAACGTTTATTACATACTAAAAAAAATTCGAGTCAAATTTCTCTCGATAATATTTTACTTACTCCTAGACTTAAAGAAAAATATAAATGATTGAAGTTTTTTTTTTATGTCTTAAGTGGCAAACGAACAGGTGGGTCACCTGCTGTTAAGTGATCACCACCGTCCATGGACACTTACAACACCAGAGGAGTCGCAAGTGCGTTGCCACCCTTTGGGGGAAGGGATTAGGGGATGGAGAGGGAGAGGAGAGAGGAGAGGAGGTGGGCCTCCGGCGCTGTCACGGACCGAACGAAACGCAACGCACTGTTACTTCACGTCGGTTTTCTATAAGAGGGTGGTACTCCCCCGGGCGAGCCGACCCATTCCTACTGAAACCAGTAATAGTTTCAACGTGGCTCTACCACCATTAAACAACGTTATTGACAAACATTACCCATTAAAATTTTCTTATTTATTCGATAGTTTGTATGAAAAGATAGTATCTAGTATATTACTATAGTATAGTATATTACTATAGTAAAGCACAATAAAAATTGCCTAAAATTAATAGGAAACCAGCGATAAGGAAAACGTATGTAAAATATTACTTTGCATTTATACTGTAACTTGTTTTTCTACATTCATTCCTTTATTTTATACGATAATATTATCACAAAATATGATTTTGATATAATACATTGAATGGACTATAAGAATGTCATATAACTTTTTCAATAATTAAAATTGTAAAAAAATCCTACATTATTAAAATTGGAAACCTTAAAAAACTACATGGAAACATGTTAATATAGGAATGAAGTGCTACATTTGGCGAGAAATGTTTTATATTAATAATCCTAATCAATGTTATACATACGAAAGTTACTTTGTTTGTTTGTTTGTTACTTCAAATATAGTATTCGGTAGCGCGAATATCAATATTTTTTATTTAATTTGGTTAATTTAATAATTCAGTTATTTTTCGCTTTTTAGTGCCTTATTTGTGTTTCACATCGAAGGCGGTTTATTTTTTTTTTTGAAAATTTTTTTTGAAAAGAAGCGATACGCCACTAAATATTAATTATAACTATTGGTAGGTTGTGGATAGTAGCTATTTCACAAATAACAATACTAATTACTAATACTTTTAAAAAATATTGTTTTTATACCTTTTTGTTATTGTTTCTAATTAGTTGACCTTTATTGTTCATACCTAAAAACTGATTTAAATGTTTGTCTGTAATGTAAAATTGAAAGTGCACTTGTGTAGTGGGATCTATATTGTTTTTCTAATAAATGATAAATCGTTGAACATATTATTGTCCTATTTATTGTTTAATTTCAAAATAAAAACGATTGCGGTGAAGTATCTTACATAATGTCATGGACCGTTGGTAGTGTTTCTAATTATACGACCACCATTGTATATGGAACATAAGGAGACATACATATAGAGTTCCTCGGCTTGTCTCGCCTGTTTCTCGCGGCGACGCAACAGCTCGACGCAGTGCTGCAGAGTGGCGAGCGTCGCGCCGCACGTTGCACGGAAGGACGCGCTCGTCGCACGCACTTCGCCCGCGTGCAAACTCAAATCGTTACCTGTCAAAAACAAAATTGTATATACCCGTAGACAATGATATTATAACTAAATAGCACTAAATACGTCATAAGCGCTTCGACAGCTCCTTGTTAAAACTTGGATAGCTTATTTTTGGCGGCTGCCCCGTCAATCCGCCCGTATCTAAGAAACATATAACTATTTCTTTTTCACCACCTATATTGAGAATATGTCATCTTACTTCCGCATTTTATCTAAGACAGTGTGGCTTTACAATATCAATATCATATAAACTCTTGCAAAATTTATATTAAATTTAGGTCATTTGAAACAGAATATTAACCGAGTAAAGTTACCTAAACCAGAAAATTAAAAACTTCTCCGTACAAGATTACTTGTAAATGACATAACGCATTTATTTTAGTCCTATAATATAACCTATTCGGTAAACATTTCGATAATTATTCCCGTAACGCTCCATATGGGTGCTGTCTTTATGTAATTCTGATTGGCAAATGAAAAACTTCTCCGTACAAGAAGATTACTTATAAATGACATAACGCATTTATTTTAGTCCTATAATATAACCTATTCGGTAAACATTTCGATAATTATTCCCGTAACGCTCCATATGGGTGCTGTCTTTATGTAATTCTGATTGGCAAATGAAAAACTTCTCTGTACAAGAAGATTACTTATAAATGACATAACGCATTTATTTTAGTCCTATAATTTAACCTATTCGGTAAATATTTCGATAAGAATACCCGTAACGCTTCGTATGGTTGCTTTATGTAATTCTGATTGGCAAATGAAAAACTTCTCTGTACAAGAAGATTACTTATAAATGACATAACGCATTTATTTTAGACCTATAATTTAACCTATTCGGTAAACATTTCGAGAAGTATTCCCGTAACGCTTCATATGGTTGTTTTATTTAATTCTTGTTGGCAAATGAAAAACTTCTCCGTACAAGAAGATTACTTATAAATGAAATAACGCATTTATTTTAGTCCTATAATTTAACCTATTCGGTAAATATTTCGATAAGAATACCCGTAACGCTCCGTATGGTTGCTTTATGTAATTCTGATTGGCCCTATCATAATCCCGCTTCCGTCTTCACTTCCGCGGTATTAAGAGCGTATACATATTATTTCAGATAATTAGTTATTATTACAAATAATAAAAGCAAAAAATTTTTGCCTGCAAAAATGATTTCAGGTTATTGTAATATTCATAACTAGCGGGCCCGGCGGACGTATTCCCGCCCGGATAATAAAAAAAAGCTTGACAAATTATATAATAGGTCTTTACCTATGAAATTGCCGTCTGCAGTACTGGTCATTTCAAATGAAAATAATTCTTATTTGGCTAAGAATTCTAATTTCAAATTAATTTTATTTTAAAAAACATGGAATTCTTTTTCCAAAAGTAGTCATTTGTTTATTGATTAGTGTTAAATTTTCATCGCATTTCAATCCTTTTTGTCATCATGGATACGTTAAAAATTCATGTAATTATGGAATATGAGTACCGTCGTGGCAGCAACGCGGCACAAGCGGCACGCAACATCAACGACGTTTACGGAGTTAACACTACAAACCAACGCACCACCTGTTATTGGTTTGCTCGCTTCCGTTCTGGGAATTTCAACCTGAAAAATGAACCTCGCGCTCGTCCGAAGACTGGTCGACAATGACGAATTAAAGGCGATTGTGGATGCTGATGATATACAATCTACGGCTGAATTAGCAGCAGCTTTCGACGTTAGCGTCAAAACAATATTGGTCCATTTGCGTCAAATTGGCAAGGTAAAAAAGCCTGACAAATGGGTGCCCCACGAACACAATGATCGCCAGCGCGAAGTACGCGTCGAGACGTGCCTTGCACTGCACAACAGACACACAAATGAAGAAATTTTGAACCGCATTGTTACCTGCGATGAAAAGTGGATCCTGTTTGATAACCGCAAGCGATCAGCAAGTTAGTTGGATCCTGGTTCAGCACCTAAACAATGCCCTAAACGAAAACTTACCCCTAGAAAAGTGATGGTCACTGTTTGGTGGTCTAGCGCCGGCGTGATTCACCACAGCTTCTTACCAAACGGGGTGAGCATTACTGCAGATGTGTACTGTGAAGAACTGAACACAATGATGGAGAAACTGGCACATCTCCAACCAGCATTGGTCAATCGCTTGTCTCCGCTGCTCCTGCACGACAACGCGCGACCTCATACTGCAGAGCAGACGGTCTCCAAGTTGCAAGAACTGGGGTTGGAAGTTCTCCGTCATCCGCCCTACTCACCAGACCTTGCGCCTACAGACTGCTAATTTTTCCAGAGTTTGGATAACTCTTTGGTGGGAAAAAAAATTCAACACCCGAGAGGCAGTACAAAATGCCTTTGAAGAATTTGTTGCCTCCAGTCCAGCTGATTTCTTTAAGAAGGGCATCAATAAACTGCCACTGCGAAAGATGCATTGATTGCATGAATCACTTTTCTACTGGTGAAAACTGCTTGAAAATCCGTTGAAAAGTTTTTGAGTTTATATCGAACAGACAGACAAACAAACGGACAGACGTGGCAGAGAACTTTGTTTTATAATATGTAGTAATAGAAACTGGAGATTAAACATCAAATGCGCGCCAAAGTTTAAGTATATTTCCAAATTCAATTAAAAACTGAACTAAGCACAAGTCGAAAATCGAATGTATTAAGGTCGCATTTAAAATAGAATCAAAATAATATAAACAATTCAATTAATCATATTTTTAGTTTAGTATTAGTCACTTTATATTATAAAACAAAGTCCTCTGCCACTTCTGTCTGTCTTTTTTTTTCTCGAACTGACTACGCTGTTGGCCTTTTTGGAGGCCTCTACAGCTTTACCGTCTGTCTGTTCGCGACAAATTCAAAAACTACTAAACGGTTTTCCATGCGTCTTTCACCGGTAGATAAAGTGATTCACGAGGAAAGTTTAGGTATATAATTTGTCAAGGTTTTTTTTTATTATCAGGGCGGGACAACGTCCGCCGGATCCGCTAGTTTATAAATAAAAACGAGGTATTTTTTACAAAAAGAATACAAGAATAACTTCTTTTACGTAGTCTAAAAACTGGATTCATGATCATTAAGTGGTAATAACCCAAATGCTCATCGACCAATCGAAAATCCATCCAATATTCATAGGTTCGAATCTAATTATACTAATGAATAACTGTAGATATTTCGATGTTTGAAATCATTAATACATTGTCGATTTGTGTGTTGTTTTTTTAGTTTATTGTAACAAAATTATAATGAAGAAAAAAAATAATGAAAGAAACTATATGATTTGCGTGTTTTTATCTATTCCACTAGGAAATTATATATAATCAACCTTAAGCACAGGACCGAAATTGTTACCTCAAAGGTAAACACATCTAGGGCTGCCAACTTTTTTCTTTTTTCTAGTCTTTGAAATTTTGAAATCGGTCCACACTACTAAAAGTTATTGTAATTTTAATGTCGACGCGGCGTAAATATGAGAGAAAAGTAGATAAGTAAGTGATACATTCAGATGATTTTATTAATCACTGTTTTAATCACGCTTTTATTAGCTTCACCTGTATCTATGTATGTAACCGACCCCTTTGAACTCGATTTTGTCCTACTTTGAACGATCAGATTTCATTCAAACTTTGCACACCTGTCAAAGGACGATGACAATACAATAATCCGAAAAAAAAAGTAAAAAAAATGATAATGACCTCCAGATATCAGTATTTTTATAATTTTTATGTCACTTTTTACAAAAATATACATTTATTTCTAATTTGCACTACTCTTAATCCAAATTTATTAAATTTTATTTTCTGTTTTTTAGTTGGATTTTTTATGAAAGCGTGTTTCTTTAGTTTCTTTAAACTATTATTTATTTTAGTCGTAGTAACAGCTAGTAAACAATAAATCCTGAACATTTCATTATGATATCTCGAATGGTTTGGTTGAAATATTTTTTAAAATTAAAATTCCTTCAAGTTTTATGCATCTTATGAACCTTATGAACGGCACAATTTTAACTTGGTGTATAAAAACTGGAAATCTAAAAATATTAAACATGTCATATAAACGATTAAAAATGGATTTAGCTCATTTTAAAATATAAAGACTCATATAAAGAGAACCAAGAGCTCACCATCTGCAAGTTTAACGGCATCTATTGCTTCATTCGGATCATCTATTTGCGGGTACGAGGCAACGCACATTTTGAAATACTGCTGCAGCTGTACCGCCTGTTTCGATAACAATTCATTGTATGTCTCCAGCTCTGAGATCTTCTCTGTGAGACGCCGCGTTGACCGATCTGTGGACATTCATATCAAACAAATTAGTAATCTGTTCAAAGTTGTAATTTAGCTATATCTATTTTATAAAATATGAGTTATTATCTATGCTTCTATACTATTTATATTTAAACTTTGCTTAATATTAAACTGTTGAATATTTTATGCGTCACCCCGAACTTGCTGCTGTATGCAGAACGGTCGGGAGATTGACGGGGACTGTAATATGTTAGTTTTTATTTAATACAGTTGTAATTGGATATAATTGTAAAATATATAAAAACTCTGTTGTAATAATAATAAATAAATAAATAAAATATTATAAACCTGAAAAGTTTGTTTGTTGGAATGCGCTAATGTCAGGAACTACTGATCAGATTTGATTTTTTTTTTCGAACTGACTACGCTATTGACCATGCAAGGTCTTAACAGCTTCACCGGACTACGGTCAGATTTGAAAAATTCTTTCAGTGTTAGATAACTCATTTATCGAAGAAGGCCTATATATCAACACGCTAAGACATATAGGATTGAAGCACCAATGAAGAAAGACTGTTTTTTTCTTTTGAGAGCTTCCGCTACATGTTAGCATTAGTCCAAAGTAACTATTCCACGCGGACGAAGTCACGGGCAAAAATTAATATATTATAAGCATATCCATAACTTCCTAACAATGTAAAAAAACAGCTATAAATATATGGATACACGGAATTTTGTGACATAATATACAGAAAGAGGTTTTAATGTTCAAATTACACTGAAATAGTAATACCACTGCATTGATTGTTACATTTTGTATAAGAATAACTAATTATGAATGATATTGCCTAATAACCATATATATTAGATAAACCATAATTTTCTTTTTTTTTTTTTTATAAATAATTATGGAAAATATATATTTATAAAAGTATCTAGCTGACATTATTAGTCGTGACGTCATTAAAATTACAATGACTTATGATAGAGAGAACCGATTTTAATGAAACCTAAGACTAAATGTTACTCAAGGTTATTCTTTATGATTTTCTTGGTGTGGTTTTATCATGAACACAGTACTTTAGCAGTGATGCGTGTTCAAACAAACAGACAGACATTTAAAAAAATGATTGAAATGTATTTTACTTCTTATTCCAAGACAGCTACAACAATAATGGTGGTAGAGCCACGCTGAAACTATTATTGGTTTCAGCATGAATGGTTCGGCTCGCCCGGGGTAGTACCACTCTCTCATAGAAAACCGACGTGAAGTAACAGTGCTTGCATTGTTGCGTTTCGTTCGGTCAGTGAGAGCGCCGGAGACCCACCTCCCCTCCCCTCTCCTCTCTCCTCTCCCTTTCCCTCCCCCAACCCTTCCCTACAAAAGATGGCAACGCACTTGCGACTCCTCTGGTGTTGTTAGTGTCCATGGACGGTGGTGATCACTTAACAGCAGGTGACCCACATGTTCGTTTGCCACCTATGACATAAAAAAAAAAAAAAAATTTCACAAAAATCTAAATAGTACAGACACGTTAGATTTACATTCTTATTAGGTGTATAGATGAGTACCATTCGAGCCGGTAGACTGTAAAGAAGTCGCTGACCCATGTCTCCGCAGACCGCCCCCATTGGAACTGCTATCTGAACTCGTTCCATACCCTGATTCCACCTGCGAAATAATGAAAAAGAAGATTATGTAAAACCGCAATATTACAAACATGTCATTGTAATAGTTTTAGGGCTTAATTAAATTATACCCACAAAATACGTTACAGCAATTTTTTATTTGCTATGACCATAATCCACATATAGTTTTTATTTATTTTTTATTTACATATCCTGTAATTACCCACTCATTTACATTTACATTTACATGATATTATCGACAATAACTAAAAGGCAAATATGAATTCAATAAATACATATTTAAACATTTTGGACACTTAAAACATATCTAAATATAGAATGAAAAAAAAAAAAATTAACTGCTTTTTCTTAATGGATGCATGGACTTTTACAATTATGCAATTCATTCATCATTATCATCAGCCTATAAGAAACCCATTACAAGGCTTCCCAAAAGAAGTTATTGCCATAATCACCACGCAACATACTGGCGATTTCAACTTTGAGAAATCCACAGTTCTAAATTTTCTCATTTACGGTGGTACTACAAACATTTCTCAGATTTAGGTTTCCTCACGATGTTTTCCTTCACCGTCAACCGATAGGGTTACCAATTTAAATGAGTAAATGTAATCAATTTTTGGAAAATGAAAGCAAACATGCGAACATCAGGTAACCTACCAGTAATACATGATTCATTGCGATAGAAAAATCAACATCCTTTAATTCAAGATATAAGATTAAAATGTGACTAAAAGTAGTCAAGCGCTGGATCTAATTTAAATTACTACGAAAATAAACAACTATATTGACAACTCATTACAATAATAATGAGCTTAGGGCTAACAACCAATTTTCGTTTTACCCACAATAATTTATCTTAAAACACACTCATTAAATACCCTGCCTAATAGATCTTCCTAAAACATAGTTCGACATCATTTCAATATTGACAAAAATTTTAGTTGCCTTAATTTTTGTCATGATTGTATACATTCGAAAAGAAAAAGAAGCCAGCGTGAAGGAACGCTAATCTCCCCGAAGTCTACATTTACATAGCCTTTAGTTTCTAATAGTAGGTCTCAGTTTAAATTACATTCTAAACCAGACAGGTAGTCTGATGAAGCTGTTAAAACCTTGCAAGGTCAATAGCGAAGTCAGTTCGAGGAAAAAAAAATTAGATCACAGTCATGTAAATTATGACAACAGCGGAAAAAATTATCTGTCTAAATGTGACCACTACTAGAAAACTTGCTTGCGTTCACCATTTCCATCAATTATATTCGCAATATGTTCATAGTATAGTAAGCTATACAAATTTACTAACATCTGGGTTTGCATATGGACTCATATATGCTTAGTTCATAACAAAAAAATCTTATCACAGCAGTATTCATTGGGCTGATAAGTGATAAACGGCAACAATCAGCGGTCGTCGCATAGAGGCATGATAAGGTGATAAACACACAACCAGGTACTATATATCTATATAAAGTAAATCATTACATTTTTATGTAGTGAATCATCATTCAAAAGTTTTCATAGAGTGACTCAATTTCAATCAAATCCTAACTAATATTTAAAATGCGAATGCGAGTTTGTTTTGGGAACATTGCACACACTTTATACAAAAAAATGCATAGGAAAAGGAAAGAAAGTACTAAGAGAGGTCAAATATACATGAACGAGAGCAAAGCCGTTGGCAAAAACTAGTCATAACATAAAGAAAATAATTTGAATGTGCATTTTCGTTAATTATTCGATATTCTTAACTTTTTTTCCTTTATGTAAACCTAAATTATGAGGTTATTATTACAGACTTTTATCTATAATATCATAATATAAAAGATATAAGATTTCATTATAGAAAACTTTAATTAATTCACAATCAACAAATTGATAGGCATTCATTTATTTTTATATTAAAACTAAAAAAAACAAGCTACAATATATGGAAACAAAACTAATTGGTTCTATTAAGTATATGAAAAAAATTAATTATGAATAAATGGGTGTAATTAAACAAAAATTCAATATTATAACTACCATTTTCATAATGACCGAGTATCAAAAGTATTAATTTAGGTCATTCAAGGGAATATACTTAAAAAAAAAACAATAAAGTATGTGAAAATAACTTACTCCACACAGTTTTATTTTTATTTACAATTTATTTTATATATTCCTACATCATTAGAAGACCAAGAATGTCAATAGTATGTTGAATTTCACAAAATGGCATTTTTATAACAAAATCAAAATTAATACATAATCATATGTAAGTATCCTCGTCCCTTCTCCCCTCCCCATCCCCCACTCCTCCCCCAAACACAGGCTGGCAACGCATTAATAAATGATAACACAATAAAAACAAAACCTAATGATTATCTTGTCTTCACTTGGTTGAAAAAAAGATGAACTCGATCAAATTTCTTGCTGTTTCTTCTCAATGACTGGGTTGTTTTCCGAACTGGTGGTAGATTTGACGTTCGTAAGAGCCTTAATAGGGCCTAAACTAAATAATGTATTTTTGATATGATTTGATAACTTAAGCTTTTTTTTTACAACCTATATATTTGCAAAACAAATCTGCAAAAATTAATAAACGAAATATAATATAAATCAGAACATTTGCATTTATTGCTATGCCTAAACATGGGCACTGCCACCACAAGGAAGAGGTCCATCACACCATTCTCCAAGTATGGTATGTCCAATTGGTTTTTATTTGGTTGGCAGTATGGTGAATACAACCTGTGCCAACTTGATTTGATAACTAAAAATAATTTACTCATGTGTTACAGAACAGTCTTCAATGGCTGATAAATAGCATATATGTTATAGCTACATTAACTACAACATGTCTATTTAGTTATCACTTAGGTAATATCATCTGAATTACAATGTCAAATGATATGTTTTAGTATTTAGAGCAACATGGATGGTGAATAAGAAGTATGTTTAGTTTAGTGAGCTGTTTAAAACACTGGAAGCTATATTTAAAGTTTAATAAAATCTATACAAACTTCTTTTAATACCTTATGGGATCTAGGCTTTTACCACTCTCATCTGATGTTGAATGGGGTAAGATGGTAAACATGCTAAACCTAGAGAGGACTACCTCTCAAGTCCAGTATCACACTATAGGTGCTTGGCAACAGATTTTTTTTTTTATATCAGTTTAGGCAAACAGGCAGGTCGGTCACCTGATGTTAAGTGATCACCACCGTCCATAGACACTTGCAACACCAGGGGAGGCGCAAGTACGTTGCCAATCTGTCTTGAGGGAGCGGAGAGTATGGGGGGGGAACGAGAAGGGAGGTGGGCTTCCGGCGCTCTCACTGACCGAACGAAACGCAACAATGCAAGCACTGTTACTTCACGTCGGTTTTCTGTGAGAGGGTGGTACTACCCCGGTCAAGCAGATCCATTCATGCTGAAACCATTAATAGCTTCAGCTTAGCTATACCACGTTAAAACCGATTATTAATTTGAGAGTAGTAGGTAGCCAGGATTACTTAAAAAAACCTCTTCCAGTATGCTATGGTTTCATCACAACGTTTTCCTTCACTGAAAGCTCCGAGTCAGTTGTGACATACATCCATCAAAACAATGTCCGTACATACTATAATACGAGTCATTTCCCATATAACCATCTTTGTAGCTAATTGGATAGGATTATTAACGAAAATGACCTTATAGAAAGTGTTTCTAATACATTTATAGTTGTATTTGGTGGTGCCATATTCTGCAATTGTGTCTGGTTGGGTTACAATTACCATACAACACATGTAATACCTGTCATAATTCATGTCATTTTCTGGGATCTGTATCTGGCTGGGTTGTGGTTACTATACTACTACTAGTATACATAGCAATAAACTCATCAGTGTGGCTCTTTTAGTTTATTGCATTTGTCATTAATCAGAACATATGAAATCATTAAAAGGATTGCAGACCTACATACTAATGAAGATCACCAAAAGAATGTAGATTTCTAAGTGAACAACATTGTTTTTAGATGACATGATTAGATGATGTATTTACCATCAGATACTCACCATTTCATGCAGTGATAAAAGAAAATGTTTTCCAGATATTTAATTTATAATTATTCAACAAAATTAATACCAAGGGAAGGAGTCATAAAAAATAATTCAATCATTTGAGTGTTGTGGTATCTGTACATAATACATGTTATGTAGTGATGTATATATCATTATCATATTATGATTTATTATAAGCTATTTCGTTTTAAAGTCCTTTATTTTTAAACTTGTGTACTGTTTGTTAAGCTACTTTTAATGTTTTGGTGGAAGTGATGTTATTTTTAAAGAGGTAGATGTGGTACCTGTACATAATACATGTATGTAGGTATGTCAATAAATCAGTTGTGTCGCTGACTCTGTCTATAATTGTTCTCGCTCCACATTTTATCCCTAATATTCTACTAGTGTAAGTATAATAAAGTCCTCATCAATCATTTTGCCACTCTGAATATAGGTGTAAGTTTGGGCTTGTTCCTAGTCAAGAATTTAATACAGAGCAAAGTTAAGATATTATTATACTAAAAATTGGCTTTTTAAATTTGTTTTTTTAATTCAGTTCATAAATATATTTATAAAGAACATTATATACAAATAACCAAAAATATTTTATAAACAATGTCATATTTTATTAATTTATTAAAATAGGGTTACAGTAAACTATATACATTTCAACACTGTGGATTTATAGAAATTAAACTTATCTATGGGATATGTTATTTTCATAAATAGAAAATAAAATATCTTTGCATGAAAAACAATATGATCGTTAAAAAAAAAAAACAAGATATAATAATATAATTACCACAGTGTGTCATAGAAATATTTGTTACCATATTTGTATTGTTTTCTACTTACTTTAAATGATTCCAAAACATCTATCCATTGTTGTTTCTCCTCAGGATTCGATGCTCTCAAATACCAAACGCAGTCGTTTACCGACACATCAAATCTGCAATCGTCAAACTCGTGGGGCTGGAAACAATTGTTATTACAAAAATAACATACCAAGGTTGTACATCACAATCTCTGATTGCACGCTCCATGGACCAATGAACATTATTTGTTCAATAACGACAAATTAGTCAACAAAAAATTGACTAATACAAGGGCGAATTCATAAGACAAAATTTATAAAAACACATAATCACCTTGACTTTAGCTTTTTTCAAAGATAAGGCACCGCGGCATCCAAGATTACTTTCCAACTCACTCTTATAATATGATAAAGTTGAATCCTTCAAAACAATAAACCTATCCTGCCAACCATGAATATAATTTGTCCATTTGCTCAAGTATCCGCGAAGTTCGGGATTTCCGGTCTCCTCCAAGTCTGAATGATCACTTAATGTTATATTTTCGTCTGTCATATTAACAGGATAAAAATTACGATATGTACATTAAAGGAAACTGACAAAAAAAGGAAAATAATCTTTAAAAACACAATAAACGTTATACACCCCAACGAAATTGTTGCTGCTTGAGTAGGTATGTACTTACTATATTATGACATTTTTGACATTTCTCAGTGTTGTCAAGATATGATTATGAATATTAGGCAAAATAAAATAGAAACAGTCGCGATGGTTTAATACTTATTCTCCACTTCTATCCAAATGACAAGTGTGCGATGAGTACCAGTGGGTTCAAAAATAAAATTCATTTTCACCATACATTTACTATGGAATTGGGTCAGTCGTTCGCCTTTAATGAACACTATTGTATAGCAAATAATATATGATGTTACAAGCTATTAAACGTTAATTCGTCATATCAACGCCGACGCGGCGAGGTTTAGAGTATCCTCGAAAAATGACCCTATCTGCCAACTGAGGGCCGGCGAAGGAAGGTGGTGGTGCTCCTCACCCCACCTTTATCCGCTATAGTCGAATCTAGGAAGATAGATCGAGAGGCTTATCTTCCCATTGCACAGACACACCGGAAAACGAAGACTGTCTTCTGATTAGGCTGTGGCAAGTATTAAAGTCGGGACGACGTCGTTGAGTGCACAAACAACCCCGTAGCACCATATAAAGATGGCGTATGGCATAACGTGAGATTTTAGTAAGGGTAAGTTTCAAATAACTCTGTCGCTCACCTGATCAGTAGAGTACCCAAGTAGAATCTATGTATGTGACCAACTTAACGCGCGTACATAACGGATGGTTTTGAAACGTTAAAGTAACATTTAAGGAGTTACACCACCATTACATTTTAAAACATTTTTTTTGTGTCTAAATAAATTAATTATACTTTTAAGAATATTTAAAGCGTTGAAACATATGGAAATTCAAATTATGACGTTTATGCAATCAGAAGTGAACGTATCAGGGGGTGACCAAAAATTCGTATTTATATATCTTTAACAATAACAATTCCTTCGGAAAAAATAAATTCGCATTAACTCAGGACAAATCAAAAGCAGCAGATCTTACTGACCAGGAGTATTGTCCAGGAGTGGCAGACAGAAGTTCATTAAAAAAAATAGTTTTAAGGAATCGTCCATTAATTACGTGATGCGTTTTTAAGGATTTTTGGAACCCTTTCCCCACCTGACAAGATGTCGTGAGATTTGTCTCGATCATTTTAGCCTCTCCCCTAATCTCTCGTGAGATCTTCCGTAATCTGTATTTCGAGTATAAATGCGTTGGATTTATTTTAAAAAAACTCAATTTACTATATTATTTTTATTTAAACTTTTTTTACTATTATTGCATTTACTTATAATTAATATTATATTACATTTCGAAATATCAATACTACATGACTTTACATACATATATATATATATATATATATATGGATTTTAATATATAAAGAATTGTGCAGATTTCGGCATATTTTAATCTAGAAACATGTTTTACTCTGGATTAATCCGTTCTCACATCTTTACACTATTTTACTACACAAAGATATTTTACTATTTATTTGCTCGAAAAAAATTCGTGATATTGCCGTGTATATTTCCAAAATTATATAATTATATTTGAATATAATATTATTTGAAATGTAACCGCCCAGTATTTTTAATAATTTTATTCGCAAGTTTTTAATTATGGAGTCTCGTAGATACGAATTCCGCCAGTCTCAAGTGACTTTATAGATAGTATTAAGTTTTTTTTACACAATTTAGTTCGTACAAATTACGCCATTGAAATTCACAAAGACAAACACAACACTTACAAACTTCATGACTTAAATAAATAAATATTTGATAATTATGGTTTTCGAACACGTTTTCTGTGACATATTATTGATATTGACATTACCGGAAGTGTTATTATTTTGCGCATTGATTTTTATAAGAGACTCAGTTATTGGTTGAATGTCTTTAACCGCCAAAATTGTGTCATATCGACCAATGAAAAGCCCGAATTCTATTGTTAACTCGTAATTTCCGCTCAAAATGGCTGACAAAACTATGCCTATTTTTGTTCCTTCTGAAAAGCCTGTGAAACTTGTAAAGTGGAAAGTAAAACATGGTGCTTTTGTATCGCAAGGTCAGATTTTATTTTTATATAATGATTCATCAGGCAGTGCTACTGAAGTGAAGAAGTTAAAAGCGGTTCGAGCTGGTACTGTCACATCGATCAAGGTGAAGGAAGGAGACATTGTAGAGCCAGGGTAAGTGACGTCACACTAGATTCATGATATAATACGTTTTAATATTTATTTACACTTTTTACTTGATAAAAATATAAAATTGTTGTTTTACTAGATTGTTATTGTTACTACACTTCCTCCATCTTGAACTTATTAATTTTTATGTATCGAATGCAAAATGCGCGGCAATTCAAAATGGATATGGTCACTATTTATTTTGTAAACATTCAGTTGGTATACAAGACGTCGCAGATTTGATTCCTCTTAAAAACGAAATTTTGGCGAATTTTAACGTGTTTGTTGTATGGTCGAACCGTTTATTGCAATAACAGAGCAGCAGCGCGGAGCCTGCAGTAAATATTACTAGCGTTTCTAGATTTAATGTGGATAGTAAGTGAGAGAATTAAAATAATGTAGCAAACCTTTGAAGCTTGCAGGAATTCATTTTTCCTGCTAGGAGCACAGCCTTTAGGAGCAGGGCCCATGAAAATATACTGTATTTCCTCTATGACTTGTCTGGCCATGTATAGTGAGTGATAAAACATCCAATTAAATAGTGAATATTATATACATGTGTTCGGTCACAGAAATAAAAATTTGCATTTTTATATTTAATTTAATATAACTTTGTGATATCTTAGTAATCTCTCACATCCTTACTGCTTGTATCGATTACAAAATGAAATTTATTTACAATATAATAAAATAATGTAACATACTTAGGTAGAGCTCTAGCTAAGTCAATTGGGTTGGTAGTTGAAACTTCCTTCGAACTAATTTTAGCTTTTTGTAAAAGTAATATATATCAGTCAGTCCCAAATCTACTCTTCATAGTTAGTATGTAATAACATAAAAATATTTTGATTTTGTTTTGTTATTAAAATTATTTACACATATAACTAGATTATTCTCATCCACGTCATAGGACCTTAAAAAATATGGCTGAAGGATTAATTGAATCCAAAGAATAAGTAACCTAGAATCATCAACAAAGGATAGAATGCTCTAGTCCTATGCCAAAGTACTTAGAGATTTTACTTTACTCATATTATAGATATGTGCGTATATAGATTATATTATCCCAATATTCAGCAACTTCCCTACATATTATAAAACAAAGACTTTTACCACATATGTCTGTCTGTGCACAATAAACTCAAAAACTATTAAACGGATTTTCATGCGGTGTTCACTATTAGATAAAATGATTCATGAGGTTATATAATTTGTCAAGGTTTTTGAAGTTATACTTCTTTTGGCGCATTATGGAAAAATGATGAGAGTACATTTTTACGATGCACGCGCACCGTCACGAAAAACCGACACCCTCAAGTTAGCTATAGTCAACTTTTTCTATTGTTAGTGTCCTTTTTTCTACAAACGTAGATTAAGGCGAAAGATAAAAGTTTGAAAAGAATTTTATCTTGTTACGCCACAGATGAATAGCTTCTAAAGCGTATACATAAGTACACACACACTTTTTTTTAATGATCAGGGTGGGATAATGTTTGCCGGAGTGTCGCCTCTCTAGTTCATAAGTAGTTATAGTGAGTAACTTAAATATTTTATAATTTTTAATTATTTATAAGTAATTTTGTATTTTTGTATTATTGTTTCACAGAACATCAGTAGCTGAATTAGAAGGATGTCGTCACACTACTGTGATGAAGGAAATGTGTGCAGAATGTGGCGCGGACCTCCGCACAGATGAAGGTCTCAAACATGATATAGCTGTTGTTCCAATGGTTCATTCCGTTCCTGAACTAAAGGTGATTTATATTTTTATGTAATCACAAGTCAGAATATCACCAATGTCTTAAGAATTTATTATATAATTGCCAGAAAAATACCAAGAATTTTTTTATTCTAACTAAATATCATAACGCTATGATGTGAAGAGAGAATAGGTTAACAACTAACATGCAAAGACTGTCAATAGCTTGTTAGTTTTTCTCTTGTTGATGTGATTTATTACAATGATCGAAAATGCTTTATCAATATCTTAGGACTGCAACTCTATCATAATCATTGAATTCTATCAAAAATTATGAAAACATGTATGATATCAATCTATACTTGTATACTAATATTATAAAGAGGTAAAATTTGTGATGTTGTAGGGGGTAATCTTAGGAAATACTAGTCCGATTTGAAAATTTTATCTATGAAGGTGTATATCATCACGCTAAGACCAATACGAGCTGAGCACCAATGAAGAATATTTCAAAACCGGCGTTTATTTCCACTTGAGAGCTTCCTGTGCGTGTTAGCGTTAGCCCAAAGTAACTATTCCACTCAATCGAAGTCGCGGGCTGAGGCTACTCTTAAATAATTGGATCAGATCAGATGAAACAAATTTTAAAATAAAAAAATATACAGGAACATACCCAAACGAATATATGTTAATGCCTATCAGTGAATGATGTAACATAATGAATAAATGAATATTAAACTACAAGTTTAAAAAAAAAAAATAATACCAATCATGGCTTACTATAAAAAGAAAGAAGATACTACTAGTGTATAAACCTTTAGAAATAGTCTATGTTGTAATTAAATTGTACATTCTCTAAGTAACTTTTAAAGGAATCTATGACGTTAATAATCATAATAAAAATAAACTTTTATTTTATTTTCCAGGTATCAGAAGAGCTGGCTATGAAGCTAGGTCGCGAAGACGCAGAACGCTTATTGAAAGACCGGAAGCTGGTACTTCTTGTTGATTTAGATCAAACATTAGTTCATACTACTAATGATAACATACCACCTAATTTAAAGGTAAGTTATCTTCACATAGTATAAAATTAAGTCGCTTCACTGTCTGTTCCCTTAGATTTTTGAAGTTATTGAACGGATTTTAATACAGTTTTCAGTAATAGATACGAGTGATTCAAGAGCTAGGTTTATATGTATAATACATACATATTATTGTACAGAAAAGCTGAATAATCAAAGATTTGTAGTGTGATGTCTTAACAAACATATTTCTATGTGCTTTAATTGCAAACGCTGGCTAAACCTTACGAGATAGATCAAATTATTGTACTAGGGAATTGTATATCTTAAAAAGATTGATAAAAATTCACTGATGGTATATATATTTATCTCTAAAAGATAACCCACAGTAACCATTTTTATCTTTTTACAAAAATAATCATGTGTTATTTACCAAGCTATTTTATACAATACACTATTATTCCTTATCCAATTAAGTACATTACATACCTTGTACATCTCATGTAGATCAAAACTGCTCTTAACAGTCATCTTCTTACCCTTATTCCACCTAAGTAGGGTCGGCACAACATGTTTTCCTTTTCCACGTTCGCCTATCAGATGTCATCTCAGTGTTCACACCTTTTACACACATATCATTTTTCACACAATTCATCCATACATTTTTCGGTCTACTTTTATATCCATCGATCATCATACTCTAAGCTTTTCTAGTTACATGGTCTTCATCTCTCCCCATAACATGCCCATACCATGCTAACCTATTACTCCTTAACTTCTCTGTTACTGGTGCTATTTTCAAACTTCCTCTGATATATTCATTCCTAATCTTATCCATTTTCTCTCATTCGTCTCTCTCGTCAAAACTGCCCTTAACAGTATTTCATTATCAAATCGATATACAACGCACCCGTGCGAAGCTGGGCCGGGTGTGTAGTGGGTAATAAGTTATTATAATCGATGAAACCAGTACACTGTTTTACTGTGAAATTGCCACATTTTTCTTAGTAGTAAACAGTAGTGTTCAGTCTGTTGTGCAGTGAATGACCTGTATTACAATTGGCAGTTATACAAAAAAATATCCTAACTTTATTTCACAGAACGTTTA
Source organism: Antheraea pernyi (assembly GCA_015888305.1). NCBI lineage: Eukaryota > Metazoa > Arthropoda > Insecta > Lepidoptera > Saturniidae > Antheraea > Antheraea pernyi. The sequence continues at coordinate 3,363,481 of MU158805.1, read as the reverse complement.
AAGCTGTTCATAGTATTTTGAAAATAATAAATAATATTTCAATGACGTATTGGTACTGTATGCAATTAATTTTGTTGTAATTATTATTATGTAAATACGTTTTAAGTAAACTAGATATACTATTATTACATGTACTTTAATGTATATTTTATGAAATGCCCATTAAAAAAAAAAAAATTAAAAATGTATAGAAATCAATTCTGTGACTTTTATACTTCAATTTATTATAGCAGTTGTTGATCCGCTACGAGTTAGCGTTAGCCCAAAGTAACTATTCCACGCGGACGAAGTCGCGGACAGAGGCTAGTGTTTAATAATTATAACAGTGATTATTATTTAGGGCATGATATTTGTTGTATTTGACCTTGGGTATTTTTAGTGAATTAATCTGGAAGAACTAAATTATACAATTAATATTTAATACTACCTATAAAGTAGTAGTAAAGTCCATGACTAATTTGATACTGGAAGATTTCGTATCTACGAGTCGCCATTATTAAAAAGTTGAAGTGGAATTAATTACTTTATACGAATTTTATAATTATTTAGTGGTGTCTATAATTCATTATCCAGGGAGTTCTACATTTTTTCCTTCGTGGACCGGGCAGTCCTGGTAGATGGTGTCATACAAGGTTAAGGCCTCGGACGCAGGAATTTCTCGAATCAGCAGCTAAGAACTATGAACTTCATGTCTGTACATTTGGCGCAAGGCAGTATGCTCATGCTGTAGCGGAACTGCTGGATCCTCAAAAGAAATTCTTCTCACATAGGATATTATCAAGAGATGAATGCTTTGATGCGAGGACAAAATCGGCTAATTTGAAGTACATAATTTTTTTTTTTTTTTACATATCCTATATTTTCTATTCTATATACTATATAAGGAATAAAAATGTAAATCTATCGTGTCTGTACTTTTTACATTTTTTGGTAAAAAAATTTGCCGGTGTCTTAGAATAAGTAACAAAATAGATTTCAATCATTTTTTTTCTTATAGAATTAAAAATGGATAACAATGTTTACAAAGAAATTTGTGAACAAAAAATATTTTTGCATTAATCTTTTTAATCTTTATAATTACCTCCTCAGTACATAAATTATATTTTATAAATATTTGGCGAGATCTCGAAATGTCATGTAGTGGTGTCTTACGTAATACAGGTTGGTTTTTGTGCATGAATGAAGTGGATGGGAAACAATACCATGGAGCATGGATTCTGATTTGCCATAAAAACTCCCCGGAAAGTTCTAACAAGACGGCCACCGCCTTTTGTTCGTTTATTGAAATGATCGCAAGAAACTTGCAATATCATTTCTTTTTATATCATAGGAGGCAAACGGAAACGTGGGTCACCTGATGTTAAGTGATCACCACCGTCCATAGACACTTGCAACACCAGGGGAGTCGCAAGTGCGTTGCCAACCTGTTTTGGGGAGAGGTGTAAGGGAAGGGGGATGGGTGAGGGGAGGTGGGCCTCCGCACAATGCAAACACTGTTACTTCACGTCGATGTTTCTATGGGTCGGGTGGTAGTATCCCGATCGAGCCCACCTATTCACGCTGAAACTAATGGTTTATATATAATAGCTTCAGCGTAGCTCTACCACTTACAAAATCATTACCTACTTGTTAATGGCAGTTATAATCTAATAGAAGATTGGTTGCAAAAGATAAAAAAAATGATAATATAGAGAGATCTAACATAGAGGAAGTCGTTTGTATCAGCTTGTTGTATACAATATTATAGAACATACAGTATAAATATATTAATGTAGAATATCATTTCAGGGCGTTATTTCCTTGCGGTGACCACATGGTGTGCATTATAGACGATCGCGAGGATGTCTGGCGTCATGCGACTAATCTAATACATGTCAGACCCTACTCCTTCTTTCAATCAACGGGCGATATAAATGCACCTCCTCCTGGTAATATTTCTATTATAATCTATATCTTTGTATGTTTTACTAGCTTCTGCCCGCGTGGAATAGTTACTTTGAACTAACACGCAGCGGAAGCTCTCGTAAGGAAAAATCACTCCGATTTTGCAACATGCTTCGTTGGTGCTCCGCTCCTATTGGGCCTATAGCGTGATGATATAGAGCTTTCTTCGATAAATGAGCTATCTAACACTGAAGCACCAAATTTGATTCAATTCAATTCAAATCGGACCAGTAGTTCCTGAGATTAGCACGTTCAACCAACCAAACAAACAAAGCCACCAGCTTTTTAATATTAGTATAAATACTATTCAAATAATTATTGGATTACGATACAAGTTACATTCCGAAAATTTGTTTGTAACTTCACTAATAATCCAGAAAATAAATGGTCCTTTTGAAGACTTTCTTTTGTAAAGCTTTTAAAGAAAGACAGATACGAGGTCTACAGTGTCAATTATCACATGAATTAGACATATAGATCGTATAGAATCATAGGCGGCTATCTACACTTTGGCAAAGTGGGAAAATGTTTCTTTTCTTAAATATAACAGGGATGAGTAGATTAAAATGAATAAAATATTATAGATCGTTTTTTATTTAAAATTGGCTCTCTCGCCACACAAAAAACTTACTTTTCCCAAAAAATGTGTAATTCTATACGACTAATATGAACCAATTTGTTTTCAAAGTTCAGAGACTTTTATGGTTGTGAAAAAAAATATATAATTAAATCTTACTTTTAGTTGAGGAAAAACCGAAATTACAAAGTGGTAAAAATGGTGCCCAATGTGCTTTAAAAGAAATGCCCACTCTAGAAGCTGAACCCGAACAAAAAGATAACAAAACGATCAAAGAAAATAATAAAGCTAACGGGGCAGATAACGGGAAAATAGTTAAAGAAATAAAAAAAGACGCGAAGGATGCAGAAGCTGATGTCGAAAAACCAGAACCAGTTGAACCGAAGTGGGTAGAAACTGCAGACGGACAGATTGAAGTAGACGATCCCGATGATTATTTAATATATTTAGAAGATATTCTTAAGAGAATACACACGTGAGTACTCGCTCTCTTAACTGTAAATTTATTTTATAAGCGACTCGCCCCAGGTTCTCTTGGATACAATGTAGATTTCCATTTTAATGAAATATTGTTAAGGGCAGTTTTGATTTACATGACATATACAACGTATTTAATTGGATAAAGTATAATACAGTATTGTATTAAATAGTTTGGTAGATAACACAGTTATTCTTGTAAAATGGTAAAAATGGTTACTATGAGTTGTCCTTTAGAGATAAATATATACAATCGCGCACTTTCTGTCGATCGTTTTTAAGATATACAACTCCGTAGGACATTAATCTGATTTATCTCCTAAGGTTTAGAGCCAGCGTTTGCGATTTAAGCATAAATATATTTAAGTTTGTTACGACATCACATTACAAATATTTGATTTTTTCGGCTTTTCGGCTTTTCTGTACTGTAATATGTGTGTATTATACATTTAAACCTTCCTCTTGAATCAATCGATCTATTGCTGTACTAAAATCCGTTGAATAGTTTACAAGATCTCAGGGAACAGACATCGGATGCGACTTCATATTATATTATGTAAAGATATATATTTTAGTAAAACATCTATAATCGGGCAATCTCAAGAACATTGTATTAAGAGTAAACTTAGCTTAGTTAGCATGTTTTGTCTTTGTTGTTTATTATATTAACAATCTATTTCGATCTACACCGGGAAAAACATTTGAAAGCAAACATATACTCTGCTTACAAAAAATTCTGTCTAAACAATGTTATCCGTTTACTTCCTCTCTCCTGCGCATGCGCATTACACCGCATACAGTACCGAAAGTCCAACGCTTAGCAAAAATCTTAATTACTTGATACTCAATGAAGATATCGTGAACATTTTCTTTTATCTTGTGCAGTTAACATATTTTTCTCGCAATGTTAATTGACTTCTTGGCGAAATCTCGAAAAATGTTAATTTTGGGTTAAATGTTTTTTTGATTAAATGAATGACATAATATATAAGATAAATTGCATGTTTCAATGTATTTAAAAAATATAGTTATGAATAAGTAATGCTTTGTGTTTTGTTGTAATTATATTGATATAATAACATTTCAGGCATTTTTACTATATCTATGATAAAATGGGTAAAAAACAAATCCCGGACCTTAAAACCGTTATACCAGAAGTGAAATGCAAGGTTCTGGAAGGATGCAGTTTAGTGTTCAGTGGGCTGGTACCTACACATCAGAAACTGGAAACATCAAGGGCTTATTTAGTAGCGAGAAGTCTTGGTGCAAAAGTAACACAAGATTTCAATGAAGATACTACGCACTTGGTTGCAGTGAGAGCAGGTATATTATTTATATTATTATTATACTGTTAAAAACAAAATTATAATAGCACTAAGGTCTTGTCTACTGTCAAAAAAGATTTTATGTTTCCAGCCGAAATATTAGCCCTATCCTAGTAAGGAGAAACCTTATAAATTGATTTATAATGCATCTCATAATTAAAAAAGAAATTCTTTATCCATTTATACATATTAATGCTGCCATCCTAAGAAAAAGAGCTAAACGATCATTTTCATTTACAATATTGAGTTTCATATGTATTTTTGAAATTTGAATTTGGAAAATAGGTGTATCTGATAGAATTGTTGATGACATCTAAAGGCGAGAGTAAACCTGATTGTTGACGTGGCGATACACGCCGTGGTGTGTGTCTGAGACGTGGCGACGCGATGCCATGCGCAAGCGACTGTGCGCAATCTCTCTTGCCACACTGAGCTCGTATACCTATAGTGTATACAGTGTTGTTTACTACGTTACATGTGTGTTTCACATCTGCCAGACGTCCCGTGACGGCTAAATATTATTAAATATTTTTTATTAATACGATCTTCTGTATTTAAAATGACAATAAATCAAAAGAGTTCTGTTGGTTGCTAAAAGGTTACAGTTTTGTTGCTATTTGCTAAATGCAATTTTGCTAAATGACTTCTAGATTTGTTTTAATTAGACGTGCCCTTTTTTTTATTGTTTCATATACAAGAACCTCCTATAAGTTAAGTCTTCGTCTATCTTTTGGGCCGCCCCAAAATTATCCTATTGTATTTCTAAAATAAAAGTAACCTTAGTTACTGCTTATAACATCATTTAGCTACCAGGGAAAATCCCGCCAAAATCAGTCCTACCATTTTATAGTTTCGTGACAACTGAACAGACCGACAAAAATATTTATAGGTTTTTTTGTTATAAGTTTCATATTTTCTCCCGTATCTGTATAGGAAAAAGCTTTTGTTACATTATTAACAGATACTTCAGTTTTATTTATTTGTATAGATATAAAAACAAAATAATCCCAAGGAGGGTTGATGTCAGGCAGGCGGCCGATCGTAAAAATTATGCCAAATCATATACCACAATATGACAAACATGTTGTACCGACCCTACTTATTTGGGATAAAGGTAAGAAGAAGAAGATAGATATAAATTGAAATGTTGTCTTTCATGTCCAGGGACAGCAAAAGTAAATGCAAGCCGGCGCTTAGTTGAAGGGAAACCATCAAAACTGCACGTGGTAACACCAGACTGGCTGTGGACATGTGCGGAGAGATGGGAACGTGTCGATGAAAGATTATATCCTCTTCAACGTGGGGGACAGGTAATGTAGTAAAACTATAACAACTTTCATTATGAATTTCTTTTAAATTTATCACTGGTAACAAATAAAATATTTAATAGCAGATACCCATAACTTTGTCTAGGTTATTTGTTACCTTAGCAAGATATTTTATGCACAGAGAAGAAATATAAGCACCACACCACTTGTGCCACTATTCTACAACAAGAAAACACATCAATTGATAGAAGTTTGGTGTTACGTATTCCGCAATAACTACTCGTTAGATTTCAACCAATTTTTTTACATTATTTCATAGATGAGTTGATGATATCGTAAGTACAATAGCTTTTCATAAAGTCGCAATTAGACATAGAATTTTCTTCTACAATATTACTCAGTCTGATTCTGAAAGTAGCAGGATAGTCTAGTCCACTAGTGTCTATACTACCTCTGAAGGACTTATAAAAAACACCTTCGAAAGAGTTTTTCATAACATTCCAAGTATAATGTAGAAAAAAAAACAATATATCATAAAAAAAGAAAATAAACCAAACAATATCTATTCACCACTCACGGATATATGTCCACTTGACCCTTATACCAGGTGAAGGTTAAATACTCACAGTGTTCCTAGTGACACATCATGGTCACATTTAACATATAAAATAATAATATCAAAACAAATACTAATAAACAACAAAGAAAACATAAATTAAAGTTTCTTCTGAGACTTTCAAAAGTATAAACACAATAGTAATAAACTTAGGTGCAATGACCTGTGCCGAAAGCTGCAATGGGCGACTCGGAGTTAATAACTTTCCATAATAAAACGGACAATAAACCGTTTTGTTTCTGACGTTCCCACGTTCACTTTCAAGTGAAAGTGAAATCACCCGACGATCTGTGCTTTAAAATAGACGCTTAAAGGATTGTGTGTAATCTTTGTAATTTTCTAGATAATGATTATATACAAATACTAGCTGTTACCCGCGGCTCCGCACGCTCTTTTTTAAAATGTATTAAAGAAATGTAAAATTGTGGGTGGGTTTTTCTAGATAATGATTATATACAAATACTAGCTGTTACCCGCGGCTCCGCACGCTCTTTTTTAAAATGTATTAAAGAAATGTAAAATTGTGGGTGGGTGTGTACATTACAGAAACGCTTTTTCAAAAACATTTGTAACTTCGACACGAACGCCATCTACTGTAACATGTAACGTGTACATTAGATATATGAATACTAATAATATATCGAATGGGATGGGATTTATCATCAGCAACATACCTGAAATTTCAACCTACTATATACCAAACTCAGTACTCACTAACACTATATAAGAAAGTAATGAAAATTATAAGCTATACATTATCGAATAATATATCTTAAATCTTTTATTATATAGATATAATATGCCCGTATTGTCTATATACTTAAGTTATTCTTATACGTTGCTATAAACGCTGAGTTATGTAGAAGCAAACGCGGTAAATAAAACAATATGGCCGCCAAATTGACCAAAAAGATGATATAATTCATATTACATACAAATATATGACTTTCAATTAGGTATATTTATTATTATTGGAGTCCAGTAAGGTACACATCTATCGCGGTTGTAACATATGTTTGATCAATTTCACACGAACGAATGCCCAGGTAGCAGTTAATCACTACATAGTGTACCAATTCAAATAAAAAAAGAATCATTAAAATCGGTTCACAATTGACTAAAATATCGATTAAAATACATAAAAAAATACATACAACCGAACATAGTAACCTCCTCCTTTTTCGAAGTCGGTTAAAAAAAAGTCCTCTGTCAGCTTATCTGTTCGCGATAAAGTCAAAAACTACCATTTTCACCAGTTTTTTACCATATTTTCACCAGTAGATAGAATGATAATTTATGGGGAAGGTTTAGGTATAATTTGTCAAGGTTTTCATTTTATTATCCGTCTCCGTCCGTATAACGTCTTCCGAGCCCGCTAGTTATCTGCCCGTAAAAGCCCCGTGAAAGTCGGTCCAATCAATTAGGAGATAGAAGGATATTGCGGACGAAGTCTTGAGAAACAAAATAAAATAGTCTAAGTTACTTCTTATAAGGTGAGTTATCTTCCAGTGAAAGTCCCGTGAAAATCAGTTCAAGCATTACGGATATTCCACTGCGTCCGAAGGCGAATAAAAAACCTAAATTATTTTTTATGAGGTCTGTTATCTATCAGTGAATACCCCGTGAAAATCGGCCCAAAGTAATGCGGACGAAGCCGCGGACAAATAAAATACAATATGTCAACCGCTATAATTTCGGTTATCTGGCAGTAAAAAGTAAAATTCCCGTTAAAATAGGTCCAGTCGTTTTGGAGATTACCCAGAACAAACAAACAAACAGACAAAATATAATAATATAAAAATATAGACAAAGTATAAAAAAAGTTTTTTTTGGTCATTTGTAGCCATATCCATTCATCAAAAAGTTGTTATTTTAATTGTACATACACAAACTTTATTTTTATAATACGTAATAGAGAACAAATAAAAAATTGGAAATAAAAGTAGTATGAACTATTTGAATAGGAAAACAAAATAAACTTTGAAAATGTTAGCTTTGATACTTACCACATAACTTCAGAATTGGCAGTATGGATTAATTCCTTCGCCTATGAACTATTTGAATAGGAAAACAAAATAAACTTTGAAAATGTTAGCTTTGATACTTACCACATAACTTCAGAATTGGCAGTATGGATTAATTCCTTCGCCTATGAACTATTTGAATAGGAAAACAAAATAAACTTTGAAAATGTTAGCTTTGATACTTACCACATAACTTCAGAATTGGCAGTATGGATTAATTCCTTCGCCTGTCCTATTGGACGAATATTATTACTACTACTTACCACGTTACCATGGCAACGTATATAATAATAACGTAATCGCTCAAAAGCAAAAAAAGTGCCCGATTTTGAAACATTCTTCATTGGTGCTCTGCTTCTATTGGTCTTAGCGTGATTATATATAGCCTATAGCCTTCCTCGATAAATGAGCTATCTAAAACCGAAAGACTTTCTCAAATCGGACTGGTAGTTTCTGAGATCATAGCGTTCAACCAAACAAACAAACAAACAAACTCTTCAGCTTTATATATTAGTATAGATTAAGCATCTATTTTTTTTAATTATTCATTTAGAACGAGAATCGAGTGCAGAGTTGCCTCCATAAATATCGCTACTGTCTAAACATTCAGCCTGTATAGGTACTTTCGGTACAAAATTCACGGTAATACATAAAAAGTGGTGTATATCACAGAGTAGTTCTCGTCGCCCGCCAGCGCACTGCAGCAGCCCTCCCCCTGCACCTCCAGTCCCGTTACCAGTCGCAGCACTTCGTAAGAGAACACCATCCGGAAGGTTTATGGACACCATAAACCCGCTGCTTTCATTCTCCAGCGATGACATCGCTGACATGGATAGGGAGGTTCGTAGTAACTCTTCAATGACTTTGGCTACTCTGAATATAATCTTACTTTCAGCCTTATGGATACTGTCTAAAGTCAGTAAACATACAAAATAAAGTTAAAATATCATCATAGGAATTTATTTAACCTTTTTTTCCTATATTCTAGCTTCGCAAAGTGACTGCACTGTGCCTGATGGTGAGCACAGTATAATCCAAAAACAATGGCTTTATCCCTCGCCGGTCGCCGCTGTCATGCCGGCCAACGTAAATGTCTCTTCACGTTACGTTTGAAGGTCCCCATGTTATAGTTGAGATGTTTCAATGTCATACATTTATTATAACGTTTTTTTTTTTCGAACTGACTACGCTATTGACCAAGCAAGGTCTTAACAGCTTCACCGGACTACTAAAGCGAGCGCTTAAGGCACTCAGCCGATTTTATTTTGACAACTAACTCAAGGGTGTGCCGGATGCATGCATTTCGCGATCTATGTGAGCTAACCTAAGCTGAGCTAACTATTCATACATATATGAGTTGTTGAAACATATATGTGTACCAGGCATACATACCTCAATAACTCTTATATATATTTCGTATCGGATAATATTCTAAACTATTTCAGTTTTTCAGTTTATTATAACACATATTTACAATTATATTGATAACTAAAAAGATGTAGATACGTCATATTCGCTTTGCTAAAACTTGGCTAACTAGCTTATTTTTGACGGCTGCCCCTTCAATCCGCCCGTATCTAAGCAATATATAACTATTTCTTGTTCACCACCGATATTGAGAACATGCCACTTTACTTCCACATTTTATCTAAGACAGTGCGGCGTTACAATATTACTTTACGTATGTGTGCGTTATCGTGCTGTTTGTTTTGTCAAAATGTCATGTAGGTAACGTATCTACAACTTTTTAATTATAATATCGTTGCATATTTATACCTGAATTTGTGTTATCTATACACAGAGCTGTCAAAAACATTGCCCAGGACTATACCTTTATGTTTTTATACTTTTGACATAGGCTTTTTTTTTATTAAAACTAGTGTTAAAGTTAAAACCTAAGTGAATAATGTGCCAAAACTTGACAACAATTTATATTTAGGTCCGTTTGTGCTTGTGATCATATATCTATTAAAAATTGGGGTGTAAGGGGTGTCAAATAACATCATAAGACTTAAGACACCCAAGCCAACCTCACCTGCACGTGGTGCACTCTGCTGAATAACGAACGAGGCAATGGCGAAAGCGGGGTGGTAGGGTTCTACAGCCCGACTGGGTCGCAACCAACATGTATATGGCGAAAAAGCCCGTCATAGTGATTCGCTTCTGCGGGTCGCGTTTCGGGATCAGCCTGTGCATATTCAGCTTTTTGCAGGCCGGCATGATAGTGGCGGCCGGCGATGGATAGTGTGTCACTCGGTGATCGCCATTGTTTTTGGATTGTACTGTGCTTACCATCGGGCACAGTGCAGTCATTTTGCCGTGCTACTATTTAAAAAAAAATCTATTTCAGGTGGAAGATATATTTAACGAATCTGATGAGAGTTCTTCACATGATGAAAAAGTAGGCGATGACGATTTAGATGATGAAGAAAATCCACCAGAGAATCGCTTAATTTCATTAGAAGAAGATAATTCACAGAACAGGTAAATTTGAATATAAATTATTTTTGAATTTTCTGGTGAATATAATAATTCTGTACTATGTTTCTTTGGAAAAGAGTTTCTTTTTTTATTAAACTGAATTACTACTTTTATAATATTAATTATAACGATATAATTACAGATAAATATATTTATGGTACACACACAACAAACTAACTTTGCCACTGTCTATTTTGAAAAATTATCAGCTTTAATGTAACAAAGATATTATTGAGGCAACTTATAAATTAACACAAAGCCATAGTAGAATTGAATATGCGACTAATTTTATTTTATATCTATACAGATTGCAAATGACACGGGAAGACAGTTCAAGTGAGTCAGATGCAGGTCAGTTGAAACTGAAATCTTATTTTCTCGTTAATGTCATTTTTTTTAAGTTATACTTCTTTTGGCGCGTTAGGGAAAAATGATGAGAGGGCCCGCGAGGTAGACCCTCTAAGTAGCCCTCTCCGCCAACGGAGGACCGGCAGGAGGAGGCGGCGCTTTGCCCAACTCCGCCCGCTACTGTAGCCGGACCTGAGGGTATGGGCCGGGGGCCCATCTCCTCATTGCACAGGTTCGGCGGACGAGGGGGGGCAGCCGGTGTGTACCCGGTTGCCCCTCTATAGGTAGGAGCCCGGCGGTCACCTTCCGCCGGGTGGACCGTTGAGGCGGCTCTTCAAAGGGAGAAGCATAGATCGATCCCTTGCCGCCCCAACAATACGGTCGGACGGTACACCGTGGGGTTTTAGTCCGTGCGAGTCGGACATAACCCACCCTCTCCCCCGGAGGGCGTATCCATAAGGGATTTCCCCACGTATAAAAAAAAAGAAGGATGATCGATATTCATCGATGATGAATAAACATCGATGTTTTGCTGCAAAACATGTATGTACATGTACATTGATGTATTGATTTTGATAACATCGACGTTATGATCTAGATCACAAAAATGAAAATTCGTAAAAAAAAATGTGTCAGTTGTTTCTGTGCATGCATATTTTAGATTATGGTTGTATTCTTAATGTTAATTGAAATTATGCCGGAAATGGTATTTGAAGACTTATGCCCCATGATTATGCATACAGATACCGATGATCCTCGACCTCGTAAAAGACCACGGAGGTCTTCACCCCCTTCCGATGATGATCCGCCTGATGATGACGACAGTTCTTGGAACCTCATGGGTGCTGCTCTTGAAAGAGAATTTCTGGCACAAGACTGATGCCGGATATACACGCTAATTAATCAAATTATGGGACAATTTCTAAATAAATACTTTTTTTTTAAAGAAGTTTTTTATTAACCACAAACTAGTAAGAAATTGTAAAGGAGGACATTGATAGGTACTTTAGTAGTACAATTATTGTATCGTGGAATGCTTATGAAAATTAAACATACAAAAGTGACTGTCTCAAAACAAAATGGTTATTTTATTGCAATTTTATTAGATTTAGAATAGTATCAGGCTGATTCGATAACTATAACAGAATATTTATAATTCTGTTTCGTAAATTGTCTACAAATATATTAATGTTGTATATACTATTATCAGATGTTTTTATGTAATGTACTTTGTATTTTAAAGAGTTGAATAATAATTATTTATTAATTTAGAAGTTAGAAAACATTTTACCTTTTTTCCAATTTTGTTAACACCTTTTTATTTTACATTTTAGGTGACAAATTATTCTTAGTTTATATATACCAAGATTTTCTAAAGTAGGTATCAAAAGTAAACAAAAATCTACAAAGTGTGGTCATATTTTGGCATACTTGCAATTAACCAGTACGTTGTTCTAAACGATACCGTCAAAAAACTGTTTGGACTGTACATTGAAAAAAAAAACTGACATCTTTGACATAAGTTTTGGAATAGGAAACATAAGACAAACCTTTATGAACTATTGTAAAATATCAAAAGATTTAAATTACTTACTATAATCATCCCTATCAGATTAATTTACGTATTCACCAGCCTACATTAACTGTACTTGTTTAAATTTGGCAATATGGATTTGGATAGCTAACATCAAAGTGTTTGAACTGCTACTTTATTAAAACAGTACTAAGCATTTTTTTTTTTCACTATAGATTGCTTTCATTATTATTAATTTTATTGTTTGTAACCAATCTTCTACATTACCACTGCCAATACTTAGTTTTTTTTTATATATCACAGGAGGCAAACCAACGGATGGGTCACCTGATGTTAAGTGATCACCAATGTCCATAGACACTTGCAACACAAGAAGAGACGCTAGTGCGTTGCCGGCCTATGTTTGGAAGAAGGAGGAATGGGGAAGTGGGGAGAGGGGTTGGGTATCCGGCGCTCTCACTGACCGAATGAAACACAACAATGCAAGTACTGTTACTTCACGTCGGTTTTCTGTGAGAGGGTGGTACTACCCTGGACGAGCACCCATTCATGCTGAAACCAGTAGTAGCTTCAGCATGGCTCTACCACTGTTTTTTTTCTCAAACTGACTATGCTATTGACTGAACAAGATCTTAATAAGTAAAAATATTAAAGTGTCTTGTGATAATATAAATATTCTATTTTTTTTTTTTTTATGTCATAGGTGGCAAACGAACAGGTGGGTCACCTGCTGTTAAGTGATCACCACCATCCATGCACACTAACAACCCCAGAGGAGTCGTAAGTGCGTTGCCATCTTTCGGAGGGAAGGGTTAGGGGAGGGAAAAGGAGAGGAGAGGGGAGATGGGTCTCCGGCGCTCTCACTGACCGAACGAAACGCAACAATGCAAGCACTGTTACTTCACGTCGGTTTTCTATGAGAGGGTGGTACTACCCCGGGCGAGCCGACCCATTCATGCTGAAACCAGTAATAGTTTCAGCGTGGCTCTACCACCATTAAAATGACCACCATTCTATTAAGATTGTGGCTTTCTTGTTAGAACTTTCCAGAGAGTTTTTGTGGCATTTCAGTATTCATGTTTCATGGTATTATTTCCCATCCACTGTAATTGTGCACAATAACCATACTATATTATGTTAAACACCATCAATATTACAAAATATAGATCTAAATAACACAAATTATGAATAAAATATAAAAACCACTACTAGACATTCCAAGATCCTGACAAAAAAACCTATGTGTGTATACCTGTGTAGTAAACCGAGCTATAAGTAGCTAGACACAAAAAAAATTAAGCAGGGCTGTTATTCTGCCAGTTTTATCTCTGCTACTAGAAATCCCTAATATCTATTTTGGAACTACATATCTCACTTGTTTTAATTATAAAAAAATATGCAGTTTTCTTATGTTACTACTTATGTCACTTTGAGTTTGGTGTTAATTAAAGCAATAATTGTAGTCCAGTGAAGCTGTTAAGACCCTGCTTGGTCAATAGTAGACAGTTCGAAAAAAAAAAACAATAATTAATTGATAAAATATATCCTATATCACATTTCCTGATACATTTGACTTCTATGTAAAATTTTATCAATATCCATCAAAGAGATCCAGTTTTATTGAAGTATAAACAGTCAAACATAATTACACATACATAATATTTATTAACATTAAACTAAATAACTAACTAATTTCAAAATTATCTAACAATATTTTCACATCTACATTGGTAACATCTTAAATTGCATAAGGGTCTTTCTCGTCAAATACATGAAACTTTGTATAGGTTGGTTTCGAAGTGAAATCTTTTTTGCCATCCTGCCAACCTCTTGGCGGTGCTTTTTCGTAATCAAAAGCTGATTCTAATTTTCCATACAGTTCTGCTTGTCTATCCATGTCTTCCCTGTACCGTTCTTTTGCCACTTTCTTGCCTGTAACGGGATCTGTAATATCTCCGAATGGGTATACAACTTCTTTGACTTCATGTGTAATCAATTTTGTTAGTTTGTGTGGTAGAGCTTGTATCAAAACGATGTCGCCAGTTTTACATACTTTTGCAGGATCGTGACAATAGTAGAATTCGTCTTTTCGAAAATACTGAAACAATACTGCTTATAGAAATGGGTCTTATAAGAAATTTAACAAAAAATTGGTCAATAATAATACAAACCATTAGTAAATTCTCATCTAATTCTAATTTTTTTACTCTTATCTTGGCCGCATTTTGTTTCATTGTAGGAACACATTGGCCAAGTAAAAGAAATTTTCTAGCAGATTCTGCAACATTACGAGCCATTATTTTTAATTTAAAGATATTTTTTTTTCTAACCTCCAAAAACTAAGTAAACACTCTCCTAGTGGTGTTCGATATATATCGATATATCAGATAAATTTTATTCTACGTCATTACAATATTGATTTAATTCATCAAAATGAGTAATCTGAAATTGATTTCTTCTATGTAAAAAACTGCAGATCGATCGTTCAACGAAGTCACACTAAATTCAGTATTTTGTTCTTTTAAATGACAGATGATAAGATCCGATAAAATTGTAAACAATAGTTTCAATTTTGGACTCACCTTTAGTTGAAAAAGGGTTTTCATTTAGATCCAAAGAGACTGATCAACACAACCTGTTTCAGCGAAATTAGAAAACAAAATTAGCCGTTGCAGGATCAAGCGATAATATGAAGCGGATCAGCGATTTGTCAGAACATAGAAAAAATAGCTAAGCCTTAATACATGTTTGAAATAATAGTGAATATTTTATATTCTTAAGAATAATCAAATCAACTTACGTTTATCAAATGTATATATTGAAATAATCCCGGTAACAGAATCATCTATTAGTCACAAATTGTAATCCATAACTTTTTATGGTCTAACAACTAAAATACCGTCCTCAAATTTTGATGTCAGAACAAATGCTTGAGTTCCCCACCCCTAGAATGGGCATTACGCTAACAAAAGCACAGACTACTAAGAGGATAGATAGTCCGATCGGGCTCTCGTGATAATTGGACGCGTGCGCTTAGTGATTCTCGATACGTTTTTTAACAACCTGTTCGTAACATCATCCAGTCAGTTTGTGAAGTGTTTTTACGCGTGTGTTTCTTTTTCGTATCGAGAATCTCAGTTTATCGTGTATTCTCGTTTCAGTCAATCTACTCGTTTCTTTGACTCGTCTCTCGTTACGCGTTCTATTCAGAACGTAGGAAACCGTACTTTTCAGTACGTCAAGCCGCACTTTTCGGTGCGTGGCCGTGCTCGTCGTGTCGCCGCGCCGGCTGAAGAGAAGAAAGAAGTGTTAGGGCTTCCCCCTAGGTACTGTAGGTCCCCTGTGAGGCATTGCACATCGCCCACAGCTCCCTTTGATCCGGACTCGGATAGTCCGTTAAATTCATTAAGGCGCGCCCCCCTGCCCCTCTGGCGGGGAGGTTTTGATGTCTTCCTCCGCCCGCTCCCCCCTTTAGGCTCCGGTATGACCCAGTCCATTTCACCCGAGCGCGAGCTCGCAGCTTTCCGCGGTTTCACCGCGAACATGTGTCCGGAACTACTCACGGAGTACGACCGGTTCTGTCGCGACGTCCTCAACCATGCCAACGGCGGTCCCCTGCCGAAAGTCCTCAAGAATCCAAAATTTGTTCTGAAGAACTCATTCTCCCTGCTCCAGCATGCGAGTCAGTCCGCTGCTCGTGAAGCAGCCATCCTTATGATAACTAAAGTAAGATACGAAATGTTTGATTGTCTTTCAGGCTCTGTCTCTTTCTATTCAACCTCCCCAAGAGCGCTGAACGTTTAACACAACAGTTCTTTCATACCTCCTCCATGGTAGCATTAAACGTTTGACGCAACCTTGTTGGAAGTCGCTTTAGAAGTTTCACTTCAATTTAAAACATTTCAGTCCTATTGCTGATCATATTTCTATTTCTTAATAGAAGCTTTAAGTTTTGCATTTTCTAGGTCTCAGTATCGAATAATAAAATGTGAACTAATTACAAAATATCAATGTTTGTGTTCAATATAACATAATAACATGACATATCATAGCAATAAAAACACTATTTTCATTCACATGAATATTCTTCCACTGATGTGGCGACGTTCGATATATTTCGATTTAAAATTTAACATTAATATTTTGCTAATGAAATATCGGGTTGTTAGACTTTCTTGCATATATCAATATATGCAATTAATACGTAACAGAAAACTATTCAAGGATCCACAATGTCTTAAGGTGCTTTATTTTATCTATGTTAGAAGCGTATTAGAATTTGCTAATTTGATTTGGGGACCTTTTTTTAAAATTTATATTGATAATATGGAAGTAATTCAACGAAAATTTATTAAACACCTCAATTATAAAGCTAAAATATTTAACCTATCATATGAAGAATCATGTAAACACCATAAAATAAATACTTTGGAAGATATACGCCAACTAACGGATATGTTATTCTTGTTTGATTTAGTTTATAACATATTTGATTGTCCAGAGCTATTTGAAAAGATAAGCTTTAATGTACCTTCCAGACGCACTAGGCTTGTTCCATTATTTTCAGTTCCCTCATCCAAAACTAGATACTCGCAAATGTCGCCATTTATTCGCATTCCAGACATATATAACAGCGAATTCTCTGAACTAGATCCATTTAGCACTTATCGCTATTCTTACAGAAATGAAATACTACAATCTCTGTCCCGGAAAAAGTAGTGCCATAATTGTAATTTCATCATCAATGTATTCCTAACACTAATACGCTTACCTTTCACAAACATACCTACCCATGCCATACACTCTCACTTATAAAACAAAACTCTATACACACACCTTGATGGGGTGTAAGGGGTCTCGAATAACATCATAAGACTTGAGACACCCAAGCCAACCTCACCTGCACGTGGTGCACCCTGCTGAATAACGAACGAGGCAATGGCAAAAGCGGGGTGGTAGGGTTCTACAGCCAGACTGGGTCGCAACCACCATGTATGTGGCGAAAAAGCCCGTCATAGTGATTCGCTTCTCCGGGTCGCGTTTCGGGATCAGCCTGTACATATCCAGTTTTTCGTAGGCCGGCATGACAGCGGTGACCATCGATGGATAATGTGTCACTCGGTGGTCGCCATTGTTTTTGGATTGTACTGTGTTTACCATCAGGCATAGTGCAGACATTTTGCCGTGCTATTATAAAAAAAAAACACCACACACTCACACCCCACACACCTATACTTGTACCTAGATTTTCGTTAAAGAAATTTTGTTCACTCTCTAATAATAAAAATTGTTACAATTTGTGTACTTCGTAATTGGCGTATTGAATACATTGTTTTTTTTTTCTTTATTTAATACACATTGTCAGCTGTGAAGGACCTATATGGAATAAATAAATATCGAACACTTTAAAACCTGTCATATTAGTGATAAATATATTTTTAAGTGAAATATCTATAGGTGCGGGTGAACCTGGTTCTTGGCGTGGCGAGTGTGTGAGACGTGACGACGCGATATCATGCCCAAGCGACTGTGCGCAATTTCTCTTTCCGCACTGAGCTCGCATACCTATAGTGTAATTTGGTACATGCCAGAGTTCGAACTTGCGGATAACGAAATGATATTCCACCGTTCAAACTGTTGTGAATGAAATACGTGTTCATGTAAGACTCAGTTTTTTAATTATACCCTCGATATACAATACATAACACAAACCACTAGCCCATCACAACTTAAAAAACTTGGTAACTGGTGGACTGAAAAATATTGGTACACATAATTATCTTATTTAGATAAAACAATAACAAGATCAATATGATTCAATAACGTTTGTGCAAATGGCCTTTAGAACTGTAATGTAACATTTATGGTATAAATTGTCTAACAAATATTAAAACCTGTGAGTCATTGTCAAGCTGAATTAGATTTTTTTTTAAATAAAGACGATATATATCGCTATTTTATTTCGATATATAGAACGCTGTATTAATATCTTTTTAAATATCGATATATCGATATTTTTGAATCACAATCCTATCACAAAATATATTTGAAGTGTTACCAGGTTGTTCTAATTTCTTTACCTGAAATAACCTCATGACAAAGATACTGTACCTAGAATATGATAGATATTAAGTAAATAAAACTGATATGGATTGCCAAAACGATTACTAATTATTAAGGAAAAACTCTTGTTTGCATATATGTAAAAAACTGTACTTTTAAAATACCTGTAACTAATTCATTTGAGAAATACCATAGATTAAAACTTAAAGATATTAATGTATTAAACGTTTATATTTCTTTAGATGTAATATTATGTCACTAGTAATAGAAACAATAATTTAATCTCTTACATACACATATGCACATACATACATTTGTTGTGTACCTAGTAGAGAAAAGTTTGTAACATCACTTTTTGTGATAGGTATTAAATAACTATTAAAATTTTATAATAATGTTTATTATACATGTTATAATATATCGTAATTCATAATGAAATTAACAATAAATACATTATACAAATATATTAGAAGCACAAATACCTGACATTATTAATCCAATCTTGGTTAGTTACCCAGACAAAGTTAAAATTGCAACCCATAGCACCAGTTCCATGTATAGTCATTACTATAGTCTGTTAAGAAATAACCTATAGTATACTAAAGATACATTCTTATGATGGAACAAGCTTTGTTATTGGCTTAATTAGTGTAATAAGAGCTGCAATTGACGACATTGCCCCAAGAGCTCCTATAGAACTTGGGCTCAACTTAGTGAAGCCTAAATGAGTTAGTGGAATAAATACATCACACAAATTCTTAAGTGTATCAATAAAAACATCTTTATGACAATTTATAAGCATATATACATGTTTAGTAGTTTTAGCAAAATCAAAACCTCTTGCTGAAACATTTAACAATTCGGACCGCTTTAAAAATGAAGAATTGTGTAATTGCAATAAGTGTAAGATCTCATAAATGTCTCTCGCCAGGTTTGCTATAATTGAGAGTAACCAAAATTTGTTCGCTGTACGATTCCAATGGTCCGAGTCCGTCCTCAAAAATCCACTTTTCGTTAACCATACAATATGATCAGCATACAAATACAGACTCTGAGCCAGTTTGCTCACTGTCAGAGTTAATTTTAAAAATGGATCTTCTATGTTTATGCTGCTGAGGGCTGTATAGCAAATGTCTATACATCTTCCAAGCCTTAAAACTGAAAATTAAATTAATTTGTTGTTCACTATAAATATCTAAAATACATAAAATAAAATAAAATACAGATATAATTTAAAGTGGCAAAGCTAGGCAATTGGTGGTTACTCATCTTTCTTGGTTGGTTGAAACTATTACTGATTTCAGCATGAATGGGTGGCTCGTGAAATAACAGTGCTTGCATTGTTGCGTTTCGTTCGGTCAGTGAGAGCACCGGAGTCCCATCTCCCCTAACCTTCCCCCCAAAGGGTGGCAACGCACTTGCAACTCCTCTAGTGTTGTTAGTGTCCATGGACAGTGGTGATCACTTAACATCAGGTGACCAATCTGTTCGTTTGCCACCTGACATAAAAAAAAAATCAAAAGGAAAAGGAAATCCCACATTGAATTTAACATATGAAAAGAGCAAGTTTGAAATTGTATGCTTTTGTAAAGTATATATCTCGGTTTCAGATAAATATTTACATTAAATAACCCAGTGTTTAACATTATAAATTTTATTTTAAAGAAGTATACATACTTTTTCTAAATGAACTTAATGTAACTTCTAAGTTCTTGATTCTGTCCACAGAGTATTTATTTGCATTTCTTATTTCTAATTGATGCCAAACTAATTTACTTGTATACTGAACTAATCTGAAAGAGATTTTATAAGTATTATTATTATTCCCTATCAAGTTTAAAAACCAAATTCTAGATGCAGTCTTCACTAAGAAATTTATAATTGGAAACTGATTTTGTTTCTTTTGAGTTCACTAACATATATTTATGTGTTTTGTGAAATATCATGAAAAACAAAGTATATGGAATTGATAACAAAATCTCGAGAACTACTATTAAGGAAGCGCTATGTATAGAGTTATGTTTACCTTGCTAACTTATCTCTGCCATTAGATTGATTATTTACTTTTATTATAATATCCATTGTGATTTAAAACTGAACTTTGTATTGCTAGGTGTTGAAAACAATTGCGATGAGTATGACTTTGTACATTTGGTATTTCCAAGTACATACGTTTGTAAAATATCTTCGAAGCTGTACTACATTTATTTCGATGTACAGTAAATAAATTAAGTACGCACATTGAATAATAAATTACAGGCACATTCGGTTTTACTTCGAAAATACTGGTACTTATCACTTTTTGTTTACATTGATAATATGTAATTCCGTTTAGGGATGTAACGTTACATCGATATTTTAACATTGATATTTTAAGTCCCCAATATTGACGATACATCGCTCTTTATATACGATGTTTCCATATGTGTAGTGCCTTCTATTGCATTCTTTGCCTGCTCAATTCCTCAATCACTAGTGAACAGTCTTATAGATACTGCTTCGTCGTCCGTCTTCTGTCGTCCATTATGCGTTAGAGTGTTGTGTATTAAGCTACTTTGAAGAAATCAGTGAAAGAAATTAACATTGTATGAATTTATACGATTTAACCTTTTTTTTGCTGACTGTAGGCATCTAACTGAAAATTTTCGAATGTTTTTCAATTTGGAGTATTAAAATTGTGTTTTTAATCTGAACTTAATATTTGGAATGGTAATGCGAAATCAATAGTAAATAAGATATCTATACATTTCAATTTCAATCTGCGTCTTAGAGTACGAAATACATAATAAATACAAATATTCATATGATACACGCATGTTAAAGTGAGCACAATATTTATATAAATCATTGAATCATTTTGAATTGAACCATGGGCGCCTCTATATTGGTATTGGCTGCTCTGCCAAGCACCTTTCACTTTAACCATACTTCGCGGCCGACTGTAATGTGACATGCGATATACGGAGGAAAAAAATTGAAATAATGCAAAATAGTTATGATGTGACTTGTTGCTCCTACACAAGTAAATTTTATTTAATCGTATGGCTTTAATGGAGTAATGGGGGGGGGGGGCATACGTTACTCGCACCTGCAGGAAGTTTACCTCTCATCCTTCTGCACGTGTTCTCTGAGTGGTGCTAAAGAGTATCAACTTTTGGCAGCTGCACTGTTCCACAAATCAATTGAACCTTGCAGCCATAAATAGAGTAATACGAATACGATTGTGTAAGACACAAGTAAATTATTTAATAATATAAGATGACATGAAGGTTTATTTCCAGAGCTTCATAAATTGGCGGTAATATAGTAGCTTATTGTAAGTTGTAAGTATACAGTAAGCCATTCATTTTAGAAGCTGGCAAGCAAGCAATTACCCTAGAAAGAAACCGCCTCTTTTTGAGTTCTATTTCGCGAAATAAATATTAGTTATCTTGTTTTAAATCTACATTTTTATCATATTCATCTTTATTTCATTATTTTTCTATAACATCTGAATATTGGCATATTGTTATAGAAATTGATGTATTAAAAGAGAAAACATCGATGTTGTATATTGATATTTTTGTTAACGTATTACATCGTTAATTACATAGCATTGCCAATCCAACACCATTCTGAAAGTTATCTAGACAATATAGAAATGTATTTATTCCATTTTTGAAGGTTCATCTTACCATGTTGTTTAAAACTTTATTCCTTTTACCTGGTTGATGAAAATAAAATGCATAATTTTCAATTTAAGTAATATACTTAATAATTATTATAAATAAACTTATTTCAAAAAGATTTATAACTCTAAATTACTGTTAGATTAATAATATTACGTTTATGCGCAGCCGCAGTACAATTTCTTTTTTCTGTTTACGCCTATATATAGTTATATTTACAGCTGACTTATTGGGAATAATGAATTATTTTAACATGCTATATCGGTTTAAATCCATAGTCTAGATCTAAGGTATAGGTTGTAAATTTGCAAAAAGGATGGTACCAAAATTACGTTGAATAGGTACTGAACAAGAATTGGATATGGCAACATTTTCGTTGTCGTCCATGTTGGGGTTTAGTTCGCGTGATTGTGCTTTGTAGCTAAAAAGTTGTTTTATGTATTTTTGTATTCAGTTTTGTGATTTTATTAGTGTTAAATAGCGTTTTTCATGTTTTCGGTTTGTTTAGTGAACTAACCAAAGTGACATTCGCCGTTAATTCGTTTGTGGTAAGACAAGGTTGTGCGCCGCCGTGATACCTACTTCTCGAACAAAGCGACATTTTGAAGTGACGTGTAATGTTGTGCATTTCAGATAGTGGTTCGACGTACTGAGCTTACATGATTGGATTACCGCGTAGCGATAGAGATAGAGATCGAATAACGGTGAAAATTCGTAACATGAAGCGGAGTTCGTCGAGGGACAGTATGCCGCGCTCGAAGAGAACGCGTAGTAGCATTGGTAGATATGACGACAGTTCGGATGAGCGCGTCACTCCGGAGAGGGTGCGGCGCCGGGTCCGATCTCCAAGTCCGCGCGGTCGGTACGTGTCGCCCCACCGTGACGAGTATGTGCGCTCCCGTGAAATTAGAGAAGAGTCCGTTCGTAGTTATTACAAAGTACTTTGTGTTAGCGCACTACATCCAAAAGCTTCTGACGAAATTGTGAAAGATACTCTGTATAGGGAGTACAAAAAATTTGGTGACTTAAGTATTAAAATATCCCATGAGTTAGATGAAAGGGTAGCCTATATTTGCTTCAGGAGTACCGAAGATGCAAGAGACGCAAAACATGCAAAACCTAGAATAATATTGTATGATAAGGTTGCTATAGTTGATCCTGTTTATGAACCGGTCAGGTCAGAGTACAGAAGCCGACCCAGAAGTATTACTCCGCCAGACTATGATCGTTCATACTCTTATGCTTGGTCGCCTGTGCCTGAACGTCGTAGACCTCCTCCTGATGATAGGGCTTATGGGATCCCACCTACAGTACCTCCTCATCATAGAGATTTTAGGCCACCTATGCATGAATATCCTATGGCAGGTCCTCATGGTCCTCCGATGCATCACAGACCACCTATGCATCACCCTCCACACCCACATTACATGCCGCGTCCATACATGCCTCGTCCTCATCATCCACCATTTGAAAAAATTGAAAACAAAAAAGACAAATTTCCTAATTATTTACATCACGTCCAGCCTGAAGATGATCCACTAGCTACTAGAACACTATTTGCAGGCAACTTAGAAATAAACATATCTGATGAAGAGCTTAGGCGTATATTTGGCCGCTATGGCATAGTAGAGGACATTGATATCAAACGTCCGCCCCCAGGCACTGGGAATGCATTTGCCTTTGTACGCTATCAAACTTTAGACATGGCTCATAGAGCAAAAGTAGAATTATCTGGACAGTATATTGGCAAATTTCAATGCAAAATAGGATATGGTAAAGCAACACCCACTACTAGAATCTGGGTAGGAGGTCTTGGTCCATGGACATCAGTGACTCAGTTAGAAAGAGAATTTGATAGATTCGGTGCTATTAAAAAAATTGAATATGCAAAAAATGATCCTCATGCATACATCCTTTATGACTCTATAGATGCTGCACAAGCAGCTGTCAAAGAGATGAGGGGTTTTCCTTTGGGTGGCCCTGATAGACGTCTTCGCATTGATTTTGCTGATGTCGGCACTGGAGGTCCATATAGGCCTAAGCCTTATGCACCACCTGTAGGAGAAGATGGTAGGCCTGTTGAAGGTTATGAAGCGTATGAAGGTGGCACTTGGGAGGATGGTTATGCTTATGGAACACCAGGATATAGAGGAAGAGGGGGACACAGAGGACGTGGACGTGGTGTATATAGAGGTGTGTATCATGGGGCGGGTGATTATCGTGATGAGGAATGGAGGCGAGCCCCTCTGGATCCTGAATATGAAAGTAGAATTCGACGTTCAGGATCTCGAGAACCAGGAGTAGATAGGTCAAGGTCACATTCTCTGAGGCATCGTTCGCCAGATACAGATTCTGATGGATCACCACGTAGAAGTGGTGGTATGCTTGCTTCAGCCAGAACTCTTCCTGAAGTGGCACGTAAAGCCACTACTGTATGGAATGGAGCATTAATTTTGAAGAATTCTTTGTTCCCTACAAAGTTCCACTTGACAAATGGAGATTCTGATATAATTGACAGTCTAATGAAGGATGAGGATGGAAAGAATCAGTTAAGAATAACACAAAGATTGCGTTTGGACCAGCCAAAATTAGATGATGTGCAGAAGAGGATCTCAACTTCCAGTTCACATGCAATATTTTTGGGTGTAGCAGGATCAACTGCATCTATCACAAATGATGATGCAACCATTCAGACAAGGCCAATGAGAAATTTGGTGTCCTATTTAAAATTAAAAGAAGCAGCAGGAGTGATATCCCTTTTGAATAAAGAAACTGAAGCGACTGGTGTGTTATATTCTTTTCCTCCTTGTGAATTCTCCACAGAACTATTAAAGAGGACATGCCACAACCTAACCGAGGAGAGTTTGAAAGAGGATCATCTTGTAATAGTGGTTGTCCGAGGAGGTTCTGCTTGAACTGGTTTATTTCTCTATATTACTCGATTTAGCTTTAGTTTTTTTTTTGACTAAATTTCTCTAATGTTTTCAGATACGAAATGTTATATGTATACTTGTGTTGTGTAGTGATGTGAGGTGTTTGTAAACATATTTATATGAAGAATATCACTGAATAGTTTTTAACTGTGCAGTGTTGTGTAACTCATAGTATATGTGTATCCAGCAATAATTGTTATTGTGTATAGGGTTAGGTTTTGTTAGGAATACAAAAGCAAACTGTCTATCATTTGTTAGTGTAAAATTTATCATGGTATGAAAAGAATTTTAGTGTTATATTCAGTGTATTCATAGGTGATGTGTAGTGTGCGTGAACATGAAAATAGATTATTTTCTTTGATGATGTTGTTTTTTTATACCTTGTGAGTTAGTGGATAATGATTCAAGTGTGAATTTATAAAACAAAGTGGTTATGTTTTGTGTACATCAAATGTACTTTGTTTCTAATTAGTGACAAAAGTTCAGTATGAACTCACTGTGTTTAGTGATTTTTTTTTACATAAAGCACAATGTGAAATCTCAGTGTTGTAGTGCATTGTGATTTCAAAAAAAGAATTCATAGTTCAAACTTGAACCATAGAGTGTTATAACAATTCTGTTAAAGGGCCAGTGTCCTCTTAAATATAGCACAAATGCTGAAAAGCCTAGATTAGTGGAATTACCAGTAATAGTGGTTTTTAATTGGTCACAAGTGTAAAACACATGGTAAGTCTATTGGTAAGATTTAATTACAATTATAATACTTACAGCCAATTTTATTGAAACAGAAAAATAACAAAAATTGTTTCAAACTAAAGTATCTAATGTTGGATATAAATTTATGTGGAATTGATTTTTTCTGTATCTGCTACATTTTTTTTAATTATCTAAGAATACCTTTACATTCAATTATTAAAATTCGTCAATCTACCTGGTAATAAGTTGGTTTCAACACATTCAGATTCTCTAGTCTTCATAAACATTGTACATATGCAATGTCACTATTTATTTTATTAAATAATAAAATTTCTAGTTTTTAGAAAATGAAATGAAATAAAAATGAGGTTTCAATGAAAATACAGTTTTTCGTTTTTTGCAGTGGGTTTGGGAAATTAAACCTATTTTAATAAGCTCACCAACTATATGGGTCTCTGGGCACAATAAGTTTTAATCTAATTAGTGGTGTCTACACTAACCAGTTAGCAGTTTTTTAGCCATTTCTTTTAGTAATTTTGTGTTTATTTTTGTCATTGGTATGACTAATTTCCTTGCATAGTTCTCTAGTTGTTTCTTTTAATAAGTTTGTGTTTATTTTTGACATTGATATGACTCATTTCCTTGCATTTATAATGCCTGGTTTCTGAAGTACTTTAATTGTAGTTTATCTGTTCAATAGTGTTATCGGTTTGATAACTTGTCTAAAAGCATTTCACAGATAATATGATAAATGTCAGTGAAACTCAACAAGCCATTTGATAGTTTACCTTATGGATAACATTGTTGAGTCAATAACTATTGGTAGTTTAACTGAGTATCTCAGAAGTCTGACATTCTTAGTACACATAAATATACATAAACAATAATATACATATTTATGTATATTTTTTAATTTATAAATTACTATATTTAATATAACTATACCTTCTTTTGTAGCTACACATCTTTTAAACTACATTTTATAGAGTTCTTTCTACTATAGTTGTGTAGTATAGAAGTAAAATTTTGTCATGTTCAGAACTGTATTTGAGTAGTTAGGCAAAATAACTTTTACTATTGTTTACAAACATTATGAAATTACACAAACAATATCAATCATAAAAACAATAGCTGAAGTGGACATTTTTAATATGCCTCTCTACAAATAAACATGTTTATTGGCTTCAGATAGTGTATAAAATATATTATATATATATTTTTTATGTCAAAAGGAGGAAAATAAACAGGTGGGTCACCCGATGTTAAGTGATCACCACCGTCCATAGACACCAGCAAGACCAGGGGAGTCGCAAGTGCGTTGCCAGCCTTTGTATGGCGGAGGGGTAGGGAAAGGAGAAAGGGGAAAAGGAGATGGGCCTCCGACACTTTCAATAACCGAACGAAACGAAACAATGCAAGCACCTTTACATCATGTCGGTGTTCTGTGAGACCTATTCTTGCTGAGACTAGTAATAGCTACAGAGTGGCTCTACCATGATCAGACAGTTTTATGTAACTGTGATGTGCTTTTATAATATGTCCAGTTGGACAATCGATCTTGAGTTAGAGGGTTTAGAGATCTCTCTAGAGTTATAGCTCTATCCTCTATACTTGCACTCCTGGTACCGTCATTTTAATGTTTACTGCTCAACCAAGAATATA
Source organism: Antheraea pernyi (assembly GCA_015888305.1). Lineage (NCBI taxonomy): Eukaryota > Metazoa > Arthropoda > Insecta > Lepidoptera > Saturniidae > Antheraea > Antheraea pernyi. Next base: position 3,335,865 of record MU158805.1, on the reverse strand, counting down.
CAGATGAAAGAAGTCAATTTCTAATGCTCATTTATATTACGTAAGGAATTCCTGGGCATATCTCATGTTTCGAGACGGGTTTAAAAATATATAGGGTTTTTACATATATACACAATTCTTCTTTTCAGTTTCATATTCATATTATGTCATAATACATATAATATATCTTAAAGAATAACTGACTGTCTGACATATCAATGTGCTGCCGAAACTACTGGGGCTAGGACTGTGAAAATTTGCACTCTGGTTCGTAGTACATTGCAGGTGAGCTGGATAATTGGAAATTCAATCCTGTAAATCCTGGAAAAGAGGATGAAAATTTTTACGAAAATGTATCATTTTACACTCAGTCAGTTATTGCTTTATGTATATAGATAAAAATAAAGAGTCAAAAATAGTTACTGCATAGAAAACCTGTGCAAAGCGGCGGAAAATTGCTAGTTTTTAGATAATACAAAATCATGTAAAGAAATTGCATTTAATTACAGTTATTTAGAAATCAATTTATTACTCACATATTTTAGTATATAAATAAACAAATTTATAAATATGGTACGGTTTTTAATTGAATATTATAATTTTACAAAAATAAATCAATTTTAAAACTGTAATCATGAGTGCTCTTAGACATAAATAACACTTTATACTTCAATAACAATTAGATATAGATGGAGTTAGTTATTACAAATTAGTACTTCATAGAACATTTTTTTAATATATTTTAGTTTCTTTATACATAATTAGTAATGAGCGTAAATAAACAAAAATAAAGTAAAAAAAAACCTTAATACCATAAATAAATTATTATGGATGAAATTTTAGGAAGTTTTAATGTTGCAAGGGACTTTACAAATATATAAGAAAAAGTCGAAATATGTATTATTTTTTATTTTACAAAATTTATTATATTATTAAAATATTGGGCTTCCTCTTAACCTGTTTATTGGGGAAGGTTTTACAGTTTATGTTTTCACGATCCCAAGAAGCAGAGCAGAAACTTCTACATACGGTAATGTACTTATTAGGTAACTATTTATTTTACCTCATTAGTGGTAGTACTTATTTACTAGTACGACAAGTATAAATATATTAATAGCTATTAACAGTTTTAGGTAAAATTACTAATGAGTTGACAGAATATTACAAAACCAAAATATCACTTACCGAGTTAACATTTACAAGAAAAAATAATGACACGTTTACATAAAATAAAAAGTTTTTATACAGTTTTATTTTTACCTATAAACATTTTAATGAGTTTTAATATAGTTATCGTTTTTTTCTATATCATTTAGATTAACATAAAAGCAACCGGTTTTAATATGTTGGAAATTTATGATTCTTAGATGTAATACATTAAAGAGATACTTTGTTTTCGAAAATAATAATCACATTTTGTAAAACTAGATGGAATTTAAATAAAAAAAATTTTTGTATACTTTGAAAACTTTAAGCTCACCCATTCCTCATTTGATATGGTATAAGAATTGTAAAAAGTATTTTATAGGATTTACAGGATCCATAGACAAAGTTGGTAAATTATTTAATTTCTAGGTTACGGGACTAAGATCATGAGGCGACATCGCTGCACCGAAGAATTAGTGTTTTGTGTTGTTTTATCTGATTATTTTATTTGTTTTTTTTTTCGATGTCTTAGAATTCTGCGGCATAATGTAAGTAGTCTAAAACGTAAACCTATTGAAGACTAAATAAATTATTTATCTGAATAATTATTTCTATCATTTCTCATTGTTTTGATATTGTTAATTCGCAGGTCATTGAATACATAGGCCTAGCATTTAAACAAATTAACAAAGCCCTTAGTATTCAGATCACTTTTACATTACATACATATTCCTTTGTAACTTAAAGAAATATACCTATAAGACAATGTTTTTATTGATTGATCTAATTTATCTAATAAGAAGCTTAATTATTTAAATGTTGTATGAAAATTTTAGTTTTATGGTATTGTTATATTAAATTGCTTTCTCAAGACTCGAACATTAATTATATTGACACCGATTGTGGTATAAACCTAACAATTCCTTAATTCCCCTTACATTCATATATTTACAACAGAGGGCACTTATCTTTTGTTATAAAAACATGCCACTAATGTTTAGGTAAGTGTGGAGAAGGTTGATGTTATATTTCATTAATTAGGTATTGAAATTTCACGGGGGATAAATATTAAGATAACAGATTAAAAAATAATAATATCAATAAATATATACAAATCAAAATAGTTAAAAATATATGTGATACGAACCTTATTTGTACATTAATAAACAAAATAGTTTTATGAACAACTATTTTGAAAAAAATATGCATTTCATAAAATATATTTCAACGTATGCGTTGAGCTTCTATAATAAGAAGAGAAGAAGCTTCTATAAAAAGATAGAATTCTAATTGATAACTGTGTAATAATAATGGATTATAATAAAATTAAAAAAGCAGGTAATCATCAAAATGCAGTTCTAGTATTATAATCTTTTGCGCTTGTTTGTTTCTGCTCACGAGTTTTCGTATTAGTACAAATAGTTACAAGGCTTTAGTACAAAGCTTTTAGTACAAATTTTGGATTTATATAATCAATGAGTACAAATAACACAAACAAAGTAATGTTATAAAGGAGCAAGTTCATCTTTTTCACCAAGTAAAAGCGTGGCAAGCTACGATGAGTACTTAATGGCCATGAGGCGAGTCCATCGTCGTCAGTCCACAAAGAATTCTATACCTATTCAAATGCTAACACCGAGGGAACGACATAGAATTGGACATTCAAAAGCGCATGACATGTAAGGTCTCTTTCAATCTTTTAAAAAATATATGAACGAACTCTAAATCGGACATTCTCTCCAATGGGACATATTTCAAAAGTAAAAAGATTGTTGATAATATATATAGAAATATTTTTAAAGGGCAGTTAGAATATCGTTACCATTTTTGATATTTTATTACCTCTTTAATGTATATGGTATATACGGAATAGAAACAAAGTACACATACGTACGTACGTATACAGACGACTAATGAATGTTTAACATCTTCAGTTGAATGCAGTATGCTGCTAAACGTGGCTTTGCATTCCGTTAGTTGCGGTTGATTTAAGTAAGTTCGCTTCATCTGGTGGTGATCCATTACAATACTTTTGAATTTAACAATTATTAACTGGTGCTAATAATAGCTTCTACTTAATATAGTTGTCAACGTTTATAAAGTAGTCCTTTCAAATACTTTCACTCTTATTGTGGAATGAACTCTGTTTACATTTTTCTTAGGTATAAGGTACTTCAAGAGGGGAATTAGTAAGTTTTTAAGGGGTCTGCAACGCGAAGGTGATGCTTCTGGTATTGCAAGCGCCCTTACCTACAGTGAATGTTTATAAGACGTTCATTTACAAAATTGTAATATTTAAAAATAACTTAAAACTGATGCCATATCTGTAGGCAGTTTTTTTAAGGCTGTTTTGTATGATACTAAGGAATAAATAGGCATATAGTCGACGTTAATGTTACGTGGTCACTACATCTAATAATTATATGGAACTATATTCCAAAAGTTCCAAAGGCCCAGTCCTGAGGCCAAGTATAGGTTTACTCCGGAAGACCAATTTAAAACATCTCGTATACTGTTTGGAGCTACCGACTAAATCTTTCGGGATGGAACACACTAGCGCGAATATTGCTGATTTGCAACATAAACAAATGTGGTAGTATTATTTTTGGAGGTACATGGAGAGGTTGTACCATTCTTTAAAAAAAACGAGAGAGAACTTTGTGGAAAGGCTCTTTTAATTCTGTTAACAGGTTCTTTTTTTTGAGAGACTATAAGATCTTACTTTTTCTAGATTTTTATTTGTTTATATATATAATTTTTAAAGTTTTTTGTATTTGTAAGTTTCAGTTTTGAATATTTTCTTATCAAGAATTAGAAATATATTTGTATGACAAAATAAATAAATTGTTATCTATAAGGTAGCATTTTTTTAAATAGGTTTTAGCGTTTGTCCTCGATAACACTGATGTTGAATGACGTCACCGGTGAAGCTAAAGACCTTGCTAGGTCAATAACGTAGTCAGTTTGAGATGAAAAAAGTGTGGTCGAAAATGGTAAAGATGCTAAATATAGTTTGGGACTGAATCTCAAGTACAGAATTATTCCATTAGAACATTTGACCTTTTTCTAAAGTCAAAAGCTGTTTTTTTTTTCAATACGTTCTAAAAAGAATATAGGATACCTTACTCATACCAATTCGAACGTTGAAAATTCTTGTTTGTGAGAACGTGATAACTTAAATAATCATGCAGTTACAAATTTACGGTAAATACATATATGTATCTATAATCTATTTCTGAATTATGAGAATAGAAAAAAAGTTTTATTGAATTTAGTATGGACGCTGTGAAAGGAGGTTGGAGTACAATTCAAGAAGCGAGACGTATTAGTATTATTTCTTCTATGGTGCCAGACGAGATAATTTACCAGCATTACGACTGCTCTATCAGGACCTATGAAACAGCCCTTATGTTCATCGATGTTTCTGGTACCTCACATTTCTACTTCGCTGTTTGAATTCATATATTTATTATTATCATATCTGTTAGGGGTGTTAGTACCTGTAGTGGTGAGTTATAAAAGACACTAACATTCATTAGCTTCGTCGAAGAATGTACTTTATAATCTTATAACGATGTGCCATTCTTTATTTAGGACAATCTTTACTAATATTATAAGTAGGAATGTAACTTTGTTTCTTAGTTTGTTATGGTTTCACGCCTTAATTGATTATAATGAAATTTGATAAAAAAGTACTGTTATCTCTTGATAGTTCGTTTTGATTAGGATTGAAATAACCATGACTCTCTGACTTGTATCTTTATCAGGACTAACAAATCTCGGTAACTTAATATTATGCTCATGCAACACGTCAAAGGAGTAAGTACTGAATCGTATCAAATTGCAGTCACCCCTCTCTCCCTTTGTATTGCCAATTCCAAAGGTTCTCTTTGTGAAAACGAGTTTGGAAAAAAAGTATTTTGACACTGCCTGATATTAAGTAAGCAGCACATTACAATTCAAGAATAATGGCGACCACCTAATATCAGTATAGCATCTTTGGTTGTTGCTCTGCTGTCGGCACTTGAAATAGGGACTGTACTTTTAAAATATTTTTGGACGCTCTGAATATAGCCACAAGTTCGGGTTTCATTGATTAGTTTGATATTGTAATTATATATGAGATAGTTGTAAGTCAGCTCTATCTGCAATATTTATTAATTCGTTCTAATTTTACAATACAGTTTTGTATAATACAATTTATCGTGGTTCGTTGATTACTGACTCTTCGCTCGTAGATTTTCCTGCAAAAGAAAATAGAAATATTATTGAAGGAATCTTAAATTGGCATTTATTTGACAATATATTGTCTCGATATTATATAATACGTATTTATACCTAAATTTGGAAGTAGCCGAAGAAACAAAATAAACTGGAACACTAGTGTAATCGCCAAAAAAACAAATAGACATAATAAATAAAATAGGTATAATTGATTCGCTTTAATAATGTATAACTTAATTCATTTAAGGTTTTACTAAGCTATGTGAAAACTATACAAAAGCAGGTCATGGGGGTCCATCAAAATTGACACAAGTCTTGAATTCCTATATTGGATCGATGGTCCAAGAAATACTTACACATAATGGAGACGTTTTGAAGTTCTCCGGCGATGCTTTCCTTTCTATGTGGAAAAAAACGCCAAGATTGAGAATGCAGGATATAGTCCACGCGGCTATAGATTGTGGTTTGAACATTCAGAAGAATTTTGGGACGTATCGAACGGATATCGGTGTAATTCTTAAGGGTTAGCTCTTTGACTATTTTCTTCAGATACCTACTTCCCTATTTGTTGGCACTCCTGTGATATTTTTCGCGTGACTACTACTGTCAGATAAGGTATTCTTTATTTATATTTATCCTTATTTATGAAAAGAGCTATATAGGTAAAATACATGTAACAAAGTTTATGGTTTCCTATTCTATAAATAAACGAATAGTAATCGCCCTGTTTATAGGCACTACGCTTTAAGCGATGTATTTTTTCGCCGTAAAGAAGTACTTTTTTTATATAATTTTTTCTGTACATATAATATATTCTGAACCGCGCAACTACGTCTACGCCATATCAACCAATCGCCAGTGACACCCACCGTCCCAATTGTTAATCCAAAATATACAGGGACCCATTCAAAGACATACGTAGTGGGTATGTTCACACAATATCAGTTTGCATAATATAATATACACAAAAGTGGAATGCAGCATATAATAAATAGTACCATGAGATCATACGGTGACGTAGTGTTTAGCGTCGACACACGGCGCCATCTATGGGTCACATAAAAAGGTAATGTATAAGTAGATATTTAAGGTAGAACGGAGGCTACACAATACGTTGGAATATATGGGATACAAAAATACTTGATTTTGCAATTAATTTACAAAAAATACGTTATTAAAACTATCCACACTTAGGCACACCTGTAAAACACATAAAAAAACGTGAAAATCGGTTAGATAGTTTTGGAAGTTATCGTGAGCAACAACGTGACACAAGAATTATATATTACTACATTTTTGCAGGCCGGCATGACCACGGCGACCGGCGATGGATAGTGTGTCACTCGGTGGTCGCTATTGTTTTTGGACTGTACTGTGCTTACCATCAGGCATAGTGCAGTCATTTTGTCGTGGTAGTATAAAAAAAACATAATATAAAACAAAATCCTCTGCCACATCTGTCTGCCTGTTCGCAATAAACTCAAAAACTATTGAACGGATTTTTACGCGGTTTCCACCAGTAGATAAAGTGATTCATGGCGAAGGTTAAGGTATATAATTTGTCAAGTTTTTTTTTCAATTATCACGGCGGGACTATAGGTACGCCGCGCCGCCTCCGTTAGTGATAGATAAAATAAACAACGCAGACGAAATCGTGTCAGCTACTTTGGAATTAAAATTAATTTGTTGAAAACATCGGAAAAGGATATGAATTAGTTTTTATTCGGATAAAAGTACTATTGACGGTACTGATAGGTCAAATCTATATTTAGTCGAACGAAGCTGCGAGCAAGAGCTAGTCAATCACACCTAATATTATTAAACACCTAATAAATACTGTGTTTATTTTCTAACAGTGAAAATAGCGATATCTGCTGGCCTATCCCATTTCTCTATCATCGGGGGAGACAATATAAGTCAAACTCATTACGTCATAGTTGGTCAGCCAGTATGGGATGTTAAGATGGCGGAATACATGAGTACAGCTGGTGACGTTTTGACAACTGCCAGCGCTTGGATGTACATCAATGAGGCTGAATATTGCACGCAGCCCTGTGGTGATGGAAGGCATACTAAGGTTTCTTTTCATAGATTCAAGTAGCCAGTTGCCAGTAAAACTTCTTATGGGTGACCTTTTAAATTCTGATCGGCAACCTTTTCGTGTGATGAAGTGGTGGGGTTAAACACTGTGCCGGGTAGAGTGTTGAAAACACCAGTTCTCGTCTGATCACCGAAGTTAAGCATCGTCGGACGCGGTCAGTATTGCATGTGAATTCCGCGTGACCTTGGCTTTTGACGTGATTTTAAAACATTTTGTCAATCCCAAAAGAATTTATTTATTTTCTATATTATTATATTCAGGTCCTAGGAGTCGGAGCTGCATGGAAAAGAGTTGAAAAACTTCAACATGCATTAGGATTAAAAGGTAATCTTATCAAATCAAATACTGTATTCTTGGGAATTACACAAGATTCTAAAATACAATGGGGCCCTCACATTAAAAAAATGGGGAGCATATTAAGTTCCGCTGCATTCGCAATACGTAAGATTCGCCAGCTTACAGATATTGCCACTGCTAGGTTAGTCTACTTCGCTTACTTCCATAGCTTAATGTCTTATGGCATTCTGCTGTGGGGTACGGCTGCTGAGGTAGACACCATATTTTTATAACAAAACGGGCAGTTCGAGCAATATATAATATGAAACGAAATTCCAGGAATTCGGTATCTTAACTCTACCCTCCCAATACATTCTTGATAATTTAATGTATGTCCGTAAAAACTTTGAAAAACTGAATTTAGTAAAAGACCGGCATAATCTAAATACTAGAAACTGTAATAAACTGTTCGTCCCATGTTACATACTTAGCAAAACCAGTAATAGTTTTTTAGGTAATAGTGTTAGGTTTTACAATAAAATCCCAAAGCATGTTACCGATTTGCCAGACTGTAAATTTAAGCGCCACGTCAAACGGCTTTTAGTGTCAAAAGTATATAGAGTGGAACAGTATGTGAACGATAGTGATGTCTGGAATTGACTCATCTCTGTGCATCCACTAAAAGCTATTGCATGATCTATTGGAAATATATGTAAAAAAGATGTACCTGATCGAGTTTCTTGCCGGTTCTTCTCGATGACTGGGTTGTTTTCCGAACCGGTGGTAGTCTTTGACGTTATAAGTGCCTTATTAGGGCCTAAACTGAATAAAGTATTTTATGGTAAAACATATATGGTATATATTATGATATTTTATGAAAGAATTTATGTAATTCCTGAACTATTTAATGAATACGCAAACTCAGCAATAATCTTTTATATTCGGACAATAGGCTAGAAAGGGTACAAAACAGTATATATTGTCAAACGTCAATAAGTAAAACAAATGTGCGTCGTTTAATATAATTGAAGATAAATGGCCAGTGTTGCAATTCATTCATTTCAACATATTAAGAGATAAAAAATTATGAGATTGTTTTTGATTATTCTTATCTTTCGATTTTCAACCCATCGCAGAGCCTCCTCCCTTTAACGTCATTTTTTTCTCTTCTGCGCCAGTCTTGTACAGGTTTTATCTTCAAGATAAGTGGTGTCGTCGATCCATCTTCCCATTGGTCTGCCCACACTTCGCCTGCCCTCCTCTCTGCTACTACTTGGTTAGGAGTCTATTCCATCAGGCCTTCACCAGATCTAATTAATAAAATCCATAAATTTACGTATGCAGTAAACTTAAATCTAAAAGAGAAACAGTAATTAATATTGTTCCAGAAAAGACTCCGCCTTTTATTAACTCGGCTAAATATAATGATAGTATTGAGTCAGAAACGAGTTACAGAGAGTATTCACGTAAGTGATCCTTTAAAGTAATATGTATGTAGCCATAGAGTAACAAACCCGCGCGTAGTTAAGTGTAAAGCGGTTTCATAATTCTATGTATGTAGCAAATAGTTCGTCTTGTTTTGGTTTTTCTTATTGTAATATTATCATTATTGCTTTATCTTTGTAAAAAAGCGTCATGATATGTAATTGAAATCATTATTCGGACCCTAATTTAACTTATTTTGATAGTTATGTTTAGGTAAGTTAATTTCTTTACAAATAAAAGTCAATAAAAATGAAGTATAACTTTTTGAAGTTATACTTCTTTTGGTGCGTTAGGGAAAAATTATGAGAGTTAATTTTTACAATGCGCGCGCACACCGTCACGAAAAATCAACACCCTGAAGTTATTACGATGCGCGCGCACACCGTCACGTAAAACCGACACCCTGAAGTTAGATATAGTCAACATTTTGTGTCTTTGTGTTTGTTGTTTGTATTTCTTTGTATTATAACTTTCAATGTATTAAATACCTATTTTCTATTGTTAGTGTCGTTTTTTCTTTATCTTGTTACGCCAAAGAAGTATAACTTCTAACGCGTGTACATAAGTACAAATGCACTTTTTTTCATTGACAAATATATCCATTAGTCAAAAAAGAAACACAATACTAAAAACCCTACCTCTTTATTAGTGTGGCAGTAAGTACATAAACTGACTCCGTATGAAACCAAAGCAGATCTGTGAAACTGGTGCTTTTTTAATTGATTTGAAAACACGTGAGAGTAGAACTATCACACTGATCGTCTTTTGTTTGAATACCTTGATCAAACCTTTCTACATAAAAATAGCAGCTGGGACTAATGCTTAGTAGATGGATATACTTTGTCATGGACTTTTTTAATCGATTTTGTTATAAGGAACAACTCAGCCATACGTTTTTTCTTGTAGGCTTAAATAACGCAGCACACCTTATAGAAGCTTTGAGAAGAGGGGTGTAGTGCGGTGAAGCTGTTAAGACCTTGCTTGTTCAATAGCGTAGTCAGTTCGAAAAAAAAAAGCTTTGATAAGGCACCACTTGTTCTGATTTACCTTAAAAATATCGTCATAAGTTTACGTGATTTTTATATATTAATACTAGCGGGCCCGGCAGACGCTGTCCTGTCCTAACTATAAAAAAAAACAAATTATTTACTAAAACCTTCCTCATGAATCACTGTATCCACTAGTAAAAACCGCGTGAAAATCCGTTCAGTAGTTTTTGAATTTATCGCGAACAGACAGACAGACAGACGCGGTGGGAGACTTTGTTTTATACTATGTAGTTTTTGAGTTTATCGCGAACAGACAGACAGACAGACGCGGTGGGAGACTTTGTTTTATACTATAATAATAATAATAATAATAGGTAGCCTAGTTCCATCAGGGATAGTGTACTTTTCAATTAGTGAAAGAATTGAAAAAATCCGTGCAGTGGTTCTAGAGTTCACATTCCTCATAGAAATAAACATACAACATCCGCTCTGTCCTTTTATAATATCAGTCCATATAGATGTAGGTTGATTAAAAATGAATACTTATTTACGGATTTATTTTATGTCATAGGTGGCTGACGAACAGGTGGGTCACCTGATGTTAAGTGATCACCACCGTCCATGGACACTAACAACACCAGAGGAGTCGCAAGTGCGTTGCCCCCCCTTGGAGGAGAGGGGAGGTGGGCCTCCGGCGCTCTCAATGACCGAACGAAACGCAACAATGCAAGCACTGTTACTTCACGTCGGTTTTCTATGAGAGGGTGGTAGTACCCCGGACGAGCCGACCCATTCATGCTGAAACCAGTAATAGTTTCAGCGTGGCTCTACCACCATTTCTTATGTCATAATTGTTGTAATAAATATGATATTTTGCAATGTAGTTCGCCCGGCTGTAGTAGCCGCTATGCGAAGTTCCTGGTGGCTAGGTTTACGAGCATTCATGCTCACGCCGGTGCTGCGAGCCGTCGACAACGACGAACCAATGGATTTCTTAACAGAAGTACGACGAGTGATTGTCGTTTTTCTTAATATAATCACTAAAACTGTCACTGAAGATGTGCTTATAGATGTGGTCAATAACGCTTACAAATGCGTTTGTAGGTTAGTTGCTGTTGCTATTTCATATTATAATCAGTTACTAAACATTCTCAAACGATGATTTTGCTATCGAAACCTTTTTTGTGAACATTTCCGTTTTGTTATTATTGCGTACTTATGATTATAACACGTCACTACAGCGTAAATATTTACGTACGAAGTACTCATACATAACATACGTTCGCATATATGAAGGGGGAGCTTAATGACGCTTACTGTGAAACGTTCGTAGCTCATCAAACGATTTTTTCAGTTTTTCTCTCGATTCTGTTATTTTTTGTCACCATAGAAATTAATTCGTTTGGTATTAGTAACTGTATTTTTCTTATATATTTGCACAAGCGGGTATTTATTATTTAAGAAACATTTAAAAATAAAAATATTTGATTGCTAGAAGAATATTTTAACTTTGCTTAATATTAAACTGCTGAATATTTTTATGCGTTACCCCAAACTTGCGCCTATATTTAGAGCGGTCACTCTTTGACGAGGATATGTTAGTTTTGAAGTTATACTTATTTCGGTGCGTTAGGGAAAAATTATGAGAGTAAATTTTTGCGATGCGCGCGCACAACGTATTGAAAAACCGACACCCTGAAGTTAGCTACAGTCAACTTATTCTATTGTTAGTGTCGTTTTTTCTACAAACGTAGAATAAGGCGAAAGATAAAATTTATGAAAAGATTTTATCTTGTTACACCAAAGAAGTATAACTTCTAACGCGTGTACATAAGTACAAACACAGTTTTTTTTATTAAATTTAGTTGTAATTAAATGTAATTGTAAATATAATCGGGGATCTAAAAATGTGGCAGTTTAACGTAAGGGGGAGGGGGTTTGAAAAGGAAACCTATTCGTGACGTATTTTGGGTACAGCTCCTAAAAAAAACCGTAGTCATAATCACAGACAGTTATCTATAACTGGCTACTCCTGAAGACTGAACTGAAACGGCTCGTCTGCCAGTGGGTATATCCTAGAAAACACCTCGAATCAAACATTGATATATTTTATAGGTTTTCCACCTCTCACCTGATGTTAAATGACCTTGTGGTCTCAGGTACTAAGTACACTGGGTGTTATTATAAAAAAGTTAAATACATATTGAATACTTGCTTTAAAAAAGTTTGGATACTTGCGTATTAAATGCACCGCGTTCGTCGAACGTTCGACATCTTGCTGTTCTATCTCTGTATGTTTAGGTTAGGTTAGACTTGCGAAAAAGGATAACAAGATCTTGCCGCGTCAGTCGTCTGTAAGCGCGGTGCATTTAATACGTAAGTATCCAAACTTTTTTTAGGCAAGTATTCAATACGTAATTAACTTTTTTGTAATAACACGAACTGAGTCTAAGCCTTAATTAAATCATGTGTTTATAGAATAGATACGAAGAATAATACATTCTTTAATAAACACTGTTATTAAATGTTGCAGTGTGACATCAGCAGCAGGTGGGCTCGTTAATAAGGTATCAATGTTTGACAAAGACATGATGTTTCTGGTTGTTTTCGGTTTGAGAGGATTGAAACACGAAGATGAAGCCCAAAAAGCGTTGCTATGCGCCTTTCAGTTGAAGGAAAACTTAAAAGATGAAAATATAATTTCAGTCTCAATTGCTGTTACTTCTGGTTAGTTTTACATTATAAAATGTGGCTTCCAAGCTTAGTAACCTTTGGAAAATGCATATTCTAGTATGGTACAGCACTTTGTCCAACAATTTGTTCAGGGCAAGGATATTGTAAGTTCAAAACGGAATCTGGATATAAAGATGGTGATATCTATACATATAATAAAAATGAAGTGTCTGTATGTAGTATCAAAATAAGATTTTTTCACTGATTGGGTATGGAAGTATACACACTTCTGGTAACATAAAAGAAATTTTTAAAATTTTTGTCGGTCTGTCTGTCTGTTTGATCCGGGTAATCTTCGAAACAGCTGAACCGATTTTGACGGGAATTTCACTGGCAGATAGAAAAAATTACAGCGCGTTACTTAGGCTACTTTTAAATTAGACTATTTGTTAACCGCGGCTTCGTCTGCCATGCTATCTTCAAAATGGTTGGACCGATTTCCACGGCACTTTCACTGACAGATAGCAGACCTTATAAACAGTAACTTAAGCAATTTTAGTTTATACTAGCTGTTAACCGTGGCTTCGCCCGCAGTGCAATCTTCAAAACGATTCGATCGATCTTCAGATAACTTTCACTGGCAGATAGCTGATCTTATAAAAAGTAATTTAAGCAATTTTAGTTTATACTAGTTGTTAACCATGGCTTCGCCCGCTGTGCTATCACCAAAACGTTTACATCGATTTTCACGGGACTTTCACTAGTAGATAGCGAACCTAATAAAAAGTAATTGTGGTTATTCTATTTTAGACTAGCTGTTACCCGCGACTTTGTCTGCGTGAAATTTAACAAGATTTCAACTCATTCTTTATTTTTAATGAGAGAAATAATTATCGGCTTATTGTTTACAATTCGACATTATAATTATTAATAACATTATTGATATAGAGGTCTTCCTAACAAGATCTTAGATTATAAACGTATTACGTAAAGAGTTCCATAATACAATTTCTTGCGGAGCAGACAAGCGTTTAATTTTGTATAGTCACTAAATCTTAATTATAATAATGGCAATGGATATTAAATGTAATATAAATATAAATATTTATAATAATATTTTTAGTTATTGTTTCAATAGTTCCTTATACAGTGTAAGTGAGCACTGCGGTAGTTATATGGTTGGTTATGGTTCTATAACTGCTGATATATATTGCTGATGACAAACCTCATTCGGCACGCTCTTTGTATTTATATATCTAATGTACACGTTACATGTTACTTTTAGTGGCATTCGCGTCTTACTTACAATTGTCTTTAAAGAGCGTTTTTGTAATTGTACATAGACTCACAATTCTATAATTCTTTAATACGATTTTCAAAAAACGCGCGTAGCTAGTAGTACATAATCTTAGAACTTTGATCTTAAAAAATGCACGTCAACTAACCTAACAGTATTAAATGTGCTTTGAGTATCAGAGCAATAATTTTATAGCCTAATAAGGCCTTAAACCCCCAAAAAAACCTTGGAAGCCAATTATTTTTGTATAGCCATGGCATATGTGGAGTATCCGGTAAAAAAAAAGATGTAAAAAACTAAATTAGTATTCCTGTGGTTAAGGTATGGAATAGTACGCCTAGCATCAATAATCGGATTGTCAAAATATATGAACTATGTTTTACTTAGGTACTACATATTGTGGTGTTGTCGGGCATCTGCTACGTCGAGAGTACACAGTTATAGGAGCAGCAGTAAACAAAGTATGTAAATTAAAATGAGTGCGTGTATCCGTTACACGCGATTGAAATAAAACTTTTAATACTTCTTTTAAAACTTCTATTAAATGATAATTAATTTAATTCTATATTTTATAACAAAGAGTTGCTAATAATATTTCTTGTGTTATTTATGTTCCGAATTAGCTGATAGATGGCACTACAGATAATGTAGCTTTGATTTAATTTGTTACTTACTTACATCAAAACCAGATGGCAGCACGGTAGCGCATCCATATATTCATAATTAATTTTATTGTAAGAGAAATGAGAAATATTTAAAAACCGGATGGTACAGAAACGTGACACCATATTGCCGTATCTGACTTCCGTTGCATTTTCGTCCAGTCGTGCTTATCACTTAATATCAGGTGATCCACCTGTCCGTTTGCCTCCAATGATATAAAAAAAAACATTAATATTTATGTGTTCGCCTTTGAGCTTCTGTTCTCAAGTTAAATTTTCGGCTTAAAAATGAAATCCGGGAAAATTGAATTTTCTCCCATTGTATTTTACTCAAATGCGTCCCCTTTTTCTTCGGCAGCTGTGCAGGATTTTGCAGTTAAGTAACTGAACTTTACTAATGGAAAAATTTCTATGAATGACAATACGAAATGAATCTATATGTTTGTTTTGTAATATTAATTCGCAGGCAGCACGCTTAATGATGGCATACCAGAATAAAGTAACTTGCGATAAGGAAACATTTCTAAGAAGTAAGCTCGATCAGCAGCATTTCAGGAGTATGGAAATAAAACCTTTGAAAGGCATAGCTAAGCCAGGCCCCGTTTACGAGTACAATACATCCGGGTTAGTAGGTTTTGCCTTAGAATGTAATGCCGATATCTTATCATTAGGACTGGTTTTATTATATACTGTCTGTCTGTTTGTTTGAATACACATCACTGCTAAAGTAATGGGTTTACGATAAAACCTCATCGTAAAACATATCCTTGACTAACATTTAGTATAGGTTTTATTAAAATCGGTTCACTCTATCAAGAGTTATTATAATTTTAATGATGAGGCGACTTAAGTACGAGAGAAAAGTAGGTAAGTAAATTGACTTAATACATTCAGATGTCACATGTCACCTCCACACACGTGCACGCATACACGCTTACACATGCAAGTGGAAGGGTTTTATTTTTTCCCTTATCAAACTGAAATAGTTTAGAAAATTATCCGTTACGAAATATATATAAGAGTTGTTGAGGTATGTATGCCTGGTGCACATATATGTTTCAACAACTCATATATGTATGAATTAGCTTAGGTTAGCTCAGATAGGTCGCGAATTGCAAGTATCAGGCAACAGCCCAAGCCGAGGTGTCCCGTGCACCCTTGAGCTAGTTGTCAAATGAAATCGGCTGAGTGCCTTAAGCGCTCGCCTTAGTGGTCCGGTGAAGCTGTTAAGACCTTACTAGGTCAATAACATAGACAGTTCGAAAAAACAAAAGTTCCACGTGGACGGAGTCGCGGGCGAGTCTTTTAACCTACTTTATTGATTTTGCATCTTGTTTCTTTGTTGGTAAGTGCATATTCGAATAGCTAATGACTTAAGCCATGTTGTTTGCATGTCAATAGATCCTTGTCACTTTTCTTCACTTCTTTTCCGCCAGTCGTTTTAGTATCTTCTGTATGTTTATTATTAGCAATACCCCATACATGTGCACAGTAATTATTTAAACTCTTTATTTTATATCCATACACACGTATGAGAACAACTGACTGACGAGAAAGTAGCGGGTTTTCAAACAAAATTGCATCTTTTATTTTTCAAATTTACTACGCTATTGGCGTGACGGACATTCACAGCTTTAGCGAATACTTGAAGCACTTCACCGCCTGGCAACAAGCTCGTGGGTGCCAAATTGGCCGGAAAATGAGTTCGTCCTCTATATCACCACTTCGGGGTTTAATTTCCAAAGATCTTTCCTAAGTGGTCTTATGCAAATTTTCATGGCCTAGCCCCAGTAGTATTCTTTTACAGAAATAGATAACACTCTAAAGATTCTATCCGTAATTGAGAAACTCAATGTTCAGTTTTCCATTTAGTTGGTTAGAAAGACCATCCAATTTGCGACACCCGCTCCTCGGACGTAATGACGAATTGCACAGATATAAAGTGACTCTTCAAAATGCTATACAACAGAGAGATGAAAAGTTTACGCGCTATCGTGATCATAAGTTTGGGATTGCATTTATTGTGAGTTTACAATTGTTTAGATTACAATGTTATTGAGAAAACTAAAGCACTAATACTTATTTAAGCATTGTACAGGGTCCAAGATTAATTGGGAAAAAGCGTTTGCTTGAAGAATGTCTGAATATAACTCCACCTAATATTAAAGTGGAAAGGATTGTTCTTACTACCGACAATAAGGTGATTATCTTGCATTATGATTAAGATTCATATACAGGGTGAAAGTTTAGACAGTAGCAATATTTTTGGAGGATACTCTGCACTCGATTCTTGTTCTAAAAAAAGGTATATATGCTTTTATTGAGCTCCATAAGTAACTGATAATTCATTAAACTTATGAAGTTGGGTAATAACGCATAGGAGAAAATTATATTTAGGTTAATTGGTTTATAAAATTCATCTAACACATTGCGGGTCTATTTCGTAGTGGATTTAACGCGTATAGCGGGACATATGGAGTTAGAAACCCGACAGAAGAACTTGATAAACTAAATTTCTGATAGGAAACAATGCAAATCATTGTATGGTAACACAAATATTATACACTCGCACATCGAATTTATACGTTACTCGCTCTGTAGCAAAAATCTACTGAATGTGTACTTTCACGTGACCCGTGCTCCACAGGCAATATACGAAAAACGTAAAAGTGTATTTCCTGCAATGTATTAAGTGAATATAGCTTAAATATTTATTGATATTAAATATGATAATTTATTACTAACAAATATGAGCCGAAACACAGAAATGCATAATTCACACTATATAATTGTTTTAGACGACATTTGGTTTGTTTCGAAAAATACTAGCTAAAATGTGGATGGGAAGTTCTACGCGTTTATTACGTCACAATTGTGAAAATAAAATAAGATTCAGGTATTTTTATTTACTAAGTATTAAGTATAAAGATCGTAATGTTTGCTGATATTATATACAGAACAACTGCTTTAAGATGAGAAATTAAACCTCCTACGCTCACAGTCGTTTGTAAATTCTGTACAAAAAAAAAATCGATATGAAATATATAATCTTGAGTAACAACTTGAGTAACTTGAGTAAGCGGCAGACGTTGGCCCGCCCTTATTAAAAATAAATCCTTGACAAATTATACACCAAAACGTGCCCCATGAATCACTTTATCCACTGGTGAAAGCTGCATGAAAATCCGTTCAGTAGTTTTTGAGTTTATCGCGAACAGACAGACAGACAGACGCGCTAGGGGACTTTATTTTATACTATTAAATAGAATAAATTATTGTATTCTATACTGGCAAATGCGCATGACTTTGTCGTTTTTTTTTCGAACTGACTAGGCTATTGACCTAGAAAGATCTTAACAGCTTCACAGGACTACTAGCTGTTTATGTTTGTATCCTTAAACTGTAACGGTTTAGGTATGTTACGTACGTCTAGATATGTGTCTCTCAGATGGTAAGCTTTTCTCAAACTTACCTGAGAATGTTATATTTTAGGCAATATAAACAATATCTTGATAAATTATAGCCTGTTTATTATTCTGATGTATAAGCTATATTACTATAAAATATCATCAAAATAAGTTTGGTACTGTAGTCCGGTGAAGCTGTTAAGACCTTGCTAGGTCAATAGCGTAGTCAGTTCGAGAAAAAAAAAAGTTTGGTAGTTTTAGTGTGAAAGCGTTTAAAATTTCTGTCCTCACAAATTTTTTCGTTTAAAATATTAATACGATATGAACATATTAACTCCTCGGCTGATTTTTTTTAGATCGAGATCTCAAAATGGCGGATCATGTTTTAAAATATCTAGCATTTTTTTAAAATTATAATTTAATATTACATAATTTCGTTTTGTTGATATTTTCTAAATTTTGTAACAAATTTGGTATTTTTTTTAAACTTATACTGCCAAGTCTGTTGACCGGTAAATCATAAGGCTATTCGTTTGTATGGCGCTTAAACCCTTTCCGTGTTATTACAAAAAAGTTAAACACGTATTAAATACTTGGTTTAAAAAAGTTTCCTAAGAAATGCACCGCACTCGCCCGAGGTAAGTTCGCGTTATCCTTTTTCACAAATCTAACCTAACGCAACCAAAGCGAGACAAAAGAGCAAGATGGCGAACAATCAGCGACCGCGGTGCATTTAATATGAGACCTTTTTACAGCCAGGGTTCAATACGTATTTAACTTTTTTGTAACACCTTATGGTTTTGGAGAGTCCGGGGGTTCTGTTAATATTTTTGAATGTATCTCCTATTGTCTCTTTCACTCACTCGGAATTTTACATGGAGATTATTAAGTTAAATTCAACTTAATTTTCCGTACAAATTCTTAAACATTTCCTTTCATACAAACCGTGTCGTGACAATTACAGATAAGAAAATATAATTAGCCAAAGAGGTGCAGCAATTCTGAAGTGATACGTTTACATACAATCGACAATTTATTTTTAATTATATAGACAAGACAATTTGAAATACCTATTTCTAAAAAGCTGTAGATACGTCATAAGCGTTTTGACAGCGCCTCGTTAAAACTTGGCTAACTAGCTTATTTTTTTTTTTTTATTGTAGCACGGCAAAGTGACTGCACTTTGCCTGATGGTAAGCACAGTACAGTCCAAAAACAATGGCGACCACCGAGTGACACACTATCCATCGCTGGTCGCCGCTGCCATGCCGGCCTGCGAATAGCTGGATATGCACAGGCTGATCCCGAAACGCGACCCGCGGAAGCGAATCACTATGACGGGCTTTTTCGCCATATACATGGTGGTTGCGACCCAGTGAGGCTGTAAAACCCTACCACCCCACAGCATTTTGATAGCTGCCCCTTCACTCCGCCCGTATCGAAGCAACATAAATAACTATTTCTTTTTCACCACCGATATTGAGAATATGCCATCCTACTTCCACATTTTATCTAAGAAAGTGCGGCGTTACAATATTACTTTACGTATGTGTGCGTTATCGTGCCATTCATTTGTTTTGCCAAAATATCATGTGGGTAACGTGTCTACAGTTTTTTAGTTATAATACCATTGACATATTTTGTGTAAGTAATAAAGTGTTGAATCAACTGTTTTACTTCTCAGCATCGACACGAGTTCTATAACTCCAACTCAGATCTATGCCATAAACACCATATTCGATTGCCGGTTTCCTTTACCAGAGACCTTTACATATCAAGGTGATATTTTAAGTGAGATCGGCGTGAAAAATATAATTCAACATATATTTAAGAACGTAAGTTTTTATTTATTTATTCATTTAAATCTACGAGCACTTGTATATTTGAATACTATGTATGTATGAACGGACGTAGGATGATAAAATGCCGTTTGAGTCAACAGGAATTTATTTAATCTTCTGCAGTCCAAAACTTATGTAGACTTACTATAACACAATTACACTACAGTCGCACTGATGCCTTGTTTCTCTTCGTATTCACTTCGAGGTCTAGAATAGTCTAGAACTCTCACAGGACTTTTTGTTTCAAAATGTCTAACTGCTCTTGGTCTAACAGGCCTTCACAGCTTCACCGGGCTTTATCTATTACTGGTTGTGCCCGCGACTCCGTCCGCGTGGAGCCTAATGTAAAAAAACAGTGGCTAATAAAATCATCTGAATCTATTGAGTCCAATTACTTATCTACTTTTCTCTCGTACTAAAGTCGTGTTGTCATTAAAATTACAATAACTTTTGATAGAGTGTAAACATTTTAACGAAACCAAGACTAAGGCCGAGTTGCACCAGTCAATGTTAACGTTAAAAATTCGGTTAAAGTTATTGTTAAGCAAAAAACGGGTTGCACCAGTTGACAATGGTTAAAATGACATCACGATTTAACGTTAACTATTACGGCTCGATGTTGGCCGGTTAACGTTATTGTTATTGTCAATTTTTGAATCGATTGTCAAGTTCAATAGTAAAAACTTTAAAATATTATGTCGTGGCTGAGAGTCATCCTGTGGGAAATTGAAAATAGTTCTTCCGATGACGATACTAGTATATTTGAAGATAATTTGCGTCTTAGGAAGAAAAAAGTTTATCTTTTTAGAATTGATCGGTTTGCAAAATGGGACGAATAATTATTCTTGAACAGATTTCAGGTTTCTATAAAATTAGCAAACGCTTTGGCTTTGTACTTAGATCATTTGTTAAAACAGCTGACTATGAACTATTGCTGTTTACACGTTATTAAAATTCAATATGCATCTCAAAATATATTATATAATAAAATATATGATATACTTATCACTTAACATCAGGTGACCCACCTGTTCGTTTGCCACCTATGACATAAAAAAAAAAGAAAAAATAAGTAATAAAATACATTTCAGTCATTATTAGAAATGTCTGTCTATCTGTTTGTTTGGGCACACATCACTGTTAAAGTACTGCGTTCACGATAAAACCTCACCAAGAAAATCATAAAACATATCCTCGAGTAACATTTAGGCTGAGTTGCACCGAAATGTCGGTTATTGTAACCGTTAAAGTTAACTATAACAATGACAAGAGCCACTAACATTGACATTTACCAAAACCGGTTGCACCATCAAACGCTTTGTAATTGTTAAAGTTATTCGGGTTACTGCGTAAACAATGTAACTAGGAATGGTGGTAGAGCCACGTTGAAACTATTACTGGTTTCAACATGAATGGGTCGGCTCGTCCGGGGTAGTGCCACCCGCTCATAGAAAACCGACGTGAAGTAACAGTGCTTGCATTGTTGCGTTTTGTTCGGTCAATGAGAGTGCCGGAGGCCCATCTCCCCTCCCCTCTCCTCTCTCCTATCTCTCTCCCTCCCCTTCCCCCCAAAGGTTGGCAACGCACTTGCAACTCCTCTGGTGTTGTTAGTGTCCATGGACGGTGGTGATCACTTAACATCAGGTGACCCACCTGTTCGTTTGCCACCTATGACATAAAAAAAAGCCTCCGGCACTCTCATTGACCGAACAAAACGCAACAATGCAAGCACTGTTACTTCACGTCGGTTTTCTATGAGCGGGTGGCACTACCCCGGACGAGCCGACCCATTCATGTTGAAACCAGTAATAGTTTCAACGTGGCTCTACCACCATTCCAAGATACCATTTTTATCACAAAAATCTAAAAGTACAGACACGTTATATTTACATTATACTTATAGATATAAATTGGACGATAGATATAGATTGGAGATGATATTATAACTATATAGATACGTTATAAGCGCTTCGAACGGGCCTTATTAAAACTTGTCTAGTTAGCTTATTTTTGACGACTGCCCCGACAATCTGGCCTGCCTGCCCTGGATCTAAGCAACATCGTATGTGTGCGTTATCGTGCCATTTATTTTTTCAAAATATCATGTATAAATCTTTGCTTATAATATCATTGGATTGGACGAATACGTTTCAATCTTCGATCAACAATAGCTAAATAAAGAATCACGTACAAAATCGAAGCAAAAGCTGCCCACGTAAATGTACTTATGTGTAGCTATTTGTTTACTAAGAAAGGGAGAGAAAAAAAGTTTTAATACAGTTTTAAGTTCAACCTACTTACAACCATGACACCTAGTAATAAAGTCACAAATGTTCAAAATATTATCTATTACTTACGATAAAACGATCAAAGCAATAAATTACTCCCCTCACAAATGAAAAGATAACATAAACAACATTTAGTGTGAATTCAACCTTAACACACTATTAATAATGTACTTTTTCCCGTTATTGTGCGTGGTTGGAGAGTCATGGCCAAACATTTGTACCACAAGTTTAAAATCGGTAATTTTGTTCAAAATTTGATGTTATTTGTTAGTTTCAAGCTTAAAATATATATATAAAATATTCAACATGTATTTAGCAAAAGTAAGATACTCCGGCTGTTAAATTATTTTTAAATTGTTTATTATTTTTGCATATTTTGAATACACTGCGGCGTGTCAAACGTGCTTATATTGGCTGTGTTTCAAACAAACTGAACAAAATAAAAACTTACATTTCAAGTGAGCTGTTATTTACCGAGACGTATTTTTCGGGACGACCCGATATCTAGTTATTGTTGATCGAAGGTTTCAATAAAGAGAGATGGAATATTCTGTAAGTCTAACATAATCACTCGAATTATTCGAAAAAGTAAGAGACAGGTTATTTTTAGATCCCCACTGTATAGCATTCTCACAGGTAAATAAAAAACAAACAAACATTATTTGTTAACTTGTATCGAGTTTGTATATAGGCTGTCACAATACGAACATAACCTTAATGCATCACGCCATTATAACTAATTCTTTCTAATGTATTTTTTTGGAACAGATTTTTTGAAATCAATTTATATTTTGATTGCAATCAATCGTATCGTTGTTCTGTAAATTACGTTAAATGATATCATTGCAGAATATTACAAAGTTTATGATTCTGGCCGTATTAGAAGCGCAATATATTGACAACGAATCATGGCGTATTCTCATTTATCTTTTGGAAGCGAAGACGTTTTTCATTTTGATAACAGTTACGGAAGAGGAAAGGATGCTACGTAAGTTTTTTTAAAATTTATATTATAGGAGGCAAGCGAACATGTGGGACACCTGATGTTAAGTGATCACCACCGTTCAAAGACATTAGCAACAGTGCAAGTGCGTTGCAAGCCTGTGTTTGGGGTGAAGGGGGGGGGAGTGGGAGGGGAGTAGAGACGAGAAGGAAGGGGAGGTGGGCCTCCGGTACTCTCACTGACCGAACGAAACGCAACAATGCCAGCACTGTTACTTCACGTCGATTTTCCGTGAGAGGGTGGTACTACTGGTACTGGTTTTTTATATTATAGGAGGCAAACGAACAGGTGGGTCACCTGATGTTAAGTGATCACCACCGTCCATATACACTTGCAACACCAGGGGAGTCGCAAGTGCGTTGCCAGCCTGTGTTGGGGGAGAGAGAGGAAGGGAAGGGGAAAGTGGAAGGGGAGGGGAGATGAGTCTCCGGCGCTCTCACTGATCGAACGAAACGCAAAAATGCAAGTACTGTTACTTCACGTCAGGTGGTACTACCCCGGGCGAACCGACCCATTCATGCTGAAACCGGTAATAGCTTCAGCGTGGCTCTACCACCTCCAAAAACTACTGTTTGTGACTTAAATATAAACGTTAGACATATGCTGTCACTGACTTTTTTGTAGGCATTATCAAGCTGTACAACTTTTCTCTGAAACTTAATCATATATCTCTCATTGTTAAGGCAGTCCTCGTAAGAAACCTTTTTGTTCGACCGTTTTTTCTTCGACTTTGCAAATCCGACTTCCACAAAAAAGTATTTTCATTTTTCGGTTTAATATATAGCCTATGACACTCAAAAATTTATAATATTAGTATAGATATCCATCAATTTTTATTTTTAGCAACGGCAAAAAATTGTCTTGCTAATGATATGATTGACAAGATACACCTCAACGGGATAGACAGGTGGTATCACGCGGCACTCGCCTGTCAGCTACTCGATGTGCAAGCCATTCCTTCTGATTTGCAAAAGTAATGAGATTTATAACTATTTTAGTATTAAAAATCGTTTGAAAAGGAAAAATTCGTATAAAATATAATTAATTGAATGTATGTATGTAACCGTATCAATTCAGAACAGCTGCACTTATTAGACTAGTTCTTTTTTGTCGTGTGTATAATTGTCAAATAAAGGTTTATATGAAAGAAAATATTTGAAAGCCGTACGGAAGAATGAAAAATTTGGGTTAAACAAGCGATTAAGCGAGACAGTATGTAAATTTTCAAAAATATTATCGGATTGACGTTCAGTTGCCATTTTATTTCATTCATCATCAGCTTCTAAGTGACCCACAGCAGGGTGACAGGCCTCTCCCGAAGGAAGGTATGGGCCAGCCCACAGCGTATTAGCGATTACAAGCTCCGAGAAATCCACAGTTCTGTTTTCCCACATGCAGTGGTACAACAAGAACATTTCTTAGGTTCAAGTTCCCTTACGATTCTTTCCTTCACCGTCAACCTATAGCGTTATCAATTTAAATTAGTAAATGTTAGCGATTTCCGAAAAATTCGTTGGTACCTTCTGTGGTTCGTACCTACGGACATTGGATTAATATTCCACCGACCAAACCACCTTAACCGCCTCACCACCACCATCTCAACTTTCATTCGTTACATGGTTATAATGTAAAAGGAACATTTGGTTTCATTATTTTGATACAACCATGCGAAATAAGGACGGGTAGCTATATATTAATACCATTCATATCTCTTCAAAAGCTTTTTCTTTTGGTACCTTCACTGTTAATGAACGAATGTGTCGACAATTAAAAAAAATTACAAAAATTCTCATACAATTTGTCACGCCTTATTAGGTTAATAGAAAGTGCCAGTGGTGGCTTGCCAGGTTGGATTCAGAATTTTGTTATATCATTGGTCCAACGGGGAGCTTTGTATGTACTAACGGTCACTCGAAGCGAAGCTCTGGAATCTGGCGCTGTGATACCTTCACCAACTCTTCTACAAAGAGCTGAATGTGACGTTAACTTTCAGAACGATGACCTGTATATGAGACAATCGAGTTCCAAAGTGAGTTGGTACATTTCTAGAGTCGTATGTCATTGAACTAGTAGGTAGTTCTTCATCTTAAAATCATCGCTTATTTATAGTACAGTATCCTGGTATTGATATATGAAATTACAGTATTTATAGGTAGATATTTTACTCTTTTTGTCTTATATCTTAATGTTATTTTAAAGTAGCTTCGATTAAGATTTACATTTTTTATTCTTTGATATTTATTTTGACTCAAGTAAGCTCAAAGCGTTAAATGTAACCAGAGTGTCGATTTCCAAGAAGTGAAATAGTTTCTATGTCTTTTCCAGAGCATTGACAGCTTCATAAGCATAGTTAGTAAACAGGAAGGTGCGTATGCAATGCAAGATACAAATACTATACAGATGGCTGTTCTAGCTGAATCGTACAACTTTGATGATATCAAAGTGAACATGACCATGGATGGTAATTGCCGTTAAGCTCGTTATAATAAAATTATACACTTCTCGGATGAGAGTTTACTGTATGCTTATGAATATAATGTAACTCATTTATATGTTCAATTTAACAGCAGTTATTTTAAAAACATATGACTCTTTAACACCATTCGAAAAGATGTTATTAAAATGCGGTTCCGTGCTTGGTGAAGTATTTTCTAGAAGAATGCTTTTGCATTTACTACAAAGTGATTGTCCTAGAAAAGTTGCCCAAGGTAGCTATTTCTTATTATTTTTCTTAGATTATCTTTTTGGCGAAGTAGATATAGATTATCATTGTTCGCGTTTTGGTTTCGATTTCTATTGAAAAAAAAATAACGGACAGTTCTGTCACGCTTCTCTAATACTTTTAGCAGAACGAGTACTGTAGCAATGGAAACTCTTAAACATAAATATCCTGAACTACATTGACTTTAGAGACCTGTTGTACGTATCTATCTTTTGTTTATATCTCAATTATGAGCAAACTCTCGCTTTCTAAGAGAGGGCTAAATAATAACCAAAAAATTAACGCAAAACAACAAGAAATATATGAACTCAAATTTTTTCCACTACATGATGCTAGAGGAATATTTTTCAACTTGTCAGTTCAACTTCTTAGTATTGGCTTCCCTGTCATCAATTACAGGTAGCAGTCTAGTTTTTAAGATAGTAAATGGAAACGAATTGCAAATTTCGTAGGTATATAGAATGGTAGGTTTCAATTTGGAGATTTTGGAGATATCAGCCCAATTTCCTCGAGGCTTGCCACTGTGAAGACTAACACGATGTTAGTTAAACTTAATAATATTTTAAGAGACTACAATGGCTTAAGCGGAATTAGAACTAAATGGTTTGAGGGTCGCAACAGCTTTGTATGTAACGATTTCACATTTTGTTGTAACATCACCGATGACTAGAAACATGAGCAACGTGAATTTTAATTTAAAAACGCTTATCCATTTACGTTTAGCTGTGGCAAAGTTGTTCATGATACGCGTACTGGAATGCGAAGGAGGCGATTTTACCCGTGATACTTCGTTAGTATTGGTCCACCCAGCTCCAGCGTTGTCGGTTGCAGCGAAACCATATTGCGTATGTCTGGGAACGAGCCAACCGCGTGAGTCTGGAAACGAAATATCTTTTATAAATAATAGTAGTATGGGCATGTCATCAGGAGAGATGAAAACCATGTAACTAGAAAAGTGTTGAGTATATTTGTGAACGGATAAACGAGTAGAGGAAGACCGAAAAAGGTATGGATGGAATGCGTGAAAAATTATATGTGCGTAAAAGGTGTGAATACTGAAATGACATTTGACAGGAGAGAGTGGAAAAACAAAACATGTTGTGCCGACTCTACTTAAGTGGGATAAGGATAATGATGATGATGAAATAACACCCCGAACTCAGTTTTCTGATGCGTCTATAAGTAACATAAGCAATCTTTATGGTAGATATTGCCTACTCGCTCTACGTGAAAATGACAGTCTACACTTATAAAAAAATGAAGCCACGTGGAGAAAGTAGTAACGAAGCGATAATGGTTTAGTTGACAGCGTGTTCGGAGACCGCGTCGATGGATATAGGTTCGATTTCTAGCAACTGGGTTGGAGCTTTCGGTGAAGAAAACACCGTGATGAAACCACAGCTTGGTAAGGTAGGGTTTTTTAATAGTCCGCCAGGTTACTAGCTACCACCCACAATTTGAAAATCTGTCGCCAAGCTCCTGTTGGTATGTTTCGGCAGATGCACTCGAGAGCCAGTTCCCTCTGGGTTTAGCGTGCTTACCATCTGAGACCACATTGTCATTTAACATCAGATAAGATTGTAGACAGATATAAAACCTGTAAAGTATAAAGAAAGTATATCATAAATATATTTTATAAAAATAATTGCAGCGCACTGCAGGGACCTTCCAATGTATGCATTCTGTGGTTACATGAAATTTAGACATTCATTGTTCCGAACCACGACTTATGAACTATTGACTACCAGTCAAAAAGTTAGTGTTTTACTATGCATATACTAGATTATTATAACCAATACGGTGTTATTACAGAAAAGTTAAATGGCTTAAAAATGTTTCGAATTAAATGTACCGCGCTCGCCCGAAACAAGTTAGCGTTATCCTTTTTCGCAAGTCTAATCTAACGTAACTAAAGCGAGACAAAAGAGCAAGATACCGAATATTCAAGCGACCGCGGTGCATTTAATTCGAAACCTTTTTAAAGCAAGTATTCAATACGTATTTAACTTTTTTTGTAATAACATCGATATAGTTTTATATTTATATGTGAAGCCTAAACTTTGTATCCCTTTTTAACGGAATTGGGCGAACGGATGAACGTGAAATTTGGCATAGTTAAAGTTTATATGTAGGAGAAGTGCAGAAAGCTATTTATTTTATATAAAATGCATTAGAAGTACATTAAATTAATTAAAATATGCATTACTCACACTACTGCTTCAATTTTACAGAACATATACACACATATAAATAAAAAAGACATTTTGACATCCGTCAATAATAGACTTCAAAAAAGGTTGCGAAGGAGGTTTCTATGCTCGACTGTATATATTATTTTACTCTTACGTTCCAATTACCCTTTTTCATTCTACATTGTACAATGATATTATAACATAATACCCTTTGACAAAAGAACCCTAATAAAATTCAAACTTTAAAAAATTAATGAACTATGTTCGAATGTCGACCTCTGGGCGCCCACTAGTAGTTTTAAAAGCGTGTGTATTTGTGTGTGTGAAAATTCTTACGTAGTTAATTCGAAGACTAAGCACGCAAACAGATGCGGGTAACCAATTCGTTTTATACTATTTGTTGTTATTAAAAGCATCTTTTATTAGAGTTTTTAAAAGCTTTTAAATACTTGATGTTCAATGTTGAATAATTACAGCAAAAAATCAGTTAAATGGTTCCCAAGAACTGAAACTTGTAGTGTTGAATATCGAATCTCTTTACAAATACGTTTCAATAATTAAAGCACGCACACAGTTATGACGATAGTTTTATACTGTTTGTTGACAATCAAAACAATTTTTATCAGAGCATTTAAAACGCGTCAAACAAACTCTTCAATATGTAATAGTTACAGCAGAAAAAAAGTTTCGGAAAAGTAAGCGCGTGCAAACAGATGAAGATAGCCAATTCATTTTATAGTGTTTGTTGATAATCAAAGCGATTTGTATGAGATTATTTAAATTTCATTAATCAAAGTCATGTCGAGTTTTCGACGTTTACAGCACGAAATGCACGCCCGTGCGCTCTTATATCTAGAACGATACACTCGCCGCTGTTTAACCTGTGGTTCTGGATGCTTCTCGAAGCTTTTGGGGCTCCGATACGATGACGTAAGTGATGGAAACATATATAGAATCACTTGTTCAAGTAATTTTATGTACCTACTAGACTATTGAATTTAAACTGATGATGTTTTCCTTCACCGAAAGCTCCGACCCGATCGCCTGGGTTTGAACATATGTCGATGTGGTGTCCGACGCGTTATCGAGTAAGCCATCAGCGAGCTACAAGTCAAAATATCAATTTTTAACATTTTTGTCTATCTACTTGCTATTTGTTCCGGCTACTCTCGGAAACGGTTGCACTGACTTTAACGGGGTCTTCATTGGAAGATAGCCGATGCTATAAAGAGTAACTTAGGCCACTTTTATTCTAGAAAAAAAACACGCGCAACTATATACTAAAGAAAACCCTTTGGCTAAATTTCAGTTCCGAGTTGCAGCTTGTTATAATTACTGCGTTTCGTATTTCTTATATATGTTCTATATTAAACTTCTATAATATGGGTTGTAATTTCGTGCAGTATTTAAATAAATCGAACGGATTTTAGGGTTTGAAAGATGAAAGCGATGATTTAAAGCGTATCAAACAACAGATTTCCGCTTTAAGCGCTGAAACAAGAATACCTGTTGATCAGGAGGTACTGGGATTTGTACGTGAGAATAATCATTTTTCGTCAGTAAGTTACATATATTATGTATATTTTAAATTCCTAAATATACTACTTTAAAGTTTTTCGAGGTGGTAGAGAGCCACGCTGAAGCTATTACTGGCTTTAGCATGAATGGGTCGGCTCGCCCGGGATAGTACCACCTTTTTTTTTTTTTTTTCGAACTGACTATGCTATTGACCTGGCAAGGTCTTTACAGCTTCACCGGACTACTAAGGCCGAGCGCTTAGGGCACTCAGCCGATTTTGGTTTTGGGTAACATACACAAGGGTGCACGCACACCTCGGCTTGGGCTGTTTCCTGGAAAAAGACACGTCTGTCCTAGCTAACTATTCTAAGCTATTCATACATATATACATTTGTGAACCATACAATCGAAATTGCATGATTCACAAATGAATACGTGTATATCGGATTGAAACGAACTTAAACTATTCGATTCAGTTCGATGAGGGAAAAAAAAACAAAACCCTCCCACCATGTGTATATATGTGCACGTGTGTGAGAGAGATGATCTCATATGTCTGTTCAAGTGATGTAGGTGAGTCACTGTATCGCGAAAATAATATCAAGAGGGCTCCGCGCGGGGACGACCTAGGCTCGAGATATTATTGAGAACCGCGAAGTGTGCGGGAGCTAATAGGGATCGATTACAAAAGCGTGGGCGCAACACGCATTTTATAAGATTGAATTTAAATTTACTAACGGTGACGGCACCGAAGTCTAAAAATAGACATAACAAAAATTATTATTATTATTGAACGGTTATTTTAGGGGAAGATAGACGTAAATACGCGATTTACTCTATCTTATTAGAT
The DNA here is from genome assembly GCA_015888305.1 of Antheraea pernyi. NCBI lineage: Eukaryota > Metazoa > Arthropoda > Insecta > Lepidoptera > Saturniidae > Antheraea > Antheraea pernyi. The sequence goes on along the minus strand of MU158805.1, from coordinate 3,305,212 downwards.
TAGTCACTGTATCGCGAAAATAATATCAAGAGGGCTCCGCGCGGGGACGACCTAGGCTCGAATCAAACGTCGATGGCGCGAAAGTGCCAAAGGCGACACCAGCTCCCTCTAGACCCGACTCGCCCGTGGCTGCGGGTTCCGCAGTTTCGGGCAAGAAGCCCCGCCCACCGCCCCCCGTTACGATCCAAGACAAAGCGTCTTGGGTTGAGATTTCTAGCCTGTTGGAAACGGCAGGTATCCCTTACACCTCCGCCGTGAATACCGCTGTAGGTATTCAGGTGAAGGTAGCCACGTCCACCGCCCATCGCAATCTCACTCGTTTCCTTCGGGACAACCAGTGGGGCTATTTCACTCACTCTCTCGAAGAGGAGCGTAAACTACGGGTTGTGGTCCGTAGAGTCCCCTCAGAACTCCCGACTGACGACCTCAAGGAACAGAAGATTCCTGTTCGCGATGTTCATCGTATGCGCTCTCCGCGCACCAGGGCTCCATATGATATGGTTCTCGTTGTCCTCGATGTTGCACCCCTCAGGGGAAAGCGATTTTTAATCTTACATCTCTTTGCGGCCTCTCCGGCGTCATAGTCGAGCCGCCGCGCAAAACGTCTGTGCCCTCGCAGTGTCACAACTGCCAGGTGTACGGACACTCCGCACGAAACTGTCGCCTGAAACCCAGGTGCGTTAAGTGCCTCGGCGACCACTCCACTATGATTATCCTAAAGTATTTATTATATACCATACATTTGTAATTCAGTTGAGACTCAGTATCATGTTGATAAACATAAATACATGCCTTCCCTTGAATAACAACCTTTTCCATGAATTTATAGGCTTATATTATTCTTAATTATAATTATTATTATCAAAATTATGCTTTTAAGATAGTTAATTGATGCAGAGAAAGCAGGCATATAAACATAATTACACTATTTAAAACATTTTGTAACACTAACAAAGAGATACATGCTACATCATATACCTTCATTTTAATGGTCTATTTATTCGGTGTAATATGTTTGGCTTTTGAAATAGATGCATGTACAAGAATAACTAAATATATGGTAAATATAGCAGTGAAATTATTTTTCACATCACTGCTATTTCACCAGTAGTAACTGAAAATCTACTGCTACATATGATATAAATTTTGCGAAATTATTATTCACTGACATTTTGTATTCATAATATCGATTTTATTTTATTTTGTATATTCAGCGAAGCAACATAAAGAATACATATAGATAAAATTTCGTACAGTTAAATCTATGGCGTACAACTTTGCTTCCGCCGTTTTGAAATAGATTGCTGTAGCGGTAATTGGTAGTCGAAATAAATAGATCGTAGATGTCATACAATAAGCTTAGGTATTTGTAAACATAACGCCATACAAATATTAGTCGATTTGTGTCTGCATCATAAAGTTATTCTAGATGAAACATGTCAGCTTACGAACCAAATTCTCGTAATTTGCGGGAGGTTTTAATTTTCTGCTTTAATATTAAGAAATCTGCGGCTGAGGCTCATCGAATGCTCTCAAACACCTTTGGTGTTTGTTGGTGTTGTGTCACCGCTATTAGTGACAGAAAGTGCTGAGAGTGGTTTCAACACTTCAAGAACGGTGATTTTGCCATCGAAGACGAGCATGGCGGTGGAAGAGAGAAGTTTTTCGAAGATGCAGAATTGGAGGCATTACTTGATTAAGACTCGTGTCAAACGCAACAAGAATTGGCAGGATCATTGCAAGTGACGCAACAAGCCATTTCAAAACGCCTGAAAGTCATGGGAATTATTCAGAAACAAGGAAATTGGGTGCCGTACGAGTTGAAGGCGAGAGATGTTGAACGGCGTTTGTTTGCTTGTGAACAGCTGCTTGCAAGGCAAAGACGGAAGGGATTTCTGCATCGCGTTGTGACTGGGGACAAAAAATGGGTTCATTACGGTAATCCCAAGCGCAGAAAATCCTGGGGATATCCCGGCCATGCTTCCACGTCGACGGCCAAACCGAATATTCACGGTTCCAAGGTATTTGGTGGGACCAGCTCGGCGTAGTGTATTATGAGTTGTTAAAACCGACTGAAACAATCACAGACGATCGTTATCGAATGCAATTAATGCGTTTGAGCCGAGCATTGAAAGAGAAACGGCCGCAATCAACGAAAGACATGATAAAATGATTTTACAGCATGACAATGCTCGACCCCATGTTGCGAAAGTGATCAAGACATACTTGAAATGGGAAGTCCTACCCCACCCTTAACAGCAGGTGACCCACCGGTTCGTTTGCGTCCTAGGATATTAATTTTTTTTTTAAATACACATTAATTTAAAGTTTAGGAAAATAGTGTTCTCTAATTTTTGTTTAGACGTTGATTCCGTTCCTAGAAAAGTAAAACTATACTTTCATCTTATGATTTTGTGTTCTTCACAGACAAACATGGATATTTTGAGTTTCGAGTTGTTACACACTAAAGGAAATTTAACAAATCGCACTTTAGGTAAATTGTTTATTTTTATTATTTTTACTGAATGTGATATTTTATTATTTATCTATACTTAGTTATCTCTTTATGTTGAGTACTTAAACACCAATTCTTTAACATAAGACGCGAGTTAAATTCATGATAACTAAGTATATTTTAGTATTTAAACTTTTAACAATGCAATTGAGTACGAAAGGAAATAATATGGTCCAGTGACAATTTTTGACGTGACTGTAATCTTTTTGGACACTCTGAATATAGACGTAAATGAGGGCTTTTGCGTAATATAGTCAACAGGTGTAATATATAACTAATTAAAAAAATTATAGGAATCCAAAATTGGTATTTATTTATCCTCATATTGTCTCCATATTTTATATATAATGTAATATTTGTTTATATCTAAATTCGTGTTCTACGAATCTATATTCAGATCGGATAAAAGTTTCTATTGCTTTTTTTTAATAATACTTAACGACGATATGATATGAGTTTGATCCCTTCGATTGCTCTTAAACGGCTAAAATTAGTTGTAACTTATGAACTACCGGAAACAATGCCCGTAGGAGTTCTAGGTCAACTAATTTCTAGAGTGGGGTCGGGTGAACCAAAGTTTTTCTAGAAAAGGCACCAGGACTTCGTAAATTAGTTGTATTTGTTATTGAATCGCTTGATTTTATAGTTTCTAACTAGTTTCGTGAAATTTTATGGGATTTATGCGTTTTGAAATAATTGTAGGATATTATTTTCACTGTAATCAGGTCACAACTACACATAACATAACATATATAACCCTTTTACTTCTTTATAGTTATCTATTCATGTCAAATTTTATCACTACTGATTAGAAGTCTCTATGTAATCTGGATAATACACTGAGAAGTTTTCTATCTTTCTGTAAACGTCGTGTTAAAATTAATTTAGGCATATTCATTTCTCTATATCTATACATATAATAAGAATGTAAATCTAAAGTGTCTCTACTTTTTAGATTTTCGTTTAAAAAATTGTTTCCGGTGTCTAGGAATAAGTAATAGAATACATTTTAATCATTTTTAGAAATGTCTGTCTGTCTATCTGTCTGTCTGTCTATCTGTCTGTTTGTATGAACCTGCATCACTGCTAAAGTACTAAGTTCACAATAAATCCTCACCAAGAAAATTATAAATCATATAATCGGGAATAATTTGGTGTTGGTTTCATTAAAATCGGTCCACTCTATCAAAAGTTATTGTAGTTTTAATGACGACGCGGCGTAAGTACCAGAGAAAAGTAGACAAGTAAATGGACTTAATACATTCAGATGTCTTTATTAATAACTATTTTTTACGTAAGCTTCCACGCAGGCGAAGCCACGGGCACAGCTAGTCATTAATATAATTTAAAATGTGCTTCAATAACATAAATAGTTTTGGTCGAGTGTTCCGTTACTCTAAAACTTTGAGAACCGCTGGTCGAAACTACCATCGTTATTGCGTGGACATATTTGTGTGGACTAATACTACACAAGCAAAATTAAAGTCCCATCGAGTGGTATAAGTAACGTAACTAGAAAAACAATTAAAGATGTACATACCATTTCAGTGAGCGAAAGTCCAAGACATTCCGCGTTACACACCTATCGAAAAACTAAACTAAACGAGTCAGATCGTTTTCGTCGCTCGAATTGGATAAATGTGAATGTCTGACGATTTTATTATCTGCCTACTGTCAGATTATAGAACATTGCCGTGGAGCTGGTACTTACATATTTATTTAATATTTTCAGTTAGTAAGTTACAAAAAAAACTCATACTTTTTTTCAATTGAGATGTTTAACGTCGATTCCAAAGTATATTTATATGCATCTATAAATATAAAACAATTTCCGAGTGTATATGAGCGCGTGACTTCAGAACAGCTGCACCTTTCTGGCTATTTTATGTTGATTTCCAATTGATAGAGTTAGGACAAGCGAAATTCGGTTTGTATAAGCCCATACAAAAAGTGAGTGAGTAAGTGGGATAGCAGACTGTATGGAGATTTTAAAAATATTGAGAGTTTGACGTTCAATTGTCATTTTATTTCATTACATGGTCGTAATGTAAAGGGAAGATGTGATTTTTTTGTTACTACATCAGCGTGGAATAAGAATGGATGTTGTTCCGCCCTGATAATTAAAAAATCCTTGACAAATTATATACCTAAGTCTTCTCCACGAATCACTTTATCTACTGGTGAAAACCGCATAAAAATCCGTTCACTAGTTTTTGAGTTTATCGCGGGCAGACAGACAGAGATAGAGACGTGGCAGAGGATTTTTTAATAATATATAGTGATATTTTTATAAATTTAATTATTTACTGTAGGTACTTGGCTTTTGATTTAGTAGGTCAAGTCGCGGTTGGCGAGAGGATCCATATAGTCCCGAAAATTTGGTTTCGTATAGCGTTATCTTTGTCTATCACTGTCATTGTGCTGTGCGACAGAGAGAACGCTTTATAGAACCGAAGCATGCCGATCTTAGACGGATGTCTCATTCGTCTCCACGACAAATCAAACGCCGAGTACTGTAACCCATAGCGATCTCCAAATAGTCAAGCTGGTAATTCATACATAGAATAATCGAGTCATAAGATTATCGTCTCATCTATCTTTGTTCAACTGACTTTGAAAACTGCTTTTAATAAATTCCCAGGTGAATTTGAAAAACTTTATGACGCTTACTTAGAATACGCCGATATTAGTTTAATCAATTTAAATGTACCTCAAGCAATTCGACTATTGTATGAAGCTGAAAATATTATAATGGTAACAATTGTTTTATTACTCTAATACTTTTTAATAAGGTCATTATTCACACTTACATTATAAATATGTAAATAAAATTGTCTGTTTGTTGCCTTGTCGCCATTAATCTGCTGAACTGATCGCAGGGAGAATTATCGTAGGTATTGATATTTTTGACAATGCAGACGAAGCGCATCTTTGTTAATTTTTTTTTTCTCAGCCTGACTACGCTATTGTCCTAGCAAAGTCTTAACAGCTTCACCGGTCTACTAAGGCGAGCGCTTAAGGCACTCAGCCGATTTTATTTTGACAACTAGCTCAAGGGTGCACGGCGCACCTCGGCTTGGGCTGTTGCCTGTGCCATGCAATTCGGCGCATCTATTTGGTTAATTCTTATTTTGTTCTGCTGGGCGGGCAACTTGTATTACACGATGCTACAGTACTTCTATGATTAGAAAAGGCAGGAAATAAGAATTGTAATAAAAAAAAATGTATGTTTTTATTAAATTTGTAACTTTGTACGAAGTTCTTACAAGAACCTCTAGCTATGGTGTTGGTATTTATAATTGTGTCCTTGGAATATACTATAAGAAAACTATATCTCTGAAAACGTACTATTTTTCTCTTTTTTTATATTATAGGGGGCAAAAGAACTGACAGGTCACCTGATGGTAAGTGATAAGACCTTTTACATTTAGATTAAAGTGTACAGAAATATCACTACTTTCTAAACTGCGTGAATCTGAAACTAAGCCAAAAGATTGCAGTCGTTACAGTTTAGGTCAACGGAAAAGGAATTCCTTTGCGATTTTAATGTACAGATGGGACCATTTACAGAGAGAAAATGTACCTGACAATAATATATGTATGCGTTGGGTAAAGAAATTTCGCTTGGCAGCGATATACTCAATGCGTGGAGTGTGCATGCTGGAGTCTGGAGATATCAACGAGGCTAGGGAACAGTTGTTTCTTGCTATGAAACTTTACGGTGTTCCATTTCCAACGTCCAGGTAACATTTTCTAATTAAATATTATAAAGAATTATATCACTTGGTGATGAGGTTCGCTTCGGTTGTCGATAAGTTATTATTTATTTAACTACTAACAAGAATCAAATATAAACAATTATTATGTCTACTATGTATATCATCCATTTAATAGGAAAATGGCCCAACCAATTTTTTTTCTGTAAAATAAATAAAAATTGCTATATACTTTTATGTAAAAATTGGCGGTTTTCTCGATGACGCTCACTCGTAGTAAGATGGTTCACAATCTACGTAAATGTATATCGAAAATTTTACTAATTATATGAAAAAATATACTATATTCGTATAGATTTACGTTAGTTTTCTTATAAAGAACGATATATACTCCGATTGGTACTTATACTTGTTTAGCTATTCATTGATTCTCTGGATAGTCCAGTCATTTGTATATTTAACTAGTGTTGCCCCCGCGAACTTCGTTCCGCCTTAATATGATTTTTTTCTTAGCCTATCTTTTTGTTAGATACATACCAACATATGGAACATATGCTACCCCATAGAGACTGTTCGCTTTTCCGAAATACAAACTGGGAAAGCGAAATATTTAAAGCGAACTGCAGTAAAATGGTAAAATGACATGCGTCAAATAAAAAATAAAAAAGTAAATAAAAAAAAGGATTAACCGACTTCAATATCAATTAAAAACCCATAAGGCACTAACAAGCGGAAAATGAATAGTTTATCAAATTAACCAAATTAAATAAAACATATGAGTATATGTGCTACCTAGAGATGTGCTGGAAGTCCGTACCAACCAACCAACCAATTGAAATGGGACCACAAGAGAAATACCAGCTTTCAAATAAAAAAAGAATAATCAAAATCGGTTCACCCAGTCCAAAGTTATGAGGTAACAAATATATAAAAAAAATACAGTCGAATTGATACCCTCCTCCTTTTTTTGAAGTCGGTTAAAAAGTTATATCTACTTCTTTTGTGTGAATATAAAAATGAATCTTTTTGCGAATTTTAACTGTTTTGCAGAGTCAAAAGTTTGATGTAATTAAATATAATGAATAGAAGTTTGGAAACATAACATATACAAATTACATAAAGTCTTTATATAGGAAATGATAATACAGTTACATTGAGGCTCAAACATTTCAAAATTATTAAACGTATTGTCGTAGAATTATGACCATTCGATACGGAGTTTTTTTTATATCATAGGCGGTATACGGATAACGACTTACCGACTACCAGTACCGACTTCCAGTACATCTCTATGTAGCACATATATTCATATGTTTTATTTAATTTGGTTAATTTGATAAACTATTTATTTTCCGCTTTTTAGTGCCTTATGGGTGTTTGATTGATATTGAAGTCGGTTAATACTTTTTTTTGAAAATTTACTTTTACTCTTCATAAAAACCTTCCTCGCAGGAAGCAAGGTTTAAATCAGATCAAAAATTACTCGAATTGGACCAGACTTCGAGTTTTGAGTTTAGCAACATATTTTGCGATTCATTTTTGTTTATATAGATAATAATTAATAAACTTCATTTAAACAGGATGTTATCGTTAAAGTTCATTTTTTAATTTGACAAATATAACAACTGGGAAATCTTTTTGTAAACTTATTTTTCATGTTGATTGTAGAACATATATATATATTTTAATTTACTTTTGAAAATATATGATTATGAATAACTTCAAAAGGAAGAAATAGATTGAGATTACATTATTGCAGATATGGGGTACGAATGTGCAACACAAAGGCCACGTTTCGCCAATTTATGGCGTTGTATATCGTTCCCAACTTGCTCGTAGGCAGAAACGTTGGCGTCGTCGGCTACTATTATGAAGACATCGCTGTGACATTGAACAGACTGTATCGATTATTTACCGTAAGACAGTTTTAAACACACTGTTTTAAATTTGGCATACTCTTTGTCATGTTTTGAATTACGCTTTGACTACGTATCGATTGACGTATGTTTGAATTTTCCCAAATGACCCGGAGCTTTCGTAAAGGAGAACATGATAATATAACTACTGCATGGTGTAGAATCTGCATTTGAGAATCAGTCCAGTCAGTTTTAGTGTGTTTACCATTACCCATTTCACATCAGGTGAGACAGTGATCAAATGCTAAAACCGGACGGTGTTATTGCATTGTTTCGAAATAAAAGCACCGCGCTCGCCCGAGGCATGTTCGCGTTATCCTTTTTCGCAAGTCTGACCTAACGTAACCAAAGCGAGTGAAACTTGAGCAAGAGGGGGGCTGTAGTCCGGTGAAGCTGTTAAGGCTGTATACCTAACTATGGTCAAAGTCTGGTGCATTTTTTAGAGTAGATATCATAGAAATCGTTGCTTTTTGTTATACAGCTAAGTGTTAAAAAATAGAATGAGATGTGTAAAAATAAATATATGATATTTAACAATGACTCGCCTCTTTCCAAAGATAACTATATTAATCGATATTGTTATACTGTTGCCACTGATTTTATCATATAAAAATATACAGGAATGTAAAGAAGCAGGGAATGCTACATTGGCAGCGAAATGTTCCTTAAACTATGCTCTTATCACAAATTCAAATTTCCGTGTCCTTTGTGTCTCGTACGGAAATTTGATAACGACCTATCGACTCAAACAAAAGGTAAGATGAATTTGTTACTATAAACCAGTTATTATAGTATAAATCTTATCATAATCATTACATAGTATAAAATAAAGTCCTCTCCCGCGTCTGTCTGTCTGTCTGTTCGCGATAAACTCAAAAACTACTGAACGGATTTTCTTGCGGTTTTCACCAGTAGATGCAGAGATTCAGTATGGAAGATTTAAGTATATAATTTGTCAAAACTTTTTATTATCATGGTGGGACAACGTCTGCCGGGCCGCTAGTATAGTATAATTGACTCCAAACTTTCTTGCAAAGTTTCTCTAATAATTTGTTGTGTAGTAAAAGGCTTTTAAATATATAAAGATTATTTCTAATAACTTATCCCGTACATTATTATTTAGCGGTATAAAATTTAAGATCTCTACTTGTAAATAAATATAGAAACGATTACCAAAATGTTATATAGTTTTTTTTAATTTTATCTTTAACAGCGATTAGAAGACATATAGATTGAATATAAATATTAATTGATGCAATATATTATATTTAAAATTTTCAGTTTTCCAAGTGTATGTCGTTAGAGAAACGCGCAATGGAGATATGTCACCGTAAAAGGGGACAATTAGATGTAACGGAAATAGACGCGGTGTGCTATATGTACACGAGTATATTTTTGTTTTAGTTAGTATTTTTTTTAAATTTTATCAATTCGTTTTTATCTTCCGTCTTTCCGTTACACAAAATCTGTTATATTATAAAGTATTAGAAAAAAAAAGCAGTGTTTGTATCAGTGTGTACAAGAGGTAAGTAGGTGGTGTTTAAGAGGTAGTAGAGGCACCCTGAAGCTATTACTGGTTTCAGCATGAATGTGTTGAATCGCCCGGGGCACTATCATCCGAACCACAGAAAAACGACGTGAAGTAACAGTGCTTGCATTGTTGCGTTTCGTTCGGTCAGTGAGAGCGCCGGATAACCCACCTCCCCTCTCCCCCGCCCCTTCTCCGCTCCCCCTCCCTCAAACACAGGGTGGCAACGCAGTTGTGACTCTTCTGGTGTTGCAAGTGTCTATGGACGGTGGTGATCACTTAAAATCAGGTGGCCCACCTGTTCGTTTGCCTCCTATGATATTAAAAAAAAAACACGCAGAATAATTTGGCTTAAGTGTATTAAATTATATATATAAGAGAGTGCCCCTAAAAATTATATACGTGGTCCCGTAGTATTGAAAATTAACTATACATTTACTCATTTTTGTATACTACCAGCAGTGCGGTGAAGCTGTTAAGACCTTGCTTGGTCAATAGCGTAGTCAATTCGAAAACAAAAAAAAAGTATACTACTAGACCCAGTCAAGTTTTATGCATACTTGCACAATACAAATATATACCTACTTTACGTATAACGCATAACCCAAATTAATCCCTACCGTGCACTGAGAAGTTCACTTCAAAAGGACTTCAGTTTACTAAGCAGCTAACATTATCTATAACTATCTATACATATAATAATAATGTAAAGTGCGTAGCAATAAGTAGTAGGATAACACCAAGGGGGGAGGGGTCGGGGAGCCCGTCTCTCCATTGCACTGGTTCGGCCGTCTGGGAGACAGTCTACGCGTGCCAGGCTGTCTCTCTTTAGCGGGAGGCCCAGGATCTTCTTTCTGGCCCGGCCGTCGGGGCGACATGCGGAGTGCTCAGTCATCCCTTATCCCCCCATCATGGCGATTGCGGGCACCCATGGGGTTTTAGTCCGTGCGAGTAGGACATAACCCACTCTCTCCCCCGGGAGGGTGGTGTATCCAGTTGGATTTCCCCATATAAAAAAAAAGGATAACACTTCAATCATTTTTAGAAATGTCTGTCTGTCTGTCTGTTTGTATGAACACGCATCACTGCTAAAGTTCACAATAAGAAAATCGTAAAGCATATCCTCGGAAGTAACTGAATGTTTGTTTCATTAAAATCGGTCCACTCTATCAAAAGTTATTGTAGTTTTAATGACGACGCGGCGTAAGTACCAGAGAAAAGTAGACAAGTAAATGGACTTAATACATTCAGATGTCTTTATTAATCACCGTTTATTACATAAGTTTCCACGCAGAGGAAGTCGCGGGCACAGCTAGTACTAAATATAGCGTAATTACTGATAAGGCATTTACGATACAAGTGTGGATATGAGAATATAAATAGAACTTGGGGTGTAAGGGGTGTCCAATAACATCTAAGATTTGAGACACCCAAGCCAACCTCACCTGCACGTGGTGCACCCTGCTGAATAACGAACGAGGCAATGGCGACAGCGGGGTGGTAAGGTTCTACAGCTCGACTGGGTCGCAACCACCATGTATATGGCGAAAAAGCCCATCATAGTGATTCGCTTCTGCGGGTCGCATTTCTCAATCCGATATACACGTATTCATTAGTGAATCATGCAATTTCGATTGTATGGTTCACAAATGTATATATGTATGAATAGCTTAGAATAGTTAGCTAGGTCAGACGCGACTTTTTCCAGGTAACAGCCCAAGCCGAGGTGTGCGTGCACCCTTGTGTATGTTACCTAAAACCCAAATCGGTTGCGTGCCTTAAGCGCCAACCTTAGTAGTCCGGTGAAGCTGTGAAGACCCTGCCGGGTCAATAGCGTAGTCAGTTCGAGAAAAAAAGGAAGGGTCGCGTTTCGAGATCAGTCTGTGCATATCCAGCTGTTCACAAACCGGCATGACAGCGGCGACTTGCGATGGATAGTGTGACACACGGTGGTCGCCGTTGTTTTTGGATTGTACTGTGCTTACCATCAGGCACAGTGCAGTCATTTTGTCGTGTTACAATAAAAAAAACTGTTTATTACATTTTAGCGTTGAGTGGGGGAAAAAGATGGAGAGCTTAAAATTCGGTTTGTCAGTGATGCACATGATGCCAAATGTAAGGGATCTGAATACGCGTCGAATGTTGGTACTTTGGATGCTAAAGCTGCTGATTGCAGATCTGAGGATCCATGACATGGTCACGATAATGAGAGAGTTTTTCTACATGACTGACCATTACGATTTAAGTTGTTAGTATGAATACTCGTCTATCTCAGCGTGTTATTAATATTGTGTTTACAGATCGAAGGCTTATCTCTCATAAATTCTAACGCAAAACTTTTTATCTATACTAATATTATAAAGAGGTAAAGTTTGTGAGTTTGTAACGTTGTACGGGGGTAATCTCAGGAACTACGGGTCCGATTTGAAAAATTATTTCATTGTTATATAGATCAATTATCGAGATAGGCTATCTATCATCACGCTAAGGTCAATAGGAGCGGAGTACCAATGAAGAATGTTTCAAAATCGAGTATCTTTTCCTATTGAGAGCTTCCGCTGTGTGTTACCGTTAGCCCAAAGTATTTATTCCACGAGAAGTAGTCCGGTGAAGCTGTTAAGAAGTTTCTAGGTCAATAGCATATACAGTTCGAAAAAAAAAATCCACGAGAACGAACTCGCGGGCAGAGGCTAGCCTTCTAATATAAAAACTAGCTTCTGCCTGCGAGTTCGTTCTCGTGGAATAGTTACTTTGGGCTAACTAACACGCGGCGGAAGTTCTCAAAAGGGGAAAAATCGATCTTGAAACATTCTTCATTGGTCCTCTGCTCCTATTGGTCTTAGCGTGATGACATATAGCCTTCCTTGATAAATCAACGCTACGATAACACTGAAAATAAATTTCGAATAGGGCCAGTAGTTTCTTATAGCGCGTTCAACCAAACAAACAAACCCTCCAGCTTTATAATATTAATATAGATTGATAGAGGTCTGCTGACTCTGAGACTGTTGCACGCGCATCGTTCAAAACTACTTGATAAAACCTGATCATTTTTGAAGTGAAACTTCTTTAGGCGCATGAGGGTAAAACTTTTACAGATGTAACGTCACGCAGGTATGCAACGGAAGTGACGTCATTTGCAGTAAACGCAGATTAAATAAATAAAAAAACTTTTTATTCTTTTTTTTTCTTTTTACTTGTTTCTATAAATATAAACAAGACTTATAAATTAGTTCGCCAAAGAAGTTTCACTTCTGACATGTGTACTTTGTACGCACGCACTTTTTTTTTGTTTTACGTTTTAGATACTTGACAAATAGGTGCAGTCGTTCTCAAGTTATATGTATATATTCAGCAATTGACTTTATATTAAACTCATCGTGTGTTTTTATAAGCCTAACGATATTGTGGCGTTTGTTCCACAGCTGAAACGTGGTATTATTTTTACTCAATGGTGATACTTCTCGACACCGGGTATTGTGTAGAATCCTATGAGACATGCGAGAAGTTCTATATGAAAAAGGGTGATGCGATACTGCGTTCCAAAACTCCTGAGGCGGCATGGAATTTTATTGTTAGCATGTGGCTCGTGTAAGTTAAAAGATTTTTATAAGATTACTGAATTCAGACAAAACGAACTATACCCAATTTCTTTTATTCATAACACTAATGCTCATCAATAGCTACTTAACGGAAAGAAATAAGTAAAATCGGCGGAAAATAAAGGAGGGAGATGCATTTTTTTTAACTAGTTCGGTAAAATGACTGCACTGTACCTGATGGAAAGTACTGTACAGTCTATAAATAACGGCGACTGTCAGTGTTAAATAGCAACGGCAGTCATCGCTAGCATGGCGACCTGCAAAACTAACTGTCTCTGCATATTTATATATTATAAAGATGGAGGGTTTGTTTGGTTGAACGCACTAATCTCAGTAACTACTAGTCCGATTTCTTTCAGTTCTTTCATTTCAATTCTTTCAGTGTTAGATAGCTCATTTATCAAGGAAGGATATAGGCTATATATAATCACTAAGACCAATAGGAGCGGAGTACCAGTGAAGAATGTTTCAAAATCGTATTTTTTTCCCTACTATTATTAACTAATATACTTACTATTATATATGTATAAAATAACTAACTGACGGAAAAATGACGTATTCCATACATATCACCACCTTAGGAATGGACTTTCAATTTTTTTTACAAAAAAGTGTAAAAGCGATCCGTTTGCAAAATTTTGATTGAGCCTTAGTAGTTTAGGCTGTTTGTTGCTATGTCAGACAGTAAGTCACTCCTCTATATATATATCAGTAGTAATAACAAACGTCGTGTATGGCATTTGTGCCTCACAGGCTTGTAGCCACCATTCATCTGGTGTGATCATAGTGTCCACACGGTATGATTGAAACGGTAACTTTATTTTATATTAAACATTTAATTACAGAACTATAAGGATAGGAGCATGGGAGAGAGCAATCTTGTGGGAGGAGAAAATAAAACAAATGATCACATTGAAATTTGAACAGAACGAATTTAGTAAAATGCTACTGGTTCGATTAGTCGAAGGGCTTTTGATAACTTTAGTTAATGCGGTAAATTTCGACTATTTACAATTCAATATTGTTTTTAAGTTGCAGTAATCGCTTCTCTGGCTCTCGTCCTTTTTTTCGTCTTTCACTGTCCAGTGTTTATATAAAATTTTATATTATCTTTGATTGTAAATCCCCGTTCATAATAGAAACAATCAGAAGTTTTTAACTACTAAACCAAGTAGCTAAAAAATTGTAATCCTGCAAACACATTTAGGACCGTAGAAATATTTCAGGAAGTTATGAAGGATTTTTATGATACTTACGCTTCTGATGCTGGATATCAGATGAATTGCGGTAAAAAGATTTATTACTCTTCTTAAATTTTATTCTTAACAAATATATATAGGAAAATATTAATGCTAAAAAATGATGTACCAGTTTTCCAAGGTATAAGAGAAACGCGCCCATGCAGGGCTGTTCATAATATGTATATACTAAACTATCAGGTCCGGCGTGGCGCACGTTTTCCTGCCTTGATAATATAAAAAATCTGAAATACAATAGCAGCCCCACCTTCCGGGTCCAATTAAAAATCGAAACTATTCTCGAATTGATTGGAACACACACAAAAAATTTCAACAAATTCGGTTCAGTCGGTCGCTGACAGAAGAATTATATATATAAAGATAAAACAAATATTTAATTGTTTTAGAGTGAACTAATGTAATGAAGTCTTGAATAAATCTCAAGTTTGGCTAATTATACACCGTGACTGTTTAAAGAGTGACAACCTTCAACCATTTCATGGTCACATTTAACATATAAAATAATAATATCGAAACAAATACCAATAAACAACAAATATAACCTCAGTTTAAGTTTGTTATAAGACACTCAAAAGTATGGGTACAAATTTAAATAAACCTAGGTTGAATGACCGGTGACAAAACCTGCGAGCGGCGTTTCACTTCACTTTTACTACACCCTACGGTCATTGACACTGTGCTTTAATTACAATTAGGCAATTAGGTCAATTAAGTACCTATTTTTTAATTGATTTACAATGAGAATCTAGTACTGAGTATCCTGGAAAAATATTGTTATCGAGTAACCAGTCACTCGATATACTGACTATATTTTTTTATTATTTTTTCATACTTTAAGTATAGGTTTTACCGTTAGACCACATCTCACCTGATGATAAATGACGTCCGAGATGGTAAACACTCTAACACTAAGGGAGAATGGCTCACTTGCTCCCAAAACACACCAACAGGTACTTGGAAACAGATTTTTAACATAAATGTGGTAACTAATCAGGCCAGTTTAGAAAAAGAACTACGACCGTGTTATGGTTTCATCCCAATGATTTTTTCACCAAAAACTTTGGCTCATTTGCAAAGTATAGAAACTAAGTCGATCGACACGGTATCTGAACACTAACCACAGAGCAATCATCGGTTCAAGTATTAGAAAATAAATATAAAATCTATTTTTGTTTTTCATTTAGATGGATAACAGGAATATTAAAAAAATAATAGTAGTAAAAAAAGCAGTGAAGACAATGTTTCAAGAATGGAAGCGAGCGTCTAGCCGCGCTGTCATGTACCGTCCAAGGTAATTTATTAATTAATCACATTAATTACCCACACTGAATAATGACAAAGTTTCTTACTTTGATTAAAATTTGAAGGTTATAAGTAAGGAGCAGTTATTTTAGAAGTGAATCGTCTTAAGGGAGGGCTTTCAAATTTAACCTTTACCTAACCGTAACCTTTTCGTTTGACGAAAAGTATTGGAGGTAAACACTGTATCGGGTAGCATGGTGTCTCGTTTGCCTTCGGGTATTGGATAATAGTGAGTCTCACACGCTTCTCGTTTTCTTTTTGAAGGTTTCACTTATACTGCTTATGAACGAAATAGAACTTTTTTTTATTAATCAAATATCCGTGTATTAACAGGTCCGAGATTGAGTAATGTAACGAGTTTTCAGCCCAATTGTTTCCCAATCCTTCTGGCTCTATCATGAGAGTCGCTGATGAGGTATCATTACCGGGTCATACAGCATTTTAGCTTCACCCGAACAGGGTTCAGCCAAGATGCCGTGACAAATAGCTATGTTCTACTTTTCATGTTATTTCATGTTACTCATCACTGACTCTCTTTCGATACGTTTCTTAGCACACTCCATTGTCAAGTGATGCACATTCTCAATTCATTCTCAATCTCAATTTTGCATAGATCGCAGTTAGGAGATTCCACTTTCCTCATTAGGTATGAAAAACTTCTCGATGGATAATGACCCGAACAGAGTTAAATCAAAGTATCCTTTATTCAATTTAGGCCATGAGAAGGCGCTTAAGAACGTCAAAGCTACCACCGTTTCGGAAAATAGCCCAGTCATCGAGAAGAACCGGCAAGAAACTCGATCTGGTTTATTTTTTCATGTCATATATTTGTATAGTAATATAAATATTCACATTCGTTATTAGTGGATGCACAGAGAGGGGCATCATTTTCAGACGTCACAATCGTTCGCATATTGATCCACACTATAATAGCCTTTAGATATTAAAACCCGCTTGACAAGGTTCTTGAACTGACTATCCGGCAAATGGGTAATGTGTTTTGGGACTTTGTTATAAAACCTAACACTATTACCTAAATGTCTTAAAGCTAGGTACCTTAACATACTGTCGGTTTAAGTTACATTCATTAAACCACGGTATATGAAGAGGCTGACACTGCTGCATTGACAGTGCATTGTTTTATACCAGATACCTTTTTCCTTAATTCTATCATCAAAATATTATCATTAAAAAAAAAAAACAAATCCAACTTTAGTCCGAGTTATAATTTTTTTTAAGATTTTTAGTTTTATAAACCGTGATCCAAGTCTAAATTCTTCATATGGAATAGCTTAGAAATTCTGATCGGCAACGTTTCTGTGTGACAAAAACTGGTGGGACTTAACACTGTTGGGTAAAGTTTCGAAAGCAAAGTAAGCAACGTCTGGTGTCATTAGTCGTGCGAGTCGGACATAACCCACTCTCTCTCCCGATGGATACCCTATCCATAAAGGATTTCCCCACGTAAATAAAAAAAAGGTACTTGGATTGGTGACCGCCTGGAAATACCGCGTGATATTGTTTTTTTTTTTGTTGTATTCTTTTAAATTAAAATGTGTCCATGTAGAAAAGTTTTTCTTCTATCGTGTGTCTCTACGACACACCCTAATTTTTCTTTTGATGGTTTTGCAAGGAATAATTGTAATCTTTAATTTTTTAAGCGATAATGTCTGACTTGATAGCTGTCCTTATGTATGTTTATGTTTTGCCAGATATTACCTGTTATTTGCTTACTATAATTATATTAGTGGGAAACAATCGAGTGCTTTCAAGTATTTGAATAAAGCACGCGATTTGGCGAGGAAGTGCGCGCACGGGACGCTTATAATTTGGACGGAACATACACGAAATGTTAGTATCTTGTATGGCATTTCTTTTATGTGCTACCGCTACTATCTAATTGGATACTAGTATCAAAAGAACTAGGAAACTATGGTACACTCAAAACTGACTAGATAAACTCTATGCTTAGATTTGTTTCTATAGAAGTAACTCGAGGAAATGAAGATACTTAATGCTTATGACGATAGTGGTAGAAACTATTGCAATTATTGTGATGTGATCTTTTATTACTATATTAAATATTAAAAATCTATATCTATATATATAATAAGAATGTAAATCTATTGTGTCCGTACTTTTTAGATTTTTGTGGAAAAAAATCGTTGTAGTTGTCTTGGAATAAGTATTAAAATACATTTCAATCATTTTTATGTCTGTATGTTTGTTTGAACACGCATCACTGGCAAAGTACCGAGTTCACGATAAAAATAAGATAAAATCATAAAGCATATCCTTGAGTAGCATTTAGTTTTAGTTTCATAAAAATTGGTTCTCTCTATCAAGTCATTGTAATCGTAATGACGACGCGACTACGAGATAAAATAAAGGGACTTAATACATTCAGATGATTTTATTAGTCATTGTTTTTTACATTAGGTTCTGGAGGGAACAGTGCCTTGAACTGGTAGGTAGTGTGATCAAATCACTTGATTCCTTTTGACCTCCATTGATTGCAGTTTTAATATAGGGAGAGATGTGGACTGTATTTTTAGCGGTCTGCGAGGGCTAAGCTATTAAGAATACATGCTCAATCGTAGGATTCAAAGGTATATAATCGATTGAGCTGGGAAATAGAAACATACACACTTAATTGGCAAAGGTGCGGCCGACCGATGGTTTCAGCGCTTGCTGCGGTGGAGAAAATATTTTTTCATAGCGCCTGATAATGCGGTATTGCGTCCGTATCCAGTGAGTAAGCGAGTCACAACATGTATTCTCACTAGCGGCGTGGCTTGCGTACTTGTTTGCGACATTCACTATCTTGCGCGGTGCAAACGATAATAGCGGCGCGAATTTTACGCGTCTCTCTAGCGGTATGTTAAAGAAAAGGATTCTAGGCGTGGGGAGGAAGAGGAGTTGCCCTCGCGGATTGCAACAAAACTAACTACCAATAAAATAATTACCAGGACGGAGTCGCGGGCACAGCTATTTATTAATAAATCTGAAGTGTAGGCACTACTATTGTACCGTTTATAAAAAGGTTTACCGTTAAACTGAGTGATAATAAGTTTGATCCCTGAATATGACTTTTGTTTGAATGTCATAGTCCAAAGCTGATATTAACTTTGCTTAAAAAGCTTTCTCATACTACTTAATCATGTACGGTTAAAATGTATTTAGCTGTTCACATCAGACATCAATCACAATCAAACAACAAAAATTTCGTGTCCTTGTGTACTTATTTGGAGAGGTGAGAGGATAAAAAGAAGTAATATTTTATATGATCGAATTATAACAGCGCACTTAAGAAGGCAACTGAATAATTTACTATGGTGCTCTCAGTTAGATAGAGACAGTAATAGTGATGTATACCATAATAAATCTAATAGGCCTTAGTCTAAAATATTCCCAGATCTAATAGTAGATAACAATAGGTACAGTATTAAACCTCTTTCAGAAATTTGGTCAACCCTACGTACTGTACAAGGATTTTGCCATCCTAAAATTTATCTGTTTCCGCCACCTACATTGGGGAATAAAGTGGTCCGAAAAGTATGATTACCTACAACCATCGAGTCTATCCAATAAACGGGTATTTCGTGGTTGATGTCATGAATTATATCATCTTTATTATCTAAATTACTCACTTACTGTGGTTGCTAGGATGATTTAGCAAATTCGTTCCGTTTGAATGTAGTTTTATTGTTACATTTCATTTAAATTATTTCGTTTTCGCAGCACTAAGCAAAAATCATGTTTGTCTACATTGAATCTGGGAGACATGTAATTGATTAGATTTCAAATTTCAAGTAATCTACAAATGCTTTGCTTATTCGCATGCGCGTCCCAAGGCTTTCTTTCTCGAACAGACTACGCTATTGGCCTAGCAACGCTTTAACAGTTTCACCGGACTACATGTCCGAAGACTTTGTAAGCGTTAAGCTGATTCTTTACATCTCGGCCAAACCCATTGTTTATACAGGCTTGGAAAAAGATAATAGTGGACTTGATAGAAAATTAATAATTATAAAGAAGTTGTGTGAAATAACTCTGAAGTAACTGATGCGATTCTATGAATCTGATAGAAAAATATGTTCTTCACGGTTAGTTGCCAGCATTATGTAAACACCATATAGATAAATATACCATAAATAGACCAGTAAATTACCAAGCCAATGTCGGTTTGAGCTTCAGGATTTACTCAATTAAATGTAATTAACAACACTATCACCTCACAGTGGAAGAAAACATCGCGAGTAAGCCTCAATTGCCTGGAGAAATATTTCGTAGTAATAATGTACCTACAAGAGGAAATAGAAGTTATAGGTATTTGGGCGTTTGAAAACGCCATATCTCGAGGAATTACTAATATGTTTAACGGTAAACTATCCCATGACTTTCCTTGAAAAGTTGTTTTTAGTAAGCCAATTATACACGATTCTAACACAGTTGAGAATATTAATTGATGGTCACTTGCTTAACCACGTATTATCCTAATTAATTTTCAGCACTGGAAAGGAATTTTATTACGTAAATACGAAGATTTCTGGACAAACCACGTCGAGTGTGATCATCTATTGGATTATAAAAATTTTGACCCAGACAAGTCTAAAATTGTACCGTACACGTTGCCCTTACCAAGGGAGTTCGAGAAATAATCCAGTATCGAGTTCGACTTGTCCTTTTTACATCATTAAAAAACTTATTTTTAGTATTTCTCACAAGTGCATTGTTGAAATAATTTACTGGTATTTTATGTTACTCTATTCTTAATACTATCTAACAACTATCTACTGCTAGTTAACAAAGGCTGTCGATTTGATTGTTTAAATATAGTTTGTACTCTACAGTAAGTTTGTTGAACATAATATTTTAAGTTGGAATAAATGTACTCTTATGTTTGATTTATATTAAAATTTGCTTTAAATATAAACTGTATTTACTTTGAAATAATGATACCAAAAAAGTCTGGCAAAATAAATTTATTAAATATAAACAAAATAAAAAAAAATGCTGCTCGGAATACATAAATAAGGAAATATTTTTGGTAAATTCAAAGAAATGCCAATAAAGATTAAATTATTTTAGAGAATATTACAAAATGGGCAGTGAAATAGCATTTTGATCGACCTCTGGATTTCATTTCAGTCAACAAATAAGAATTCCAATAGATTTATTAATATTATACAAATGCCTTTTCAATTGCATTTGAATCTGAGAAGCCATAAATTATTTTCCAGGCAAATTGATTAAGTTATAAAATTAATAATATATAGATATCGTAAACGCATGTCATTGATTTGACGACAAACACAGATGATATGCGTCACATATAATCTATGACACTAAATTCAGATAATATATTTACTCTGTTTTGACAAAGGTTTATATCATACAGTACCATTGGACATATCTGGAAAACCTCTAACATAAATAAAAGTTTTCAATAATGAAATAAAAAAAAATTGGTGCTATAATAATTACAAGGATAACACAATATATAACATTTCCAGAAAAATAATCCATGATTCACATCAATAGACTTATGTTAGTCTGAACCAATTAATAACTTAATAAGATGGAATGAAGAATGTACAATATCACAATATTACAAACATAAAAATAACTTCTATTCCAATTGTTTCAAATTTAATTTTATTTACACAACCTACCTATAGCTAATAAGATAACAAAAAACAATGAATTTTTAAATAAAGAAAAAATGCCTTTTTATTACCATAATATTGGATACAATGCAACGATTTTGTCCTTAAGTACATACAAACTAGTACAAAATGTGTGGGCAATATATCCTTTTCATATGTTTTAGATTGTTCCAAAATTTAATTTTTTTTAAAGGTATAATTTTTAAAAACTACACAATTTCTTCAATTATTTTCAGAATATGTTTACATTTGATTGTTTCTTTCCATTACAAAAGTAATACAATAAAATACATATATTTCTGGAATAACTGGAAATCTGAAGTTAAAAGAATGTTTTTCTCAAGTTTATTAATAGCAAAAAACTACTACAAGCACCAAACCCTCACAATTTTTTAATAAAAATCTTAGTCATCTACATAACCACTTCAAGTATGTATATTAATTAAATATAATTGTTTTTGTTATCAATATAATAGATTAAAAGACAGAAGGGGTGTCAAATAACATCTAAGACTTGAGACACCGAAGCCAACCTCACCTGCACGTGGTGCTACTGAATAACGAACGAGGCAATGGCGAAAGCGGGGTGGTAGGGTTTCACAGCCCGACTGGGTCGCAACCACCATGTATATGGCGAAAAAGCCCGTCATAGTGATTCGCTTTTGCGGGTCGCATTTCGGGATCAGCCTGTGCATATCCAGCTTTTCGCAGGCCGACATGACAATGGCGACCGGAGATGGATAGTATATCACTCGGTGGTTGCCATTGTTTTTGGATTGTACTGTGCTTACCATCAGGCACAGAGCAGTCATTTTGCCGTGCTACTATAAAAAAAAAAATGTTTATACTAGCGAGCACGGCGTACTTAGCCCTGCATTGATAATTTAAAAAATGTACACAAATTATATACCTCAACCTTCCTCATGAATCAATCTATTTACTGGTAACACAGCCAGATGCGGCAGAGGACTTTGTTTTATACTATGTAATCAATAATTGAAAACCTACACTGTATGACAAAAAAAAATGGATAAATGTTCATCCACTTTCAAATTGCTTTCACTGCATTTATTTATGTAATGATTCTGATATATGTTATAGTTTTAATTTTGTCCATATAATTCAAATCTGAAGACTATTCAGCATATTCTATTGTACAACTAATATTATATTGTTATCAATACATAACAATTAAGTTAATAAAAAATGAGTACTGTTGACATAAAAGACCCCTTAAATTATGAAGTTTTATTTACAATTAACAAATTCACTTATGCTGCTCAATTATGCCGATTAACAGCATGCAACACATTTTATTCTAACACTTCAAAACTGTACACATTGTCACTGTGTTTATAGTCATTTTTTGTTAATTTCAAATCAACTTTTTAAGAAAGGAGGTAGTCTTTTAGACTTTTTGGCAAAGGTAATGATTTTACTGAGCCATTATTCACATACTGGAGTATTGCATCTCGACACACATTTTGAAGAGATTTCACTGAAAATAAAAAAATATAGAATTAATATTTCACAAAATTTATCAAGAAAAAAAATTGAATGAGAATTCTATATAAGCAATAGAAAATGAATGTTCCATATATTAACACTGCAAAACACATTATTTTAAGCATTTGTTAAGTAATTGTATATTGATCCCCAACTGGTAACTGTTTTTTTTCTTTGTAAATATCTTGTTGCTTCATGAAAAGTAAGCATTTTATCTCAATTAATTGTGAATTGTTTATATTTTTTAATAATTATGTCACCATATTATTTTCTATCATGACTGTTTAGCCTTTATAAACAAGTATAGTGATATGGAGGTTAGATACTCTGAAACATCCTCTATTTACCAGTGAAAGACACATTAGATTCAGTTAAGCCTATTACAAGATTAACCCAGACAAACAAAAGACAAATAATTCTTATTTATACGCATACATTATCTAATAGAAGGCAATCATGGAAATACAATATATGAATCAATAAATTATCATAGTATTACAGTACATAAAAATCAATATAGTAATAAAATAATACTTGTTTTTTTTATATAGTGCCAGTTAAGTTAATAAAATAAGTTAAAGTAAGCTTAATAACTCACCACCATAAAGTTGAACAATTTTCACTTGTTTTGTGGTACCGTAAACATCAACAACAGCATGCAAAGGTCCTCTTGTATAAGGTATAGCTTTCGTGGAAGGACCTTGATCTTCACCATTTATAATGAAGTGCATCTCTGCCAAATCTTGATCGTCTTTATGTACTTTCGGACAAGGAACAAACATAACTCCTATTCTACTTCCCGCGTCCATTGGTAGGATGCCTTGTGGAGTTCCATTTTGTGATAGAGTCTGCGGCCTAAGGCTCATTTTAGATATGAAGCCCCTTGGCGTTTTCACAACATGCCCGTCGCCAAGCACAGACACTCGCGGTTCATTTTCCCTCCGTCCACTAGCTACTTGGTTCACCAGTTCGACTAAAACGTTATTCTGAGATTTTGATATAGGGAATATCCATGACATGCCGGTATTAGCAAGATCCGGTAAAGCGTACTGTGGTAGACCTTTGTCACCGAGAGCAGCGGTTTGTGGGTCGAGCAGTGTCAAGCCTAACCGCATATGCCCGCTCCATCCTCGCTCTGTCTTCTCAATTTCCACTAAAAATATTTCACCTGGCAGCAGCGGCTTTTCACTGAACGTCAAACCATGGGCAAAACTAGCTTTCCTATAAGCAACTGTGTTATCCTCAAATAATATAATATTTGAACCATGATAATGATGAAATCTGGACAACATACTTGTGTATCACAGGTTAATTTGACAACATATGACTATAAACCTTGTATTTATACTATATATTCTAAGAGTATTATTTCATGTAATGTCCTAAGATTGTAGAGAAAAAATAAAAACAGTCATCTTATAACTCGTCTTTCTACTGTCGATTATTTTTAATTTTTCTAAACAGTATTGCCAGATATCAATTATTCAATTACAATAAAGAAAAGGAAATGTGATATGTAAATTTAGTATGTTTATTATTCCATTGTAAATTGAGTCTAAACCTGAGATTAGTATTACGCCAATAGTGATTAGGTGTATACTTACTTTCATAATTTAAAATTATTATACCTATAGTATAAATCTTGGGAAGCTTGATAATATAAAGTTTGTTACGAAAAGTGTCTCTTATGAGCACAGCTTATGTATAAGACTCTATTAAAAAAAGTGTCTACCAAGGAATTTATAATTATTTGGTGTCTACTGAAATGTATGAAATAAAGGTTCCATAAATTTCCAGAATGTCACTACTATACATAAAAGGTTTTTACCTGAATTTAACTGTTGTCGACGTAAAATAGTGAAATGTGATAAGAGAGAACTAGCAAATATTAGTAAGGTTCTTGAACTGAGTCATTGATGGAAACATCGGAAGTTAATGTTAAATTTTGAACTTAATAACCATGATAACGTAGTCTATCTAATGAAAGCTAAGAGTGAAAATTAGCGGCAAATTCATAAAATTTAGGTCTTATATCATCCCCAGGTTAACAGGGAATAAATATATTTGATACATACTTTTATGCATAAAAAAATAATAGGTGTACATAAAGCAAATATAATATGTTGATATTTTTTTATGAACGTGAGGTTGGTTACGCTTAGAAATTAGTATATTATGTCATAATATAACAAAATAGAATAGAATCTAATATGGTCTGTTTGAAATATTTAGAAGCAAGTATAACTGAAAAAATTATATGATACAATTTTAGAAAAAATAATCTTAAAATAACAACAATTATTTCCATTAATTTTAGATAACATTTTAACAATAAACGTCGTTCACTATCTATTAGCGCCTTCCTTTAAATTCCACCCTCTAACTCCACTAGCGCCATCTAAATTTTTTACATTATTGGCGGGCTCGGCAGACTTTGTCTAAAACTGATAATAAAAAAAGCTTGACATATAGGTACCTAAACCTTCCTCATAAACCACTTTACTTTTTGATGGAATCCGCATGAAATTCGTTTAGTAGTTTTTGAGTTTATCACGAATAGACAGACATGGTTGAGAACTCTGTTTTATAATATATGTAGTGATGAGGGATACTTTTATATACAAAGATATTGTATAACTTATTGTATATTATACTTCTCCTTAACTCAAGACTATACTCAATAGGCATAATGCCGACAGTCTTTAAGTTTGCGATGACAAAAGACATTTGTATAGGTATAGTTTTTTCTTCTCGAACTGACTACGCTATTGGCCTTTTTGGAGGCCTCTACAGCTTCACCGGACTACTTGTATAGGTATAGGAGAATCAGCGATTATTTATAGTGATTTGCTTCGATCAACAATAACCAGATAAAGGGTCGGCGCCAAAAATACGTCTCGGTAAATAAGAGCTCACTTGACATGTATGCCCTTATTTGTTTCGTTTGTTTGAAACACAGCCAATGTGGCAATTACATTTTATTTTTCACATGCCGCAGTGTATTCAAAAGATACAAAAATAATACCCGAAAAAGCAATTTAACGGCCGGAGTATCTTACTTTCGCTACATACATGTTGAACATGTTATATTATAAGCTTTAAACTAACAAATAATATCAAATTTTGAACAAAATTACCGATTTTAAGCCTGTGATACAAATGTTAGGCCTCGCCACACACAAACACGCACAATAATGGGAAAACGTATTTTTTTCATTACGTGTTAAGATTGAATTTACACTAAATGTTATTTATGTTGTCTTTTCATTTGTGAGGGGAGTAATTTATTACTTTGCTCGTTTTATCGTAAGTATTAGATAATATTTTGAACATTTGTGACTGTATTATTAGGTGTTCTGGTTGTAATTAGGTTGAAAGTTTTAAAGTTTTAAAACTCTTTTTCTCCTTTTCTTAGTAAATAAATAGCTACACATAAGAATATATTTACGCGGACGGCTTTTGGCTTCGATTTTGTACGTGACCTTTTATCTAGTTTTTGTTGATAGAAGGTGATTTGGTAAATAATCTATGGTATCGTTTGCTTCGAATGGTTTATATATTTATGACTTTTTATACTTATTTGTCTTTGCTTAGAACTATACGCAGTTATATAATATGTAAAATATTTTCTATGTGTACCTATCTATCTACTGAAAAAACAATAGATATCATAAACAATTTTTTTTTTACAAAAACTTAACTTTAACATTCTAATGCTAGTTAAAATAGAATATTAGCTATATATTTTGGGTTTAAATTCGTATATAATTGACATATGAAATATATCAATACATTACAATATTCAGTATGCAGTAATGGAACGCAACATAAGAAAATGTCATTTACCGGTAGAATATCCGCACGGGCCTTTCAATTTAGTTTACGAAATTGTCTAATTAGAAATAAAAGTATATATTCTACATTTGTTATTAAATCCAAATATTTCCCAAAATATTATAAATCAGGGCTATTTGGTTTTATCAGAACATTTGGCTCTGTAACATTATCTGCAGCCAGCAGGTAAGTTGAACATATGATTTGACGTCAAGATTAAACTAATCTATCTGTGATGGTTAGGTTATTGTTTATATTGCGTTTTTATCAATTGTTGTTCTGTTTATCAATTTGTGTCGCTTTATCTCTCGTTAGATTTCAGCTTAAGACGCAGTTTTAACATTTTTTTGCATGTTTGCATACAAACATTAGGCAACTTTTTTTTGGAAGGTGACGGCTGTTTTTTGAGATAAATTTGTCGTTAAAATTGTAGTGTTCATTATTTCTTAGAAAAATACATATACATCTACAAACTGAGAGTTATTAAGATGTATCATATTTTTTTGTCTTCTATTGACTTAGAAAATATTACTATTTATCCACTATAGTACAGGAATATTTTGAAGAAGGTTATATTATGTATGTTTTTCTAATATATCTTTTTGTATATAAATAAAATGATAGAGATCTGACATTGTGCCTGCATAACCCAAAAACGACTGGATAGATTTTGATCTATTTATCTTAATTTCTTAGACACTAGGTTGTTGTAATAAAAGTATTGTGATATATTTATGTAAAGTAAAAGTTTTAAGACACATCATGTAGTCCGGTGAAGCTGTTAAGACCTTGCTAGGACAATAGCGTAGTCAGTTCGAAAAAAAAAAGAAATATTATTATAAGCATAAAAAATACTAAAGAAATATTGTAGGCAAAATATATTTTACTTTCCATTGTTTTATGTTTTTCTTTTGTAGATTAATATATTCTTAACATGATAAACAATATATGAGGTTGTGGTTATCAGCAAGTTGATAATATTATGAGTTTGATTCTCAGTTCTTTGTGGTATATTATGTTCTTATACATAGGAGTATATATTGTCTATAACAACACAGTACATTATATAGCACATCACAAGTCCTTAAAATTTAAAGTACTTACATAATAATGCCATCACAGAGCCCTCACTGACTGCTGTTACTTATTTATTTTTATTATTTGTTGTGTGTTATGTTACTTATTTAATAAGGGCCAATAATATATATTACCCAATAGTACCCAATTTATATATGGTTATGGTTTATATATGGTATGCATACTGTATGGTATAGAAAACTGAATTAAAAAGTCAGTTTCTACTAGACTATTTTATTATTATATTTTCTATCATGAACATTCACACATCTATCTCAACAGTCACAAAAAACAGGTTGCTGTTTATTTGTAAGCTTAAAACGTAAATACATCACAGCAAGAGCTCTATCAAAGAAATATATTATGGAAATCAAAAGTGATACAAGTATTGTGTAAAAGTATAATATATTTTTTAAGGGACAAATTTACACCAGTCACAGTTGATTTTTAATAAATTTTTATTGTTTTGGTCAACTATTATTATATACTATAAAGTTCTTGTTGATCTGATGTAGTTGGATGCAGACCAGATTGCAGTTTTTTTATTATGCTTTATTCGGGATTATTTGCATTTTTCATTGCTTGTAATCCATATATAAGTAGGCAGAGGTAAACCGGTTATGTATGTTTACCTCTTCTATTTGTCAACTGATTTTCTTTTTTAATTTTCTATTTAGTAGCTACTTATATTCCCATAGATTAATTTCATATGTGTTAAATAAGTTAAGCTTATCTAATATTCTTGCTACGGGAAGGTAGCCAGATGCTAGGTCAGCACTTTTAGGATAAGTGGAATAAAAAATTAGAATAATAAGTCTAGAATCAACTTTTGTACAAGACACACATAAAACACATAGTCTAGATTAGGCTGTCTTAGCTTTAAAACATAGAAAAAAGTCTAATAAAAATAAAAAAGGGTCTAAAATCAATGTTGTATTTATTAAGAAGTGAGTTTCAGCTCTCCCGAAGTTAACTAGCTATTGATGAGCTTTAGTGATGCCATAAAAAAATTGAAAACAGTTTTTTTTCATACTATAGATGAGTCTGAAGCTTTTTTTTATATCACAGGAGGCAAACGAACAGGTGGGTCACCTGATGCTAAGTGATCACCAACGTCCGTCCATGGTCACTAGCAACACTAGAACAGTCGCAAGTGCGTTGCCAGCCTGTGTTGAGGGGGGATATGGGTTTTCTGCAAGAGGGTGGTACTACCACCGGCGAGCCGACCCATTCGTGTTGTAACCAGTAATAGCCTCAGCGTGGCTCTACCACCTCTAAAACCACCTTAGCCTTTTGACATTTACATATGTTATCTCTTCTTTGAGTCTGTATTTTTATATGCTTTAGCAAAATTTATTTTTCGTAATATGTATTTGGTTTTTATTATAAGCTGATATCCGTGACTTGTCTTACAAAATTATTTTGTTAACAATGCTAACTGTTTACTTCCTCTCTCTTGCATATGTCCGCCACACCGCTTACTCCACTTCAGTGTACGGCAAAAAACATATCATTGAACGCGTAGTGGTTAAAAAAGTGTAGTTATATAAAACTTTAACAACTTTATATTGGATAAAGATAACGTTTTTTTTTAGATAAGGGCCGTGTTTACAATGTACAATTTAAAAAAGTCTAAATCTGTCCTGTAGTTTTTGCGGTACGTGCGCACGACCACAGATCCCTATCATTGTATCTATATATAATAAACATACTATTAAATCAATAAAAGTAGTTAGTGTAGTGCAGCGGTTCTCACACATCGTGTCCCGACACATTGGCATGGCGCGGCGCACAGTGGAAGGTATTCGGTTTCTAATGGGTATAATAAATCGGTTCCAATTTCAGGAAAATACGTAAAGACGAAGTGGGTGAAAATCAAATAAACGATTTTCCACACCCTTAGGGTTTGAATATTTATATTTTATATATGGGACCACCTCTGAAAAGAACCGATTCCAATAAAAAAAGAATCATTAAAATCGGTTCATAATTGACGGAGATATCGATTAACATACATAAAAAAAAATACACACAACCGAACGTAGTAACCTCCTTCTTTTTCGAAGTCGGTTAAAAATATCAAATAATACATTTCATTTTTCAAAAATCCTATGAAAGGGAGGCTCCGACTACCTTCCACTGTGCGGCGTGTCGCAAACACCTGTGGAATGTGTCCCGAGATTTACAAACTCTCATTTTCATTCGCTTACTGGATACTACATCCATAAATTTTGCATGTAATTATGTAAGCGTGTCGCGAATTTGAAAAGAGTATCACTGGGTAAAACAGATTGAGAGCCGCTGGTTTAGTATATTATCACAAGTTTTTTTTAAATTGATAGTAGACAACAGTTTTACCTAAACTTTTTTTGTTAAACTTATCTTAGGCTTGGATGTCAATGTCAAAACAAAATCAATTCGCTATCTACTACTCTCGATATGGAGCGATTGCAAATTGTCGTTTTGTAATTCAATACGCGTCTGTTATAAATTACGTCGCTACAAGAAAATAATAATACGTGCCAGCTTTGTGTTCGATTTAATTCGTATACGACAAGCAGTTTATTACGTATTGCTCCCCTTATAGTAACGTGTACACGGTGCGATGGAGAATTTAACTTTCTTTCTATCATTAATGTGTTGTATACTTTTTAGGCAAGTGAAAGCCATGGGTGCCTTGAGTCCATTGGATCCGTCTTCCTTTTCACGGCCTGGTGAGTTGTTGTTATTGATTTTCTTATATTGCTCTATATTGGTTCGAGACTGGATTCGTGTTACCTACACGCTAATAGGATACAATATTGTCTGAACGATGAGGGCGTTATTTTGCAAAATTTCACTGTAAACGGCAAAAAATATTATATATGACTAAATAAATATATACAATGAAATTATTATACTAAACCAACAGGTGGGCCTGATGTTAAGTGATCACCACCGTACCTGGACACTTGCAACACCAGAAGAGTCGCAAATGCGTTGCCACCCTGTGTTTGGGGGAGGAGGAGTGGGGAAGGGTCGAGGGGGAGGAGAGGTGGGTTATCCGGCCCTCTCACTGACCGAACGAAACGCAACAATGCAAGCACTGTTAATTCACGTCGGTTTTCTTTGAGTCGGGTGGTGGTACCCCGGGCGAGCCGACCCATTCATGCTGAAACCAGTAATAGCTTCAGCGTGATTCTACCACCTCTGAGAAATATCACTAGTTTTTCACGCATTCCTCAGAAACAGTACTCTTTTCTTGAATTCGTTGCATTTAAAAGTAACCTAAATCCAATTTTAGCAGTTTCTAATATGTTACGTCATTTCTCAAAATCTTCAAATTATATTCATTCATGTAATTCATGTAAAATATGAATGACATAAGAAAATAAATAAAAATCTTATGAATGACAAATTTGAACAATGTAGAATGTTCTGTAAAACTTTTTGACATGGTGCCCTCATCGACGTTCCGACGTTCGTACTTCCCGTCGCTGGCTGGTAGCTCATCCACACACAATAAAACCTAATAGAACAGCCACAACTGTAAGGTTCTCCAGCAGCTTCATTATGCGTACGGTGACGTTGTGAAATGGGTTACCCGGCACAGTATTCCCTCAGAATTATGATATGGGTCTCTTTAAGGGATTGAAACACACTCTTCAAGGCCGGCAACGCAACATTGGTATTGCGGGTGTCCATGGCGACGGTAACTATATACCGTCAGATGGGCCGTCAGTCTATTTGCTGCCCTTTAGCATAAAAAAAAACTTCATCCTCGATGTACCACCCTCTAAGAGAAAACCGACGTGAAGTAACAATGCTTGCGTTGTTGCGTATCTTTCGGTCAGTGAGAGCGCCGGAGACCCACCTACTCTCCCCTTCCCCTTCCTCTCCTCCCCCCTCCACCCCCCAACACGGGCTGGCAACGCACTTGCGACTCTCCTCATGTTGCATGCAAATCTTACAAAAAATTAAACACGTTATATGAACGATTGAAATTGGATTTAAATCATTTCCAAAATGATTCATTTTGGAATGTAACGACTTAATGAAAGGTACTCTTGATTATAATATGTAAGCCAAATTTTAAGGTGTTCGGTTAAATAGTTAAGACGTGGAACCGTAATAAACAAACTCACATTGGCATTTATAATACTAGAAGATGATATATATATATTTCTTTTTTTTTTCGACCAGACTACGCTATTGTCCTAGCAAGGTCTTAACAGCTTCACCGGACTACCATATTGTTTCTAAATATTATCTATTTTATATATTTATCGATTTTTATTGGAACACAAAATAGAAATCAGAACCGATGGCGACACGACCTTGCGGTGACTAACCGGTTGTAAAATATGTGGAAAAGCCAAGATTCTGATTCACATTTAAATACTTCGCAATGTGTGGGTATAGATATACACGATGAATTAATCAATAATTAATTAGAAACTAGCTGTGCCCGCGACTTCGCCTGCGTTTAAGGAACTTTATGTAGAAAACAGTGATGAGTAAAGTCATCTGAATGTATTATAAGTCCATTAAATTATCTAGTTTTCTCTCGTAATCAAATCGTAACGTCATTAAAATTACAATAACTTTTGATAGACCGAACCGATTTTAATGAAACCAAGACTACACGTTACTCGATTCGAGACTTTTTTTTATCATGAACACAGTATTTTAGGAGTGATGCGTGTTCATACAAAAAATTTTAAAATTTTTTTTTTTTTTCGAACTGTCTACGCCATTTACCAAGCAAGGTCTTAACAGATTCACTGGACTACTAAGGCGAGCGCTTAAGGCACTCGGCCGATTCTAAAAATTATTGAAATGTATTCTGTAACTTATTTCTAGATACCTGCAGCTGTGTCCGAAAAATCTAAAAAATACACGTTAGATTTTATTTTTTTTACTTTATTTTTGGCAACCAATCTTTTAGATTATTACTGCCATTGTCAAGTAGTTAATAGTATTACAAGTTCTTCTTCTATTCCTTTTTTGGCAACCAGCCTTCTAGTAGACTATTACTGCCATTGTCAAGTGAGTATCGATATTACAAGTTTCTTGATAAAATTTCAATGAACTAACAAGATGGTGGTCATCTTGTTAGAACTTTCTATTGAGTTTTTGTGGCATCTCAGAATTCATGGTCCGTGGTATTATTTTCCATTCACTTCAGTTATGCACAATAAAGAAACTATTTTACATAAAACACCACCAATTTTACACAATATAGAGTCAAATAACACAAGATTATGAATAAAATCCACTACATAACAGACCAAAATCCCACCAAAAACTCCTCTCAATCACAAGCTTTTTTTTGGTTTTGTTTTTTCATTCTAAAGAAAAGGCAAAGGTATCTAGACCATGCAGCCAAGTTAGATGTCTTTTTATAATTGCCAATTCTGGAGTATGCGCTTGTGATAACTTCAATGTTCTATAAAGATGGCATGGATTTTACACAATATAGAGTCCAGTAGCACAAGATTATGAATAAAAAATAAAATCCACTACATGACAGACCAAGATCCCGCCAAAAATCTACACGATAGATTTACATTCTTATTATATGTTTTCCCGAAGAGGTTTTATCATGAACGCAGACAGACATTTCTAAAAATGATTGAAATGTATTTTTACTTATGCCTGCAACAATTTTTACACGAAAATCGAAAACTTACAGACATCTTATATTTACATTTTTATTATGTGTATAGATAGACTATGCGTGAGAAATGAGTTTCATTAGCATAAAAAGCATTTCTACATCCGCAATGAAGCGGTAAATCCTTACAATTGAACAGAATTTTGCGGTGAAGGAACCATCATGACGAAACGATAGCACGGTGGTAGCCTTTCTAAGCGCACCTGGCTAGCTACCACCCTTAAATCTATCGCCAAAACACCTAGACGTGTGTTCCGACAGTTCACTTGAGAGCCAGTCCCTCTCCGTGTTATTATAAAAAAAGTTAAATACGTATTAAATACTTGGTTTAAAAAAGTTTCCGTGCACCGCGATCGCCCGAGGCAAGTTCGCGTTATCCTTTTTCACAAGTCTAAACTAACGTAACCAAAGCGAGACAAAAGAACAAGATGGCGTATATTCAGATGCGATAGTAATCACATGATACAATCTATATAGTATTAAAAAAAATGTAGAGTACGTTAGACATCTGTACATATGATAAAAATGTAAATCTAACGTGTCTGTAATTATAGATTTTTCGGGAAAAAATACTGCAGGTGTCTAGAAATAAGTAATAGATTTCAGTCATAAAATCTCATCAATGATACAATACAGTAGTCCGGTGAAGCTGTTAAGACCTTGCTTGGTCAATAGCGTAGTCAGTTCGGAAAAAAAAACTCATCAATGAAAATCATAAAGCATATCTCCGAGTTACATTTAGTCGTTATATCATTAAAATCGGCTCGGTCTATCAAAAGTTATTGTACTTTTAAGGACGACGCGACTTAAGTACGAAAGAAAAGTCGATAAGTAAATGCGACTTAATACATTTGAAGATGAATTTTTTAATCGCTGTTTTTTTAAATAATGTATTCACGCGGACGAAGTATTTATTTAATGTATTTTCTAAAAGTGTGAAAGAGTATTTATTTAACCTATGTTTATTTTCAGAACTGGTTATCGTGAAGCATATAGATCTGTCATTGAAAGTAGATTTCGATAAGAAAGTACTCAACGGAGTAGCAACGCTTGATATTGATGTTTTGCAAGATACTGACGATGTGGTGAGGATTCATTGGGATGTTCCTTTTAAATGATTTTTTTTGCGGTCCCAAAATTAACTTTTGTTAGAAATATGTAAAAAAATTCTTCGAAGTTTCAACCTTTATTATTAACTCTTAAGTATTCTCACAGAGCTAAAATTTCCCATATAAAATTTACATAAACTTTGATTTTTTTTAATGTATATAACTCGGTGGCACTTTATGCTATCGTATAGTTCCAACTCGGGAATGACCCAGGATCGAGCGCTTTACCGAATAAAAAAATAATCTTTAAAAAAATGCACTCTAGTATTTATGTTTCACTAGCGAGCTCAAAAAAACAGTAACAAATTTAATACCGAAACCATCCTTAAGAATCACCTTATCTACTGGTGAAAACCGTATGAAAATCTTTTCAGTAGTTTTTGGATTTATTGCGAACAGTCAGTCAGGCACAGACGTAGCAGAGGACTTTCTAGGATATTTTTGTGGCATCTCAGTGTTCAAGCTCCGTGATATATTTCCCATCCACTTTAGTTGTGGACAATAAACGAACTACTTACTTAAGCGAACGTATCCAAACCACGTGACCCGTTCAGGGGGGAGGGGGGTCATCAAAGTTCCACGCTTGGTCATAGGGAGGAGGGAAGGGGTTAGGTTTTCGTCACGTAGTCAATATCGTCTAAAGGATATTTCGCGCCTTTAAAAGTCACGGGCAGCAACACTGCCGAACATATACCAAGAAAGTGTTTTTGATTTGATACCACGGATGGTCACTAAGGGATGGGAGGGGGTTAAAAAGTTGTCAATTATGGGTTACGTGGTTTCGGTACGTTCCCCAAAATACTACCCATATAACAAAATATAGAGTCCAATAACACAAACTCTATCGGGTTGTGCAACCTTTTTGTATGACGAAAAGTGGTGGGAGTAAACACTGTGTCTGGTAGAGTGTTGAAAGTGATCACTGAAGTTAAGCAACATCGGGCGCGGTCAGTTCTCAGATGGGTGACCGTGTGAGAACAACGCGTCATGTTGGCTTTTTGTTGTACTTTCTTGTCACTTTTTTTCTTACTATACCTTTTCTAGAATCTTCTACTTCTGTAATACAATATATATATATATAT
>MU158805.1:3157906-3269399 GCA_015888305.1 Antheraea pernyi | reverse complement strand
ATATATATATATATACTAAAACAATTATGGACAATGTTACTAGATACTGTAATGAGTACGTCTCATTTCATTTTAGATATTAGATTCGAGTAATCTCACTATAGAATCAATCGAGTTGGGAGATGGTACAAAATTGGAATACAAATTAGATGACCCTATATCGAACTATGGATCTAAGTTGACGATAAGTTTACCGAAGCGTGCATTATCTGGTGATAAGTAAGTATTTTTTCTGTAACTTTATTGTATAGTAGGTGTGACCGCGACTTCTTCCGCGTCAAACCATATGTAAAAGACAGCGATTAAAAAAGTCATCTGGATGTATTAAGTCCATTTACTTACCTACTTTTCTCTCGTCCTCAATTCGTGTCGCCAGGCGTGGAGCCCTTGAGTACGCTTCTCGCGCGATACAGTGACACAAAATCTTACATCACTGCGACAACATTACACATATCACCTCCACAAACGTGCACGCATACATGCTTACACATGAAAGTGGAATGGTTTTATTTTTTCCCTTATCAAACTGAAATAGTTTAGAAAAAATTACCCGACACAAAATACATATAAGAGTTGTTGAGATATGTATGCTTGGTATATATGTGTTTCAATAACTCATATAAATATGTAGCTTAGTTTTTAGGTTAGCTCAGATAGGTCGCGAATTGCATGAGTCAGGCAACAGCTCAAGCCGATGTGTGCCGTGCACCCTTAAGCTAGTTGTCAGGTAAAATCGGCTGAGTATCTTAAGCGCTCGCCTTAGTAGTCCGGTGAAGCTGTTAAGACCTTGCTAGGTCAATAATGTAATAAGTTCGAAAAAAAACAACTCGTGTCGCAATTAAAAGTACAACTATTAATAGACCGAACCGATCTCGTTGTAACAAATATATATTACTTGATATAAATATTACTCGAAGATATGGCTTATGATTTTCTTGAAAAGGTTTATTTTTCCGAACTGACTACGCTATTGACCAAGCAAGGTCTTAACAGCTTCACCGGACTACTGTTGAAAAGGTTTAATCATGTACGCAGTACTTTAGTAGTGATGCGTGTTCATACAAACAGACAAACGGACAGACATTTCTGAAATTGATTGAAATGTATTTTGGTACTTATTTCTGCGTTTTTTTTACAGAAATCTAAAGTTGAGACATTAGTTTTACATTCTTCTTATAATATGTACAGATGCGTTATTTTCTCTGAAAGTGCACTATCGATTTCAATTTTCATAATTTTTTTGTAATTAAATTTTAAGTGTAATATAATTTCGGAAATACCAATTTTTTTTCTTTCAATTTTACTTATAGACTGGTGTTGTATGCATATTAAATGATAATTATAATTATGAGTTCTCTATAACTATTGCTTCTATAGTAATTAGTAGGTAGTTTTTATTCTCCTAGTCAAGGTAGTGTTCAATTTAAATCTAAACTGATATTATAAAGAGGATTTTTTTAAGGATAAATTAAAAGAATTCTTAACAGATTTTTAAATACTATACTATACTAAAATGGTGTATACATTAGCAACGAGTAACAAAAGCTATACTTCATTTTCATAATGTATATAATGCTAGCGAAGCCTTGAGCAGAAGCCAGTTTTTAATTATATTTGTGCATGAATGGCTGTTAAAGTATCTGGACCATAAAGTTTAAACACATTTTCAGCCACCTGGCTTGTGTTTTCGTCTTTATCGAAGAAATCCTGTAAAATATAACGTACTAGCTTCTGCCTAATAATGCTTGGAAAAATAATGGATTTATTTTAATAATTAATTATAATAAGTTTTGACGCAACCAATCAAATCAAATCAAAAATACTTTATTCAGTTTAGGCCCTAATGAGGCACTTATGAACGTCAAAGACTACTACCGGTTCGGAAAACAACCCAGTCATCGAGAAGAACCGGCAAGAAACTCGATCGGGTACATTTTTTTTTTAACATATATTTCTAATACATTATACAACAATGCTTTTAGTTATAAAACGTCATGAAAAAAATAAATTAAATACGAAGTAGGAATTTTAGTATTTGTATTTTAGTATTTAGATTATAGTATTTTACAATAGTATCATGTATTTTTCGTAGATTGAAAATTAAAATCAAGTATACAACATCGCCTACAGCATCCGCGCTACAATGGTTGGATCCAGCTCAAACTTCGGGACAGAAACATCCTTACCTCTTCAGTCAGTGTCAGGTATAAAGATGTTTCCAGGTTTTTTAATAGACCATACGAGAAACATACCTCTCCTTTAATAAAAAAAAAAAAAAATTAACCCAAAAACTCACATTTGTGGGAAAAAGCGTTTAAGTATTTATTTATTTGCGAGGAAGCAGCCGTGGTCTATGTATTTGTTGAATGTAATTCATGTCGAACTTTTATACACTTTGTACAGGCATACAGAAAACGATATATGGTACTATTACATCCAGAAAAGAAGTACTATTGCCGATGTGTGCAAAAGCTAGTTCTTAATATGCTGCATTACTGCAACTATTCTACAGAACATCTTATAATTCTCAACTCAGTAGAAGAATAGTTCTTTCTTTGCATCAATGATTATATAAATTGTTTTCGCGATCTTGTACGCAATATGAAAGCTAATAAAACTAAATCATAACCCATGTCACTAAGGAATAATGTAGCTTCAAATTTTGCGCAGCACACGCTGTCTGAGTGTGCTGCGTGGGGGGAGCAGCGCCGCATCCTGGCGGTGGCCGTGGGAGCGGACTTATCGCTGCCGAGCGTGGTTTCGGCCATGCTCGGCAGCGAACAGGCTTGGCGAGCGATGGCCTCCTGCTGCGAGGAGGTCATCTCGCAGAAGGAGGAGGCGGAGAGGGCCCGCGAGGCAGACCCTCAAAGTGGCCGTCTCCGCCAAAGGAGGACAGGCAGGAGGAGAAGGCGCTTCGCCCAACTCCTCCTGCCACCGTAGCCGGACCTGAGGGGATGGGCCGGGGGGCCCATCTCCTCATTGCACGGGTCCGGCGGACGAGGGGGGGCAGCCGGTGTGTACCCGGTTTGTCCCTCTATAGGTAGGAGCCCGGCGGTCACCTCCCGCCGGGCGGACCGTGGGGGCGGCTCTATAAGGTTGATTAGCTCGAACGATCCCTTGCCGCCCCCACAAAACGGTCTGTCGGTACACCGTGGGGTTTTAGTCCGTGCGTCTCGGACATAACCCACCCTCTCCCCCGGGAGGGTGGCGTATCCATAAGGGATTTCCCCACGTAAAAAAAAAAAAAAGAGAAAATAAGTACTGTTCCCAATATCAAATGTAAAATATAAATTACCGTCAGTAAAAGCTAATAAATGTACCAACCCGTCATGTACCAACGAATATTTCGGAATTCGCATACATTTGCTAATTGGTAACACTATCTGCTGACGGTGAAGGAAACATCGTGAGAAAACCTTTTTTTTTTTTTATTTTAGCACGACAAAATGACTACACTGTGCCTGATGGTAAGCACAGTACAATCCAAAAACAATGGCGACCACCGAGTGACACAGTATCCATCGCCGGACGCCACTGTCATACCGGCCTGCGAAAGGCTGGATATGCACAGGCTGATCCCGAAACGCGACCCGCAGAAGCGAATCACTATGACGGGCTTTTTCGCCATATACATGGTGGTTGCGACCCAGTCGGGCTGTAAAACCCTACCACCCCGCTTTCGCCATTGCCTCGTCCGTTATTCAGCAGGGTGCACCACGTGCAGGTGAGGTTGGCTTGGATGTCTCAAGTCTTCGATGTTATTCGACACCCCTTACACCCCGTTATTCGACACCCCTTACACCCCGAAACCTGAATCTAAGTAATGTTCTTGGGGATTTTTAATCGACAATATGTCATGGGCTGACGTAGTGAGTATGCCCATACTTTCGGGAAGAACTATAGCCCTGCAGTGGGTCTTTGACAGGCTGATAATGTTGATAATTCCTTTAGCCGATTCACGCTCGTTCGATACTACCTTGTCAAGACACGCCTGCGGTAAAGTTCACGTATAAAGCTGAAGTGACCGCACCTGAAGAGTTCACAGTTTTAATGAGTGCACTTCGAGAGGGCACTCGAAATGCTAAGACTTCGTTCAGCCAACCGATGCCTCTGCCGTCGTACCTGGTCGCTATCGCTGTGGGTGTACTGGAATCTAAGACTTTGGGACCTAGGTAAAAATCTACCATGTTACCATACATCTAGCAGACTTCAAAATTAATAAATAAGTACTCTTTTTGCCTTGTTACAACCGTAGATCAATCAAGTGATGTTCGCATTGAGAGAAATTTGTTTGGATTCGTAAAGATAACAAAATTAAAGTTACTGTCCTCTAGTTACAATATGTATGCACTTACACTATTGATATACAAATATAAGATGCACACTTAACGTCTCACAGCCGGCACACAAAAATGAGTGCATAATTTTGGATTATGCACTCATTTCAAATAGTCTCGCGTCGCTTGCATCCCTGTGAAAACAACTTTAAATCGTTATCGCATGACTATAGCCACGTATGTATATTGAGGAGTTTTGCAGCCGGTTTTGAGCGCTACTTATATTCGAGATTGTGTGTCTTGTGTTTTTATATGTTAATGACTTACAACTTATAATATTGTATTCGCTACGAATACGAATACGAATGAATATGAATAGAATAATACTGTCCGCAGTGGCCTTATGACGTGTTTATATATATACCTTACTAAAATGAGGGTGGACATCTCTGGAAGGCTTAGATTATTTGAGGTTTTCTACAAAATTCGAGACATGCTATTTTTAGAACCTTATAGTTGCTTAGTTTAGGCGAAGTGCTAAGGTACATTGTGTGTGCATGGTTCCCATACTCGATGACTCGTCCATTGTTTATTTGCAAAACGAGGTCTCATTCAAGGTGTAACTAAAATGTTTGTATGTTCGGCTGAGTGCCTTAAGCGCTCGCCTTAGTAGTCCGGTGAAG
The DNA here is from genome assembly GCA_015888305.1 of Antheraea pernyi. NCBI lineage: Eukaryota > Metazoa > Arthropoda > Insecta > Lepidoptera > Saturniidae > Antheraea > Antheraea pernyi. The sequence goes on along the minus strand of MU158805.1, from coordinate 3,264,439 downwards.
CTGTTAAGACCTTGCTAGGTCAATAGCGTAGTCAGTTCGAAAAAAATAAAAATGTTTGTGTGTGCGAGTTTTTTTAAGAATTTACACATCGATTTTTATTATTCATATTACTAGGGTAAACAATATATTTATGGGAAGGTTTTAATATATATAAAATAGATACTTATATTGCAAATGAACTTATAGATATAATAATGAAGTTAATTTTTTTTGTGATTTTTAACCAAATCTAATGGAGTTATGTAAGCTAGTACGCTGTCTATCCTTTTGTGATGATATTGTGAAAAAATAGAAGAATTTATATAAATTATGTCAAACTAAAAACGTACAGATTTGGATAAAATGTTATGTGGTTAAAATTCTTTTAACATTTTTAATAGGATGTATCTACGTTCCCGCGTTGTTTAAAGAACCAAAATTTCTAACGTTTATTTTGCACAGCATTACATGCAAAGTAGTTTGGGGATGTCAAAATCATTTAAAGTATAGGTCAGAATATACGATGGGTTAGAGTGAAGTAATTGTACGAACGAGCCCTATAGTGTGGTGGGAATTATCAGGAACCGTAAGTCTTTTGGTTAACCAATGAAAATCGAGCATTACTGTGAATGCCTATGGTGACACGGTACCTTGCCGCGTGGCTCAATGCAATAGTTGACTTTTATACGAAGTTTAAAGTTGCCTAACTCCGTTAATAGTATTAAATTCTATTGTGAAATAGATAATATTTGGATACTAGGTCTCGGGTTTGGTCGGAGAAAGCGGAGATCGATCGCAGCGCTTGGGAGTTCGCTGATACTGAGAAATATCTACAGGCTGCGGAGAAACTGTGCGGGCCTTACGAGTGGACCCAGTACGATTTACTAGTGTTGCCACCCTCCTTCCCCTATGGCGGCATGGAGAACCCTTGTCTAACATTCGTCACACCTACCTTGCTTGTGAGTTTAATTCTATATCATATAACAATCTTCAGGCCCGATAGACACTTTCAGAACAATCTTAACCGATTTTTTATATTATTTTTACATGAGTACATATTGTTAATTCTAACTTAAAACAAAATATCTCTAAAGATTTGGTTGAAATAAAGTTAAAATAACCTTTCAAATAATTATTATAAAAAAATATTGTAAATATGATAATTATTAAAAACTGTTTCAGGGTTTCATTATTGGTAATAAATACTACTTACTTCTTACTTACTAATACTTCATAATAAAAGAATTATATTTAAATTCCATGACTTTGTTGTATACCGTCTACTTGACGTGATCTTATCCATTTGTAACATAGAATAAAATTAATAATAACCAAATGCCCAGGTTAAGTTTATTTAAATTTGGCTCATTATCGCATTATACATTTTAATTAGATATCCTGTACTCATTTTAATAAGGTGTCTTACGCGCATTTTAATTATGTGTTCTATACTCATTTTAATGAGATGTCCTATGCTCATTTTAATGCAATGTTCTACACACATTTTAGTTAGAGGTGCTGTGCTCATTTTAATTAGGTGTTCTATACTAATTTAATTAGGTATCCTACCGTCATTTCAATTAGGCGTCATGTAGTTTTAATTATGTGTTCTATATTCATTTTAATTAGGTGTTATATACTAATTTTAATTAGGTATCCTATATTCATTTCAATTTCGTGTCCTGTACTAGTTTTAATTAAGTGCTCTATACTCATTTTAAGTATGTGTTAAATACTAATTTTAATTAGGTATCCTAAATTCATTTTATGTAGGTGTTCTATATTCATTTCAATTAGTTGTCCTGTACTAATTTTAATTAGGTGTCCTATACTCATTTAATTAAGTGTCCTATACTGATTTAATTAGGTCTCCTATACTCATTTTAATTAGATTTCCTATACTAATTTTAGGTAGGTGTCCCGTGCTCATTTTGGTTTGGTGTTCTATGAGTATACTAATTTTAATTGGGTAATTTTATAAAGGCTAAAATAAATACTATAAAAGAATGTTTATTACACAATTATAGGCCGGTGATAGGAGTCAGGCTGACGTCATAGTCCACGAGATCATGCACAGCTGGACGGGAAACTTGGTCACGAACAGGAACTTTGAACACTTCTGGCTCAACGAGGGTTTCACCGTCTTCTTGGAGAGGAAGGTCGGCGCCTCGCTGATCAGTGACCCGGTGGAAGCCAAGCGAAGCCGGGATTTCCATAGCTTACTTGGTCTGCAAGAACTGACTGAAACGGTAAGTTTGAATAAGAAAATTTCTAATTAATTCTTATGTTCAGAGACTATAAAAATGTATGGTTTTAAACCTTTCAATATGCGGCTGTCGTCGCCCAAATGCCCGTTACAGTTTTGCAGCAAATTCGTATACTGGTTAAACCACTCGTTTTTCCTTGGAAGAGTTTATAAATGTTTCTATTGCATTATAATATGTATATCCAAAACCAACAATGGAATACACGTACCCAAAAGAAGAACGGCAATTTAAGAATTAGTTTCGGACGCAATATTCTAAGGTTCATATTTTTAATATAAAGCTAATATTTTATCAACGTTATTCGTGAAAAAAGATCGAAAATAAGCAGTCGGCCAGAGAAAGAACTATGTTATAGATAGAGAGAGCGATAAGTGTGATAGAGCAAGACGAGCACAATATTAAGCGACAAGGGGAAGTATTATAAAAAGAATAAGGCGTTCTATTGGTTAATTAAATGTATCTTGTTAACACTTTACAAACAAAACACAGTTGATTCTACGGGGGTAGTCCGGTGAAGCTGTGAAGACCCTGCCAGGTCAATAGCGTAGTCAGTTCGAGAAAAAAAAAGTTGATGCTACACTATTTTTTAACCGACTTCGAAAAAGGAGGAGGTTACTACGTTCGGTTGTGTGTATTTTTTTTTGTTTTTTATGTTATATCTATACATATAATAAGAAGCTAAATCTAACGTGTCCGTACTATTTTGATTTTCGTGAAAAAAATTGTTGCAGGTATCTAAGAATAAGTAATAGAAAACATTACAATCATTTTTAGAAATGTCTATCTGTCTGTATGAACACGCATCACTGCTAAAGTACTGGGTTCACAATAAACCCTCAGAAAATCGTAAAGCATATCCTCGGAAGTAGCTTAGTCTTTGTTTCATTAAAATCGGTCCACTCTATCAAAAGTTATTGTAGTTTTAATGACGACGCGGCGTAAGTACCAGAGAAAAGTAGACAAGTAAATGGACTTAATATTCAGATGATTTTATTAGTCACTGTAATTTTACATGTAACTAGAAAAGTGTTGAGTATGTTTGTGGACGGATATACGAGTAGAGGAAGACCGAAAAAGGTATGGATGGACTGCGTGAAAAATGATATGTGCGTAAAAGGTGTGAATGCTGAAATGATGAAAGAGTGGAAAAAGAAAACCATGTTGTGCCGACCCTACTTAAGTGGGATAAGGGTAATGATGATGATGACTGTAATTTTACATAGGGTATCACGCGGACAGCTAGTATATGATATGATTTTAAACTAGTTTCCCGATTAACTTGAGACTTAAAACTTTTAAAATTCAGAATTGGGTAATGGTGTACTTTTAATATACAAAACTAAAAAAAGTACAGAAAATAATTATTAAAATGAATATATTTTTGTTTTAATATACTACTTTTTAACAAAATAAAGAGTATATAACAATTGACAGATAGAAATAACGAAAACGGAGGCCTCATGCCGTGGATAATAAATAGTTGGGAGAATAAGGTCTAGCTCTTGAGAAAAATCATAGAACACACAATGAAAATATTAGTTACGTGGTTGAACTACACGCGGTACATTAAAAAATATATTGTTTCAAGAAACATTTAACGAATATTTATACTTTTTTGACGATTTTATATTCTGTTCTATTTTTGCATACCTTCAAGTATAGTGTCTAGGTTAAAAAAATCATTCGAAAGAAATGTCATTATAGACGTAATAGTTGACATTTTACGAGTCACAAACACAAACTTTTTTTTTGTTTCTGTTTTTTCATTCTAAGGAAAAGGCACAGGTATCTAAACCATGCAGCCAAGTTAGATGTCTTTTTATAGTTGCCGATTCTGGAGTATGTGTCGTGTGATAATTTCAGTGTTCTATCAAGATGGCGACTCCCTTGTTAGAACTTTCTATGGAATTTTATGTCATCTCGGAATTCATACTCCGTGGTATTATTTCACATCCACTTCGCTTATGAACAATAACCGAATTATATTACGTAAAACACCACCAATATTATAAAATATATAATTTAACAATACAAGATTATGAATAAAATATAAAATCACCTAAATGACTCGAATCTAAAGATGGAATGCAAATAATATTAAGTTATTACTGATAATCGAATCGATGCTCGGTACGGCACGATACAGCATACATGTGAGAACAAATCCACAGATAAACGGGCATTTGGGCGCGACGAATCCGCTAACACGTCTTGTACCGGACCTGAACTGCGTACACCCGGACGATTCGTTCTCGAGGGTTCCATACGAGAAAGGGTCGCTATTCTTACGTTACCTGGAGGACCTTGTCGGTGGGCCAGGTGAGCGACCAATACTCGATTTTCTAGGTCAAAGACGAGCTTGGTTCGGACAACCACTTGACCCGACTCGTGGTCAACCTTGACGGGGTGCACCCCGATGACGCGTTCTCGACGGTGCCTTATGAGAAGGGCTCGTTGTTCTTGAGGTATCTGGAGGACCTTGTCGGCGGGCCAGGTGAGCAATAACGGTCGATTTTCTAAGTAAAAGATGAGCTTTGTACCGGTTGACCCGACGTGTAGTTAACTTAGACGGGGTTCACCCTGATGACGCGATTTTCGACGGTGCTTTACGAGATGGGCTCGTTATTTTTGAGGTATCTGGAAGATCTTATGGACGGACCTGGTAAGTATTGTCGGTATTTGGAGTATTTAAGACGTATAGTTCATTTTTTAGGACAATCGGGGAGAGTGACATTTCTTATGTTGTCAGTTTTTTATGCTTTATAGGTTGGGGCCATTCAAGTATTACGTAAGTACTAAGGATCTCTGTTTTTTGATGACAAGAGGGATGGGAGATCTGGATGTGTAGGTTTCATATATAATAGACGCGCGGTCTTATCCACTGGGCTACCATTACCTTAGTAGCGAACCATTATAAGTTAATTCCTCTTTTTTAATATATAAATATCCAGTGTCATGGTGTTTGTCCACGATGAACTCCTAAACCACTTCAACCAATTGTCATGAAAGTTGGCATTTATGGCCACGGTCATGGCAATAGAGTATCACTGCGTTTCGCACATTCATGGATTAGATATTTGACATCAACTATCAATTGGCATATTTTTATATGCTGTGAAAATATGATTGATCTATGGATTTTGTATGCCAATAACATCCTCTGAAATCATTTTTTTGCCAGTTCAGTTGATTAACTATTAAGTAATTGATTACAATGTAACTAAATATCTAATTTACGGTTACTTTCAGAGCTAAATTAAAGGCTGTGTTAGAGACTTTATGTCCTAGAATAATTAATTTAATGTATGCACTACGCAATTGTATGTTATAATATTAGCGACACAGGAAGCATAATTGAAGAGTGTGTTAGTTTCAATTTTGATATACAAAGAAGTTCCTAGTCATTATTTACAAAAAATTGTTTGCCATGTCCAGGGCTGTAGCCTAACGACCAAGGATATATGGTCTTTGATATGACCTATATATGGCCTAAAATGACACACTAAATCTAAAGTAGGATTGGCTCTCAAATGCAACCTGCAGGTATACGCCACCTCGAGGGTAGTATAGCTAACCAGGCGGAGAAAAAAAATATCTCATCATGCTATGTTTTCGTCACGATATTTTTTCTTTACCCAAAACTTGGGCTCGTTTGTAAGGATTCGAGTCTACATTAATCGAACCGTGTCTGAAATTGCTACCATTAAACATACTATGCATTTTCCTTTTTTTTACAGAGGTATTCGACGATTTCTTGCGTTCATACTTAGTGAAATTCAGCAAGAAATCACTAGACACTGATCAATTTAAGGCATACTTACTTGAGTACTTCAAGGATAATGAGCAGTTAAAGACAGTCGACTGGGAGTCGTGGTTGTATAAGAGCGGCATGCCCCCAATTATACCTAAGTAAGTTAATTAATCCTGTATCACATGATAATCATAATAATTCGTTTATTAATTTTAATAATTTATAGGTTTTAGTGTTGGACCACAATGTCTCCTGATGTTAAATAACAATGTGGTTTAAGATAGTAAACACACTAAACACAGAATAGGTCTAAGATAGTAGACACACTAAACCTAGAAAAGGTCTAAGAGAGTAAACACACTAAACCTAGAAAAGGTCTAAGATAGTAAACACACTAAACACAGAAAAGGTTTAAGATAGTAAACACACTAAACACAGAAAAGGTCTAAGATAGTAAAGACACTAAACCTAGAGAAGGTCTAAGATAGTAAACACACTAAACCAAGAAAAGGTCTAAGATGTGGAGTGGTCGCCGAGGCACTTAACGCACCTGGGTTTCAGGCGACAGTTTCGTGCGGAGTGTCCGTACACCTGGCAGTTGTGCCACTATCTTAGACCTTTTCTTGGTTTAGTGTGTTTACTATCTTAGACCTTCTCTAGGTTTAGTGTCTTTACTATCTTAGACCTTTTCTGTGTTTAGTGTGTTTACTATCTTAAACCTTTTCTGTGTTTAGTGTGTTTACTATCTTAGACCTTTTCTAGGTTTAGTGTGTTTACTCTCTTAGACCTTTTCTAGGTTTAGTGTGTCTACTATCTTAGACCTATTCTGTGTTTAGTGTGTTTACTATCTTAAACCACATTGTTATTTAACATCAGGAGACATTCTTTTAATTGTTTGTTTATTTAAGTAGTCTCCGGCGGCTAATCCTTCACAGGATGACCCCGCGTACTCCTTTTCCCTATCGAGTATTGACTACGCAGGTCAACTATTCATTTTCCACGAGATCTCGGAGATCTCGGCGTACGAAGAGTGCTCTCGTAATCCGCTACTAGGTGCCGTCACGGCAATCCATAGATTTCCAGCCATCGCGGCTACACTACAACGTCTCGCGCGCGCAGCTGTTAAAAAATAAATAACTCAAATAAGATAGAGTAAATCGCGTATTTACGTCTATCTTCCCCTAAAAATAACCGTCAAACAATAATAATAATTTTTGTTATGTCTATTTTTAGACTTCGGTGCCGTCACCGTTAGTAAATTTAAATTCAATCTTATAAAATATTTTTCGGGATTTTAAAATATTGTACATGCAACATATGAAGATCATAAAAACAACACTAAAAACCTTACAAACGGAAAAATTTAAACTTAGTTATTGGTGTATAAAAACTGGAAATCTCAAATTAATTAAACGTGTTGTATGAGTGATTGGAATTAGATTTAGCTCATTTTGAATCTTAAATTGAATTCATATGTAGCTTCAGGTACATTGACGATGGTTATCATTTATAATAGGGCAAGTCTAAAAAAGGGCTCAGTATAAATGTATAATACTAGTTTGGATTTTTTTTTTTTTTTTTTTCGAACTGACTATGCTATTGACCTGGCAAGGTCTTTACAGCTTCACCGGACTACTAAGGCCGAGCGCTTAGGGCACTCAGCCAATTTTGGTTTTGGGTAACATACACAAGGGTGCACGCACACCTCGGCTTGGGCTGTTTCCTGGAAAAGACACGTCTGTCCTAGCTAACTATTTCTAAGCTATTCATACATATATACATTTGTGAAAAATAAAATCGAAATTGAATGATTCACAAATGAATACGTGTATATCGGATTGAAACGAACTTAAACTATTCGATTCAGTTCGATGAGGGAAAAAAAAACAAAACCCTCCCACCATGTGTATATATGTGCACGTATGTGAGAGAGATGATCTCATATGTCTGTTCAAGTGATGCAGGTGAGTCACTGTATCGCGTAAATAATATCAAGAGGGCTCCGCGCGGGGACGACCTAGGCTCGAGATATTATTGAGAACCGCGAAGTGAGCGGGAGCTAATAGGGATCGATTACAAAAGCGTGAGCGCAACACGCATTTTATAAGATTGAATTTAAATTTACCAACGTTGACGGCACCACACTAAACCTAGAAAAGGTCTAAGATAGTAAACACAGAAAAGGTCTTAGATAGTAAACACACTAAACCTAGAAAACGTCTAAGATAGTAAACACACTAAACATAGAAAAGGTCTAAGATAGTAAACACACTAAACGTAGAAAAGGTCTAAGATAGTAAACACACTAAACACAGAAAAGGCCTAAGTTAGTAAACCTAGAAAAGATCTAAGATAGTAAACACACTGAACCTAGAAAAGGTCTAAGATAGTAAACACAGAAAAGGTCTTAGATAGTAAACACACTAAACCTAGAAAAGGTCTAAGATAGTAAACACACTAAACCTAGAAAAGATCTAAGATAGTAAACAAACTAAACCTAGAAAAGGTCTAAGATAGTAAATACACTAAACAGAAAAGGTCTAAGATAGTAAACACACTAAACCTAGAAAAGGTCTAAGATAGTAAACACACTATACATTGAAATTTATTATCAAACAGTTCACAGCTATATGTATGTATTATTTAGTATAACCATGTCTGAATTTTTTGGTTTTTTATACTTTATTCGTGTCCTGATAATCCCAGTGATTTAAGATGGTAAACATGCTCGGTGTTATTACAAAAAAGTTAAATATTTGGTTTAAAACGGTTTCGAATTAAATGCACCGCGATCGCCCGAGGCAAGTTCGCGTTACCCTTTCTCGCAAGTCTAACTTAACGTAACCAAAGCGAGACAAAAGAGCAAGATGATGAACATTCAGCGACCACGATGCATTTAATTCGAAACTTTTTTTAAACCAAGTATTTAATGCGTATTTAACTTTTTTGTAATAACACGGGCTAAATCTAGAGCGGCTCTTAAGTGCAGCTACTAGAATACACTTATAGGTGCTTGGCGACAGATTCTGAACTTGAGGATGGTAGCTAGCTAGCTAGCTAGCAGTGCTTAAAACGCCGTACCATCATGCGATTATATACTATAATTAAGCGCTCATTTTTTTATGTCAAAAGGCGGCAAACGAACAGGTAGGTCATCTGATGTTAAGTGATCACCACCGTCCATAGACACTAGCAGCTATCCAGATGGACTTAGAAAAAGCCCTACCCTGATGCTATGGTCTCAATGCGGTTTGGATATGTGTTGCAATGCTATGGTTTCATTATCATGTTTTATGAAGTTATACATCTTTTGGCGCGTTAGGGAAAAATGATGAGAGTAAATTTTTACGATGCGCGCGCACACAGTCACGAAAAACCGACACCTTGAAGTTTGCTGTAGTCAACATTTTGTTTCTTTGTACTTGTTGTTTGTATTTCTTTGTATTAAAACTTTCAATCTATTAAATACCTTTTTCTATTGTAAGTGTCGTTTTTTTCTACAAACGTAGAATAAGGCGAAAGATATATTTTTTTAAAGATTTTTATCATGTTACGCCAAAGAAATATAACTTCTAACACACTTTTTTTTACAAATGCTCCGGTTCTTTCACAAGGCTTACGTCCATTGGCATGATGCCAGAACACGTTAACCATCTGAGTATACCACCCTCGAATATATTGCCAAGATATCTATATCAAGATACTAAAGAAACAGATTGTTTTGATGAACGATCATCGACCGACTCTGACTGTTTAGCATGTGTTAGTACGCATAGTGAGTAGGTGTCCGTTATTTATCAAGTTAGCTTTTTTGACATGAATATAGTTCAAATCGTTAGTTTATAGCCTATAAAACATTTAAAAAATATATTTACAGTTTTTTCTAATAATTGTTTTCAATTTTGACCTTACCATAATATACAAATTAAATCTTTGACGCACATATAACAAAAATGGACAATTAATAAATTATTCAATGAAACAAGCAAGATAAAAATTAATTTCTAAAAAGTCAAAAACCAATGTGTATCAATGGGAAAAGTATCGTCAGTTAGATACGGTTAAATGTCTTTTAGTCTATAAAGTTTTTTAGTCTATAAACCAACGATTTGGACGATACCCAAGTCAAAAAAGGCACATTGGTAAATAACGTGGTAATAAAACCATAAAGTGAATATAGATTTCTAGAATGTTTCAAATTGTTTTTTTTTTCGGGTGGAAAATGATTTAATTACGGTAGTGGAAAAAAGAGTTTTCAATCTGGTTTTTTATATATATATATTATTTTTATATATAAATTTATTTCGTGTATCTCAGAAACGACTCTAACGATTTAGTTTAAATTTTGTATTTATATAAGGCTTCTATTATTAAGCTAAACTATATAGGTGTTCTCTCTGAAGAAATGCGATTTTACATGAGAATTATTAATTTAATTATTAAAGCATGTGTATATAATAAATATAATAGCGCCATCTTGTAAATTTTTGTGATACTAGCATCGTTCCCAATGGATGATAACCAACCCAATTGGTTCCCAAAATTTTATGAGATGGCGCTATATATATATATTCTATTATGAACAGCCACAATGCAGTAATTGTGTTAACCATGGATAGTGTGTCACTTGGTGGTCGCTGTTGTTTTTGGATTGTACTGTGCTTATCATCAAGCACAGTGCAGTCATTTTGCCGTGCTTTACTGTAAAAAAAAAGTGCGTGGGTACAAAGTACACATGTCAGAAGTGAAACTTCTTTGATGAACTAATTTATAAGTCTTGTTTATATTTATACAAATCTAAAACTTTAGATTTTCGAGACTTGAAAAATAAATGAAAAATCTGCGTTTACTGCAAATAACGTCACTTCCGTTGCATACCTGCGTGACGTTACATCTGTAAAAATTTTACCCTCATGCGCCTAAAGAAGTTTCACTTCAAAAACCAACCACGCGAAACTCTGTTGTCTAGATACTTCTATATACGTAATTAAAATTTTTATAGTTATGACACGTCGATGACGAAAGAAATAAAGGAACTCATTGTTAAGATAAACCAAGAGAATGTGACTATGGCTCGTGAAGACGTGAAGACCTTCACTCCTCATCAGATGATCCATTTATTGCAAGAGATCATAGAGAGCCCTCCGCTACCAGTCATCACGTTGCGCATGATGGGCGTTCTCTATAATATCGATTCCAGCAAAAACACTGAAATAAAGTTCAGGTAACAACATCATATAAATTCATTGAATCTATGTGAATATCACTTCTCTTTGTTTTTATAATAAAATGTTATTGAAGTGAACATTTCCTTACGTTCTTTGAACAGTGAACCGTCACACTATGGTCAGTAACGCTGAATCAGGTTTATTTAAAATTTTACAGATGGCTCCGACTCTGCATCAAGAGTAAAGATCTTACGAAACTGGACGAAGTGCTCGACTTCGTCAATCAACAAGGCAGGATGAAGTACGTACGCCCGCTATACCGAGATCTCTATGCTTGGGAGGAAGTTAGACAAAAGGCCATAGACAATTTCCTGAAAAACGAGCGTTATATGATGCACGTTTCGGCTTATACTTTGAGAAAGGATTTACATTTGAAAGAATAAATTACTGTTTTTATACAATAAAGTATATATACATATATTAAAACGTGTTATAAATCACTTGTCCAAACCAAAATCCAAAGCACGCTTTCTTATTTCCTTTTCCTTCCTATGTTTCTCTCTTACACCTCGTCTCGCTTTACTGGCAACAGAACTACGTCTAAGCGTTTATACTTACGTTAAATCTGGTATATTACAAATGAAGTGAATTTAAAAAAAAAGATTTCAATAAAGTCATATTAACCGAAGAAAGTAATTCAATCTAAAAGACTTTAGAAGTTTAAACCCTTGAAGAATGATTTACCATAATACAAAATGACAGATAAGAAAAGTAACACACAAAAGTAGTTTCTATTCACAGAAAAGTAGTTTCTACATTTTAAACGTGGTTTATGGGTGAATATAATGAATAAACTTATTTGGGGTTTACAAAAAACATATTTTTTCACAAAGTGACTATATACCATGTAGAATAAACTATGACAACACTCACGATAGAAGGAACTAATAATTTCATGAAAAATATATCTGAAATGATTTTAGCTATCAAATGAAAATTAAGAATATTTAGAATTAATTATTAATTTAGAAGATTATTAAGAATATTACGAGACGAGAATTAAGAATTTTTATATTCTATTATAATTATTGGTATTATATACTAGCTGACCCGTGCAACTTCGTCAGCATCAAATCGGTTATCACCGGTTTCAATTATATTTTTAAATGCGAAAAATTTTAAAACTTTAATAAACCTAAAATTTGGGCAAGCAGCGGCGGGGCTTTCCTCTCGTTCGCCCCGTGAGGAGCACTCGGGGGACCGCATCAGGGTTACCCCTCTGGCGGTGGCTTTGCTCTCCCCTCGTCTAGCGGGGGTTTCTTATGTATTGGGATGCGTGCCTCTTGAAAGGTGCTCTCCCGGAGAGGTCTCGACTATCCGTCGGTGTGCGATGGTCGTCTCGGTTCTGTGAAGGGTGAAATGCAGACCGCCATGCTTGAGGCGCATTAGTTGCGCAGCAACTTCCACATTTGGTCCCCGAAATCCGCTCTGATGGTGCAGGCTTCTTCCGGGCAGGCTTTCTCTAGTCTTCGTCTGCGGACTTCAATGTTGGCTTTCGTCTGGCGGTCTTGGGATCCCTAGGGGAGGAGGGAGGGGGGGTTTGATGGCGTGGACCAGGAGGCTCGCCGGCGCCGTCTCCTCCACCACCGGTTGGGCAACCGTGGTATTTCCACAGGCCGGTCCGGCGGTTCCGTAACTCGCGCTTGAATACTGAGCATCATCTGGAGATTTGTTATTGGCCGTGTGCGCGCCCCCGCACTAGGCGCAGGTCACCGGCTCATCTCTCAGGCGGTCACATAGTCGGGTGGGGTGTGCCCCCCGCACCGCACGCAGGCAATCTGGCGATGGCATTGTAGAGAGGAGTGCTGGAACTGCTGGCAGCGAAAACACTGCTCGAGCCGGCGCTCCCCCCTCCAGGCTTCTTCCGGACATGCTCATTGATGTGTGGGTATCATATACGGCGGGTATAAGCCCGAGCATCCTCTTCAGTGGCAAGCAGCGGCGCGGCTCGTGGCTTTATATACCCGTGCAGACGTGTACCACCTATATCGTCGAGCCTAAGCTGAACCCAATTTCATATCATTGGTGATATAGATCTGAGGTCAACTTAACTTGGTTATTATAATTTTCCGAAACTGATCATTTTTAACTTATATTTATTATTATTATGTAATCATAATTTTATATAGACCATTATTATATTATAATAAAATTTAGTAAAGTTGCAGTCAATGCTACTACTGAACAGAGAAAGAACAGTAGATAGATAGTTTAACAAATGTTCGACGTGATTCTTTAAATTGGCATAACTTTTTTATTTATGAACTGATTGACATGAAACAAATATTAAATGTTAAGTGAAGCTTACCACAATATATCAGTGAAAACTACATCTAAATCGGAAAAGCCGTTTCTGAGATTAGCGTGCACAAACGCACAGACAAACACACAAAAATTCTAAAAATCATTGTGTCGGGTTCTATAGCGTTTATAAAGACTAATAATAGTTTTTCTCATATATATTTCATGTACAGACAGCGGTCAGTTACATTTTTATTATATGTATGTATATAATATATATATATAGATAATAAATAAACACATAATATAAATAGTAATAATTCATTCATTCAATATATAAATAAATATATAATAAACAATATTTATATAATTCAATAAACTAACATAATCTGCATTAATCAGATTAAAATTCAACCTCGCTAATTATACATTCTCATTTATGAATTTAGTAGTATCTAGATTAATATATTTCTGTTTATTGTATGAACGACTGATCAGACTTTATGCGAAATCTGTAGTTCAAACGGTTATTTAATGAAAACTTTTTTTTAAATTATTTTTCGGCAACCAATCTTAGATTATTCCTGCCATTGTCGAGTAGTTAATAATATTATAAGTTCTTCTATTTTATTTTTAGCAATACCAGTCTTCTAGTAGACTATTACTGCCATTGTTAAGTGAGTATCGATATTACAAGTTTCTTGTTATAATTTCCATGAACTAACAAGATGGTGGCCATCCTAGGATCCAGGGAGTTTTTGTGGCACCTCAGAATTCATGGTCCGTGGTATCATTTTCCATTCACTTATGCACAATAAAACACATATATTACATAAAACACCACCAATTTTACACAATACAGAGTCAAGTAAAACAAGATTATGAATAAAATCCACTACATGACAGACCAAAATCCCGCCAAAAACTGTAATGAAAACTTATACCCTTTTAAAAATAATTAAATATTGCTATTACAATTTCTTTTTTGTTTATAAAACGCAGATTTACTTAAATATAAATTGTAACTTTTTTATCTTTATCAAAATCTGTATTATATAAATTCAGCAATTGAAAAATTTATCATATGTTAGGTATAATCATTGACTTACTAACAATGTTCCTTTGATTAGTATTTATATTGTAGGTAGGTATAAAATAAGTTCAATGATTACAATTTACGAAGTGATTAATCATGCAATTTTAAGCAATACAATGGGGTATTGAAATATAACCTCTGGCAACATCGATCAAAAGTCAAATGTCTTTGATTTCTGCAAAAAATAACCTATAATGTTATTGAAATAAACCAAATAATTTTTGTCTTAACTTGTACCTTTATGAATTAAACCGATTCATTTTTCAGTATAATTTAACGCAATGTCAGCAGCAAAAAGGGTACAGGTATGTTTGATTACTATTTAAAATATCGCACATAAAGGGATATATTATATATAAACAGTAATTTAATTTTTTTAAATTATTTATTGCAGCAATGGGCAACCTTTGCCCGCACCTGGCATATATTCGACTGCAAATGGCAAGATCCTTATGAATCTGCTCAAATTATTAAAAAGTATTTGATGGGCCTACACAAACCTATATATCATCCAATGAATGATTGTGGAGACGTAGTAGTTTGTATTAATAGTAGGGAAATTGCATTAAGGGGCGATCAGTGGCGACAGAATGCCTATTTCCACCACACAGGCTATCCTGGCGGAGCATCATGGACATTAGCATGGGAACTCCACAATAAGGATCCTACTATGGTATATAAAATTATATATTTTGTATGCTTATATGTCTATGTAGCCTGCCACCACTCTCAAGTAGAAATTTTTTAGCATCTCTAACATCTACAGGTGTGTCCTGGCAAGCTTTTCTTGAAAACCAGCCCTCCTCTAAATTTTGGTATTTTAGTTCGCATAAACTATTAAAAAAATAACTTAAAAAATGACCTAATTTACATGAATTTAAAAACAGTGTACTAATATAAAAAAATACAACTGACTGATTTGTGATATTAAATGCTCATTATTCGCGAACTGTGATGGGAGAGAATTGTTAATGAATCGATTTCATATTACTGCTTGTGAACAATCTAACCAAAAATTACAATACAATTAATAACATATGTAAACCTACAATTATCTTGACAATTGTGAGATAGAATATTAAATAAAAATCTTATTCAAAGTTCTTTGTAAATTGGTTCTTATTAATCATAATTACAGTGAGCAGAATAAGTCCTAAATAACAGTAAAATTAACAATTAATTATTTCTTCTTATTCTTGTTTAAAGGAAACACTACTGATTTTTTTTTTTTAACTTTATAATTAATTATTTTTTTCTTTTATTATAACAATAAATGATATATTTGTTAGAAAATAAAAAAGAAAGAAAAAAATATTTGTTCAATATATTTTCAAGCATATGTAATCATAGTTGTTTGTCTAAATATATTGAATTTTAGAGTTTTTTGTATTTGAAGAAGCTAATTTTAATATTAAAAATAGTCATTTTAGTTTATTTTATTGGAATTATTTCAATTTACATTATGAATCTCTTTAAAACTATGCTCATAGCTATTATTACATAATGTATATAAGTTTAAGGTAGACTTCTTATTCCTTTATAATATTTTTATTTCAGATTGTCAAGAAATCAGTGTACAGAGCTATGACTGGAAATTTACAGAGACGTCATACTATGCAAAGACTTTTTGTTTATCATAATGATCAAGTTCCCGAAGATGTAATGCAAAATATCACCAATCAGATTAGGCAAATACGCTTAGTTCCCACAAGGCTGGACCATGTATCTGAAGAGGAGGTTACTAAATATCCTAAAGTTATGGAATATCCTGAAGAATATGTGCTTAAATAATTAGAGTGATGCAATATTGTAAATAACATTTAGGTATTAATATATTAGTGTCGTTATGATTGTTTCTTTATTTTCTGAACCTAGTAATTTTGATTGGAAATTTGTATTAGTTCATTGTCAATCATAACTCCATCCCAATGCCATATAAATAAAAAAAATTGTATACATATATTAATTTTAGCTATTAATGTCTCCTATCTATCTTCTTCTATCATATCTATCATCTTATATAATGAGAATCAAAATATGTTTGTAATGATTAGATTCTTTTGAAAAAATTGTTGCCGGTGTCGTGGAATAAGTAATAAAATACATTTCAATCATTATTAGAAATCTTTCCTGTCCGTTTGTTTGACCACGCATCACTGCGTTTCAAAACGTATATCCTTGAGTAGCATTTAGTCTTGGATTCATTGAAATCGGTTCACTCTATCAAAAGTTATTGTAATTTAATGACGTCGCGACTTAAGTACGAGAGAAAAATATATAAGTAAATGGACTTAATACATTCAGATGATCTCGCGCGAATTCAGTGACACAAAATCCTTTATCACTGCAACAGCATTACACATATCACCTCCACACACATGCAGGCACATGAAAGTGGAAGGGTTTTATTTTTTCCCTTATCGAACTGAAATAGTTTAGAAAATTTATCCGACACAAAATACATATAAGAGTTATTGAGGTACGTATGTAAGGTTGGTACACATAAATGTTTCAATAACTCATACACATAACAAAAAAGTCTAAGCAACATGCGTGATATTACAAATTTTACCATTTATATTAATTAATTTCTAAATATTTACTCAAACAAAGTGCGTAGGTAAGTAAACTTTTTTGTTATTGATGACATATTGCCTGGTTGTAAAAAAAAAATTTGATTATGTTTTGTTTTTTCATAAAATTCAAATGACTGCGAATTTGTTTGAATTTAAGTGTGTTTAGTCTTGATTTTATAATTTTACCAACCATTTAAATAAAGTTAGCGACAAAATTGAATTGTTAGATATTCTTTATTTCATTTGATGGCAGATGAAATGCAAAGAGCTGTAGGGATGTTGCAAGCGTGAAGTAATCAATCTCGGGTATCTCGACATTTTGGCATTCATAAAAGTGTTATTTGTCGTCTTTGGCAGCACTATAATAATACAGGAGAACCCGCTGAACAGCATCCAGGCCGTAAAAGGAGTACAACCACTCAGCAAGACCGGTCCATACAACTGACTGCAAGACGTAAGCCGATGTTAACCGCTCGAGAGATAAGTTTGAGGCTACAAATTTCAAGTGGTGTTGATGTAAGTCCTCAAACTGTGCGAAATCGACTGCATGAGTACGGCCTTATCTATCTATCTATCTATCTATCTATCTATCTATCTATCTATCTATCTATCTATCTATCTATCTATCTATCTATCTATCTATCTATCTATCTATCTATCTATCTATCTATCTATCTATCTATCTATCTATCTATCTATCTATCTATCTATCTATCTATCCCATAATAATAAGAATAAACTACAGTAAACACTCCCTCTCTCTATATTCCGTATCCTTTAGTTAACATGACACGAACAAACACGATAAAATTCGTTTCTTCTTTCTTGTGTGTGCCCCGCGTTTGACGCTATTAACCCGCCTCGAGAATAACCAGAGAGAGGAGTGTTCACCGTAAATACACTGCACCGACGTAACGTTACACTACTACTACACTATACATATTATTGTTTGTTATCCGATCATAACGAAACCGCGAGCGCGGCTCCGCCCGACTGCCCGACTCCCATCCATATCTACCTACCTACTACGCGCGACGCGAAGGCTTGATGAATATCGTCGACCGACCTCCTATTGGTCGGCACTGCACGTTTCGTTGCTCCGGTTCAGTCTACGCGGTGTGATACGTGTTTCGTTATATTAATACTTATACGACGAAGGCTAAAAAAAAGAAATATACTGACGCTCTCTCTCTCTCACTGAAATACCGCGCGCGTACGTACACGCGCGTTTCGTTCTCTCCGTTTCGTTTTATTAATTTATCGATATCATGTCCGGACGCGGTAAAGGTGGCAAAGTCAAGGGGAAGGTGAAGTCCCGTTCGAACCGTGCCGGTTTGCAGTTCCCCGTCGGACGTATACACAGGCTTCTCAGGAACGGTAACTACGCGGAACGTGTCGGCGCCGGTGCTCCCGTCTACTTGGCGGCCGTGATGGAGTATCTAGCCGCTGAAGTGCTCGAGTTGGCCGGAAACGCCGCGAGAGACAACAAGAAGACTAGGATCATACCTAGACATCTACAGTTGGCGATCAGGAACGACGAGGAATTGAACAAGCTTCTCTCCAGCGATGTGCCTTAAGCGCTCGCCTTAGTAGTCCGGTGAAGCTGCTAAAGCCTTCTTAACACAATAACGTAGTCAGTTCGAAAAAAAATCCCATTTTTCTACTCGTAGGCCTATTACTATATTATTATTAGTCAGAGTCTTTCATGAACGCACTACGAACGTCCCAGTTAAAATCACTGAAAGTCGATTTTAGACAATAAGATTTAAATATATTTAAAAAAAATTTAATATCGTTAAAAAAAATATCGATTTATAAAAGAAGATTTCTGTCTGACGTAATAACTTTATAAAAATACAATCAAAGTGAGAAACAACCTCTTCTTTTAAGTCGGTTAAAAATCAACGTAAAGTAGACAAATAATGATAAATACTACAATGACTGTGCTCATAACTCGGATATAATATGGCATTTACTCCGTAAATATTCCGATTGTGCTGTCAAAAGAATGTTATATTTGATATCAGCTAGTCTTTTTATCAGTGAGTAACATTCACACTAGATATTACAATGACATTTTTCTAAGAATGTACACTAATTGTATTTAGTTTCCAAAAATAATACGTATTTTATCAATTTTAAGAGCAATTGTAACTAAAATTTTGGTTCAGTGAAACCGTTATTATTCGACCCGCGCGGCGCTTCATGGGACATTTCGCATCTTACGGTATAAGATTTATGTAATTTCGCGCCATAATGGGCTATATTCCGTGTTTTGATAAAACTATACACATAGTAATAATGTAAATTTAACGCATGTAGTCTTACATTTTTGTGACAAAAATAATTGTAAATACCTAAGAGTAACTGATTATATACATTTAAAACATTTATTGAAATATATGTTAGTCGGTTTATTTGTGCACGCATCACTGCTAAAGTAGTACGTTTATTACAAAACGTCACCAAGAAAATCTTTACTTCAATACAATCGCTTCACTCTATCATAAGTTATTGTAATTTAAATCATGGCACGAGTTCACTTAGGTAAGGTTCTTACCTAAAAATAACACGATAAATTAATTAAAAAATATAACCTACGATCTTTATAAGTTATTGTGTTGCCTCGGAGAAGTGGGACAGCTGGGGTGGTGCGCATGCGCAAGACAACGCAGCCGAAGTCGCGGGTATCAGCTAGTATACAATAAAAATGCATAGAACACGTCAATAGAGAATTACTGAGTGCGCAATAAACATATTGAGGAAGCTACATGCCAGAGCATCTTGCGCTTAACGACATCGATGAATAGGCTGTTTCATTATGGTTAATGTTTCTTATTTATTAACATGTAAAGACACAAAAATATAATTTGTTGCGTGTAATGAAATCTTTTTTTATTAAACGAAATTAAAATAGGTTTATTATGTTGTTTAATTTTGTATAAAACAAATATTTCAGCTTTTTTAAGCTTTTATATTGTTTGTCGTTTGTAATTAAAAAAATGCGTTGTGAAGAATGCGCATGAATTAATTTTACCTTAGAACCTTAGAACATAGGTAGGAAACATTGTATTCGATCTTTTTTGAAAATTTGAGCTTACAACTATTTCCGCCTTGCCCTCAACGACTCTATAACAATAAAAATGGAACATTACGTTTTATAATATGAAAATAAGAATGCATAAATAAAGAAAACAGAAGTAATAATAATTCTTTATTTATTAATATAATATAATGTAAAATATCACAATATTTAATCGGGACCTAACACTGATTTTTACTAATAAGTACATTACAAAAATTTACACAACTGGAACCACTTTTTAAAATGAAATAAAAACAGTCCTATGTGTAATTATAATGAAAAAAGTTGATTATTTAACGCCATATTGGGCCAGGATATCTCCGTGGTAGATTTTCAAAAATCGGTAGGTCTACTACATGTACTGTGCCGGGAAAGACTCCCTCAAATGGGACTTCGTCTTGAGGCACCCTGACAGATTCCAGTTCGCCGGCGGCGATGGGTTCAAAAGCGGTATTTTCAGCGAAATTGACAAAATGAACAGTATTTATTGGCATCTCATTAGTATTAGTGTTTTCAACAAATTTAACAGGGTTTCTTTCACGTCGTTTCAGTTCTTCGAACACTGATTCGGGCACCATTATCATGCCGATGTCAGTGTCCTCGAAGAATGTCTGGCGAGTTTCCGGCAAAACCACGGGTGAGATGTTATCGAGATTCGGTGACTCATCTTGAACTATGTGGGTGTTATCTACTATTACTGGCGTGTCAAAAATGAATGGTTTCTCATCTGATAACACTGATGTATCAACGTTGACTGGTTTTTTATCTGATAACACTGTTGTGTCAACAAAGACTGGTTTCTCATCTTGGAATACTGATGTGTCAACATTGACTGGTTTGTCATCTACGGACACTGGTGTCTCATCTACGGACACTGGTGTCTCAACAACAGTGGGTCTCTGATCTACAGACATTGATGTGTCTACATTAACTGGTTTCTTATCTTCGATCACCGATGTATCAATATTAGATGGTTTCTCATCTGTGAATACTGATGTGTCAACATTGGATGGTTTCTCATCTGTGAGCACTGATGTGTCAACGTTGATTGGTTTGTGGTTGTTCACCGTAGCTGCGGCGGCTACACCAACCAAAAGGAATGCAATCACCAATTTCATTTTGTCTGTAAAATAAATAAATAATGAGTATTTGTTTTCTAAATTATTTTCAAATATTTTAAATTATGTGATTACATTTATATTTGAGTTTAGTATTTCAGATTAAGGTTATGAATAAACGAGCCTAGTAAGTAGCAACTAGAAATGTTACTTATAAGTTTTGTATCTATTAATTTTTTATGTGTGTAATTAAATTTTTATTTAGAAATAGATCCGTAGTCTACGAATTTACTTTAAAACTTTAATTACTTACATATAATGAATTTACGAAATATACAATGATTATGTCGTTTTTAAATCAATGATTGATGATTAATTAGTGTAAACAATGAATGCGCTTACCTCTTACTATATTGTCAAACAAATATATGATATTATATTACGGCTTCTTGCTTTTATAAGCGATTCCTGAATGAGTTTATCGGCACGGTAATCTGAGATAAGGCTATCACGTACACTCTTTGTCCACGTATTCTGATTTATTATTAATCAATTTGTGATTTCTAGATTTTATGAAATTCTCTCAGTTTTTAATTCCGTCTATGATTTTTTTTATTCGTCGATTATAGCTAGTCTATATATAACGATAATATAATCGATATATATAATAATTATTAATCACAATATTGTTGTGCACTATATTTCTTAGTCATTCGTCATTGATCCAAAACAACGGTGGCATAGACAAGAACGTGAGGATTAGGAGAAATGCAGGATGGCTGAAATGGTGGAAGTAAGTTGTCTGGGGTGGCTTGTTAAAACTCAAGGAGAAGGTGTATAAAACTATTATAAGGCCATTCATGCTATATGGATCTGAGTGCTGGTCTACACGTAAGAAACAAGAAGAGTACATCAGAGGAAACTTCAAAATAGCACCGATTACAGAGAAGTTGAAGAGTAATGGTTAGCATGATACGGGCATGATATGACAAGAGATGAATATGAACTGGAAAAGTTTTAAGTATAAAGGTGGATGGTTATAGGAGTCTTGGAAGACCAAAAAGGATTGATGGATGGATGGAAGGATTGAGTGAAAAATGACATATGTATAAAATCATACTGAGATTACATGTGACAAGGGATAGTAGATAAGGAAAATAGGTGCCGAGTGCCGACCCTAGTTAGGTGGGATAAGAGTATGGCTATTATTATGGAATAGGAAAATAATAAAGTAGTTGGATGAAAGAAAAACTATTTTTCAAATTTATATATTTATTCCTTTAAAAACATATTCTTATGCACTTTTAAACATGCTAACATTTGTGTGTTCTTTTTGAAAATTTCAAAGCTAATTTTACAATTAAAATTTGAACACATAACAATTTTTTATGTATATATTTACATATATTATAGGAGGCAAACGAACAGACGGGTCACCCGATGGTAAGTAATCATCGCCGTCCATAGACACTAGCACAACACCAGGGAAGTCAAAAGTGCGTTGCCGGCCTTTTAAAGAAGTGTACGCTCGTTTCCTGAAGGTTTGCAATTCATAATTGTTTCGAAATACCGCCGCTGGGAGTCGATTCCACATTTTTTTAAATTATTATTGATCTATTTCCCTCTTCTCGCCCATCTCCTCCTCCCTTTCGTTCATTTTGCCAATTTTCAGATTTATTACCGAAAAACTTCTTTGAAAACTGAAGTGGTGCAAGTAGACATTAACATAAACTTAAATATGGAAGGAAATATAGAACCTAACCAATTTCTTAAACAACTTAAACTCATATCAATAAAATGTAAAAAAATTGTGATAATCGTCTTGACCAGTTTTGGTAATCATTTCTGAATTCTTATTGTTACTGTTGATTCATAACCAAAGTACTTATCAATTCTATTTGTTCTAATTAGTTTCTAGGCTATCCATAATATTATACTCGTAGATATTCAGTATAGATATAGCGTAAGTACCGATAAAGAATGGTTCAATAATTATCCTTATGAGTACTTAATTTACCGCATTACAGTATAGATTGAAAAAGAACTATTTTCACTTACTTTATTGTTATGAAAAAGTAGAAAGTGTATATTTATCTATAATAATATTATAAAGTGGTAAAGTTTGTGAGTTTGACGTTGTAGAGGGTAATCTCAGGAACTACTGCTCCGATTTGGAAAAGTCTTTCAGTGTTATATAGCTTATTTATAGGGAAAGGTTATAGGCTATATCATCACGCTAAGACCTATAGGAGCGGAGCAGCAATGAAGAATGTTGCAAAATCGGGGTATTTTTTCCTTTTCAGAGCTTCCGCTGCGTCTTAGCCCAAAATAACCATTCCACACGTACGAAGTCGCGGGCAGAAGCTATTAACTAATTATATTATCTATACTCATATCATAAAGAGGTAAAGTTTGTGGGTAATATCTGGGAGCCGGATAAAAAATGGTCGAACGAAAACGTTTCTTACGAACGCTGCCTGAACGATGAGAGATATATGATTGACTTCTAGAAAAAAGTTGTAGCTTGATAATGCCTATTACCGCACAACGAAGTGGGCACGGGTTAGCTAGTCAAAAATAATGTAGGATACGTTATTATGAAGTATGGTTTTAACTCTAGATAATGGTTAGAAGATGATATATAAAAGGCATCGTCTGTATCTGTCTGTTAGCGTGTATATATACGAGAATAACAATTTCAACTTTTATACATATTTTCTGCCCGGCTTTTATTAGATTATCAGGTAATAATATACGGAACAAGTTCAAAGTAAATTAAATCGATACAAGATATCTACAATTACGTTCTCGTGGAATATTTTAGCTGAATTAATTAAAAAACTTATGTAATCATTAAACAATTGTTTAAAATAGATGTTCTTGATAATAATCAGTAGTAATATAAATCAGATTAGTAGGTAATAGATATACTGTATAAAATGGCCTTGCAACAAATATTTAGATATAAAATAAACAAACAATATGATGTTTCAAAAACATTATCTATATATATAAAATAATAGAGGTATGTTGTTGTGTGCGCGTCTCTTAAAAAACCACTGAACGGTTTTAGTTAGTTTTATATCATTATTATTTTGTTTAACTTCTTAGACACTTGGTCCTTATTTTTTAAATTTATTATTATTTAAATTTTATTTATTATAATTATTATTCCGTATTATTTAAAATATTATCAAGAAAGCTTTATTTAATATAAAGTAATTAAAGTTATAGGAAACTATGTATTACGTTTAGTATACGCACTGCGCGTTCAGCGATGTTTGTTCGGAGAAATGGGGCAAGCCGTCTGGTGCGTATGTTTTTCCTATGTACATAAAATATATTGTCAAAAAAATAAGTAATGCAGACGAAGTCGTGAATATCACCTACTACTACTAATTTTGCAGTTCAAGCGAGCGAGCTGTCACAGCAAATTTGTTTAAAGCATTCATGAAAATCTAATAAAATATTGAAAGAAGGACTACAGTAAAGATAAAATATATTGTTTACTCCTTATATAATATTATCTAATTTTATCGAATACGAATGTAATAGTCTGTCCTTACTCTAGTTCAATAATTTTAATGTACAACGCAGATAACCTTGTTAATGTGTTGTTAAATAGGTAGGTAATGTTTATGTCACTTCTAAGCAATCCTTACCTATCTTCATCGCATTGGTTAAAGAGCTATCTAGTAAAAGAATCGTACATAACTACAAACTAATGTGTTGTATTACGAAAGTAAGTCACTTAATATAGGCTCGATAGAGCGACATTCAAAATAATGCAAGCTTAACTGTAAAGTATATTCAATTTTCGGTATTAGATTTAATTTTATCCATGTATATAATGTATATAAATGAAATCGAAGTGTCTTTTATCTATTTAGAGTAATCTCCGATTAGACTAAACCGATCTTGTTGAAACTGTTAGGTTAGGTTAGGTTAGTATTACGAGTAGTATACGAGTATTATACTGGCAGAGGACAGAGGAATATTATATCAGAATAGTAACTAGGGTTTTTCTTTTTTTTTATATCATAGGAGGAAAACGAACAGTTGGGTCACCTGATGTTAAGCGATCACCAGTGTCTATAGATACTTGCAACACCAGGGGAATCGCAAGTGCGTTGCTATCCTGTGTTTTGGGGGAGGGGGAGGAAGGGAAAGGGAGAGGAGGTGGGCCTCTGGCACTCTCACTGTACGAATGATTCGCAACAATGCAAGCACTGTTACTTCACGTAGGTTTTCTGTGGGTCGGGTGGTAGTACCCCGGGCGAGCCGACCCAATCATGCTGAAACCAGTAATAGATTCAGCGTGGCTCTACCATGTACAGCTCATATCATTACACTCTTTCATATAGGTAGGCACTAATGATAAAATTTAACAAAGTATTATGACAAGAACTTTTTTTTTAATGTCATATGTGGCAAACGAACAGGTGGGTCACCTGATGTTAAGTGATCACCACCATCCATGGACACTAACAACACCAGAGTAGTCGCAAGTGCGTTGCCACCCTTTGGGGGGAAGGGAGAGGAGAGGGGAGGCGCTCTCACTGGCCGAACGAAACGCAACAATGCAGGCACTGTTACTTCACGTCGGTTTTCTATGAGAGGGTGATAGTACTCCGGGCGAGCTGATCCAATCATGCTGAAACCAGTAATCGTTTCAGCGTGACTCTACCACCATTAATTACTTTTAATTTTGTTACAATATCCACCTAAACATTGTTAATTTTAACTATATTTCATGGAAATAAACATATGACCCTTAAACTTGTTTTAATGTATTGATAATCGAATTATCTCGAAAATATTGTACCACAGATTGATTGTCCCGATACAAAAAGAAGCAAATATATTTGACCGAACGGTATAGATATAGATAGGGACAAAAAACATAAGTAATAGTTTCAAAGCTTTAACCTAATGTATCCCTATATAATTATATATAATGTATTAGCTGGCCCGGCAGACGTTATTCCGCTCTGATAATTAAAAAAACGTTGACAAATTATATACCAAAATCTTCCTCATGCAGCACTACTACTATCTACTACTGAAAATCGCATGAAAAATGTTCAGTAGTTTTTGAGTTTATCGCAAACAGACAGACGTGGACTAATGAAAATATTAAAAAAAATATTTGGAACTTTAAACCTATTAAAATCTAGTACGAATGCTTTTAGGTTCAGATTAAAAAATGGCTTTTGGGAACTTTACTTACTTTCATGAGTATGACTTCAATCTATCACTTTGTTTTAGAATTATTTTGGCGAGTAGGTATGTGTGAAAGAAAACCAAAAGCAAGTTAAAAAATGTGTTTTTATTATAAAAATTAAATTTACATCAATCAGCCTGTAAGAGACCCACTGCAAAGCCATAGGCCTCTTCCCGAATGAAGGTATGGGCGTAATCACCACGCCAGCCCACGAAGTATTGGCGATTTCAAATTCCGAGAAATCCACAGTTTAATATTTTTCCACATACGGTGGTACTACAAGAATCATAGTCAGGCCATAATTTTACCAAATTAAAATACTAAATATACGCGAATTCCGAAACAAATCATTGGTATATATCGGATTCGAACTTGTGGACATCGATTTGACATTCCACGGGTCAAACTACTGGACTACCACAACGTTGTTTTTAATTGGATTATTTAAATTGTAATTAAATAATTTGTCTTCATTCATAGTCCTAAAAATAATACATTAAACAATAGATTATACAAAAAACACATTTGCAAATAAAATACAATCTTATGGATGTTCTTTTGTAGGACAACATTCTTGGATCGAGCATCTTAAGGGTCATACATAAACAATAATATTTTAGGAGCCCAACACCCGCTACTTGTTTAGTTGTCACAATTTGTGGGACTCCTCTGACCCTTTTTTTTTGTAAGTGGCGTAATTCTACATTGGATACACCTCCCACTGCCGGGGAACAGTGAGAGGGTTATGCCAGACTCCTACTGGCTAAAACTCCACTGCCGCCTAGCGCATCTGTGTGAACCAGGGAACCGGGGTGAAGGAAGCAAACTCCGACGCCCTGGTCACGCGCTCAGATCGCCCTTTGATGGTAATACGGGGATCATCTTCTAGTAGAGAGACAAGACTCTCCTTAGCCTCATTCAGAAGTTGCGACTATCCCGTACTTCTTCGTCACGGGTCCTCCTTTCCTTGGCAATGGACGCCCCCGCGTCTATTACCAGGAGGTTGTTCTTCAGGGAGGCATTTGGTGGTACCTGTCACCACCAGGCTCGTCTGACCCTGGTATAACGTCATATATGGCCAATTTTCAATTTAGAAATAATTACTACTTCGTTTGGGCCGTTTATTATCTTTGGAAAAATATACGTAGCACACTGTTTGTCCCATTTCTCCACGGCACGTAGATACATCGCTGAACGAGTAGTACTTATAAATATTGTAAATTTCTTAAATATGTAACAACTTTATATTAAACGAAGCTATCGTAACAATTTTTTTTTAGATAAGGTCCACCAAGTATCTAAGAAATAAAACAAAAAAATAAGTGATCGAAATCTATCCAGTAGTTTTTGAGTGATGCGTGCACAACTGCAGTCATATAGGGGATACGTCATAATTATCTATACATTTCTATTAGAAAGATATAGAAACCTCCTTGTTTCACAAAGTCATTTTAAATCAAATAATATAACGTTTTATCTTCAATTACAATTGAAGTTTAGTGTGTATCTATATATACATATATGACGTCACACGGCTTATGAGTCATCGCGTTGCTTTCTTGTAACACGATCTCAGGTTGCTGTCCCATTTCTGTCTCTCTAATGTGAGAAATAATTTGTGGATGGCCCTAACGAGTATGTGAACGAGATAAATAGTAATATATTTATGTATTTGTCTATATTCTAATGTAGATAGATACTAAGATAGTACTATCAACACACAAAGGCGAGTGGTAAGTATTTAAAAAACAACATAGCTAAGCACGATAACTGTAATTTGCGCGTCGACATAGCTTACTCAATAAAATATTGAGTTACGTCAGCAACTTGTTTTAAGCAACTCGTTAAAATTTAAAAAATATCAATTCGCATAATTTTATAGTTTCAAAATCTTCTTCTTCTTACCCCTATCCCACATAAGTAGGGTCGGTACAACATGTTTGTCATGTTGTGGTATATGATTTGGCTTCATTTTTACGATCGGCCGCCTGCCTGACATCAACCCTCCTTGGGATTATTTTGTTGTACCACTTTCTATAGTTTCAAAATCTTATCCATGTTATTACAAAAAAGTTAAATACGTATTAAATACTTGGTTTTAAAATGTTTCATTATAAATGCACCGCGTTCGCCCGAGGCAAGTTCGCGTTATCCTTTTTCACAAGTCTAACCTAACGTAACCAGAGCGAGACGAAAGAACAAGATGGCGAACATTCAGCGACCGCGGGGCATTTAATATTAGACCTGTTTAAAGCGCGGGTTCAATACGTATTTAACTGTTTCGTAATAATACCGTATATGTTTAAGGCGATAATAACTAAATGGTATTGTTTTCGGACACCGTGTCGATTGACGTAGCTGTAAACCCAGTGGCGTAGCGTGCCAAAAAGTCAAGGGCCCAAATTAAGGGTAATTAAAGTGATTACGCATGTCAGGGGCTTCTATACCCCGGGGGCCCTGTATCATTGATACGGCGGTAGCTACGCCCCTGTGTAAATCCCGTAATGAGACAAAATTTTTGTGTTAAGACCAGAGTATTACCAGACCAAACCTTAGTAGTATTAGTAGGTATATTTTGGTAGTTGCATTTGAAAATCAGACCTATACGCTTAGCGTTACCATAAATATCATTTTAAGCCACATTGTTACTATGAGACAAGAATGTGAATAATAGTGTATCATTAATATACAAATACCCAAGATAGACGCTTAACGTCTCACAGCCGACACACAAAAATGAGTGCATAATTTTGGATCATGCAGTCATTCTAAATGGTCTCGCGTCGTTTGCGTCCTTGTAAAAATAACTTTAAATCATTCAGGTAAGGTTGAATTTCTAAAATCATAAGTTTATGGCATAACTATAACCACTTATTTATATTGGCGAGTTTTTGCGGAAGGTTTTAAGCGCTTTTAACGTTTATTCGAGACTTGTGTCTTTATATGTCAATGATCACGTACTACACTCTTGAAATGGTTTTGATAATTGAGCCACATAGAGCAGTAATTTAAGTCTACTTTACGAAATATGGAACTGTTATGCAAATATTTTATTTAATACATTTAAATTCAGATTATCTTGTTTTGTTTTCACAGTTACCAACATGGGGATATAGCTCAGTGGTAGAGCATTCGACTGCAGATCGAGAGGTCCCCGGTTCAAACCCGGGTGTCCCCTAACAAAATCCTTTTTTTTTCACTTTTTGAAATTACATGAAAAACTATATAAGCTTTTACCTGTTTTTAAAATTTTTAATCTATGGAGTAAGCATCCGTACGCTTCATATTAATTTTTCACATTTGTTAAACTTGTACCAGATTGAATTTTAAATTGATATACATATATGAAAATAAATAAATAAATAATGTAATCAATGATTATTGCTTTTTTATTATAAATATTTTGACCTTAACGAAAATATGTCGTGTAATTTTACCAACAGCATTAATCAAAAGATTACGTAAAAATAGTAATATTTATATACGAATATATAATAAAAAGGTATTTTAGACAATTACAGTATCTACGCAAGTGGTATCTTCTCAGAGGTAGAATTTTTTTTTAAATTGTAGCTAGGCAAAGTGACTGCACTATGCCTGATGGTAAGCACATTATAATCCAGAAACAACGGCGACTACTGAAAGGTACGCCATCGTTTGTCAGTCGTCGCTGTCATGCCGGCCTGCGTAAATACCTCTTCACGTTACGCTTGAAGGACCCCATGTTATAGGTAGGAGGGAACACACTAGCCGGGAGATTGTTCCACAGCTTCACGGTACGTCAAAGCAAGCGAGTACGGTGAACTTTTTAGTTCGTGACCAGATAGGGTTTATTGTAAAACTGTGGCTCCGAAGACCAGCGCGCTTGGTTGGGTTGTGAAAGGGAGAGGAAGGGATTAAATTGAATAACTCGTCAGAACATTCGCCATAATACAGACGATAGAACACGCTTAGTTTGACGCGCAATTGAAGCGGCTCTATAAACTCTGTAAAATCTGCATCATCAACAATGCGGACATCCCGTCTCTACAGCCTGTCCATGGCATCCAGTAAATATTTGGCAGAACCGTCCCAGAGGTGCGAACAGAATTCCACGCAAGGCCCTAACTTGTGCCTTATATTTAAATTTAATATGGCTATAGAATTTTGAGGAATCCTTTTGCTCACAGAACTTTTACTGTGGTATTTCTAAATTTGCTCACACAAGTCAACGCGACATCCGTAGCTTTTGTCCTACTTCTGCAATCTAAAATTTCTGAGGCTGGGCGAGGAACCCCTTTTTTGAGGACACAAGCGTTATGCCACTGTGTTTTTTTAGGTTTTACACGCTATACTCTCAAGAGAGGATTGTAAAAAGAAAAAGCGACTATCTATTGAAATGTTACATGATTCACAGTTCGATAGTGTCCTCATTTGTTGTTCGTTACAGAACACCAATGAAGCCAGTTACATGCGCATTAAAATTTGACACAAAGATTACTGTTCATCAACATGAACATGAACTAAAAACATAGTCCCCTATCACAAAATAACGTTTATTTGTTTAATTAAATAGATAATAAATTAAAGGCGTTCAATCACTGTTATGCGTATTAAAGTTACATGACCTGATTAAATGTTAGTCATTAATCACTCTGTTACAGATAAAAGTGTGGGACTTCCCTCCGATCTAGGTGTTCCATTGCTCTTGTGTGAAGTTAGTTGTATTATCAATAAATAGTATAAAAAACAAAGTCCCCACCGCGTCTGTCTGTTCGCGATAAACTCAAAAACTACTGAACGGATTTTCAAGCGGTTTTCACCAGTGGATAGAGTGATTAATGAGGAAGGTTTTGGTATATAATATCTATAGGGATTATCTTTATATTCAGGCCGGGACAGCGTCTGCCGGGCCCGCTAGTTAAATCTATATAAATAAAAAAACAAATGCTGAATATATGTAAGCGCATCACTTCAGAGGTGCTTCACCTATTTTGCTAAGCCTTTTTTTTTTGTTGTGTTTATAATTATCAGGATAATGTTTGTGTAAAAGAAAATGTTTCAAAAATCTTGCAAAAAAGCAGCCAACTTAAAAAAATAAGACGTAGATACATTCGATAGTGTTTCGTTCGTACCGCTTTTATTTTCGTTTGTACCTCGAAGTGAAAACAGCTTGCGTTTTAAAAACTTAACCAGCACCCTACTTTGAAATATTAAAATTGTGCTAACGGGGTTCGACTCTAAATTATTTGTAGACGTTTTTACTGCTTTTATTTTTTCTTTTACTTCAAATCCGAAAAAGTTAAGGAAGTTACAAAATCTAGCAGTCTTAGTTTATAACAAAACATCAATCTATAAATGGAGTTCGTCGCGCAAACATCTGTTCTTACAGATAACAATTTGTATTTCCGCAGTATCTCAAAAAGAAAGAAAATATTGGTAATTGAAAATTTTCAGGAAAAATACTGCACTTCATAAATTTTAAATATTTCGTGAATTACTTAGTGGGTACCGTCGTGTAATCGTTTGTACCTACAGAAAACACTTTGAATTACAAGACAATCTCAAAAGAAAAGAAAATAATGGCATATAAATATTTTTATACAAAGTGCTGAACTCGTGTTTATATTCAATATATATAAAATCCGTAAATGGATATTGTTTAGTAATCGTTTCTATCCGTAAAAAACACTTTGATCCATAACAAAAACCTCAACAGAAAAGCAGTACTTCCAATTTTTGTCTATAAGTTGTATTTGTTTTTCTACCTACAATAAATTTGGGTTGTCACCTACTTAAATCATTTTATTATTACATAGTATAAAACAAAGTCCCCTGCCGCGTCTGTCTGTCTGTCTGTTCGCGATAAACTCAAAAACTACTGAACGGATCTTCATACGGTTTTCACCAGTGGATAAAGTAATTCATGAGGAACGTTTTAGTATATAAATTTGTCAAGGTTTTATATAGATTGGTTGAAATATAACGATAATTGTTTGACAAGTCGGAAAAATTCAAACCGTCTGGGAGTTTTCATCGAAAGGCTGCCTATTCCTTTTGAGATATAACAATATATGTTGGGTAAATGTAATAAGGTTTACTTTTGTGTGTATAAAAGAAAGTGACGCCCATTGCAAAATGTATTGGTGACTTAATATAATGACAATGACATGATACATTTTTTCTTTTTAGCCAGGTGTAAATAATGAAACAACAGAGACAATATAGATATACAAAAAAGTCTGTGATATATCTAATGTTCTAAAAAAAGGTAACATACAATTCTAAAGCTATTTAGACGTATTGGGTTTTGTTTTGAATATAACGATAATTGTTGGACATGTCGGAAAAAGTTCAGCTGCCTAGGAGTTTTCATCGAAAACGCTGCCTAATCCTTTCGAAGTATAACAAAACAATGTATGTTGGGATATTCCCCTTCCATAGATCTACAAAGAAGACTGTGAAGGCATTTTTTAATTGTAACCCACTATACTCATTACATTTTCAAAAAAAAGGTGGCGTACAATTTGAAAGCCATTTAGACGGATACAATATTAATAATCATCAACTTAAATACTTTAGTTACATTAACCATTTCATGCACATTCATATCTTTATTCTAAGTTTGTGTTCGAACTCCTCCGAAACGGCTAGACTGATTTTATTGACATTTTTAATGAATATTTGGTAGGTTTGTGAATAGGTCGTAAAGTATATTTTATATCTCTAGGTGATTAGGATTTTTTTTTTGTATTTTCTGACAATATTTTTTTTGTAGTGTTATACTATGTAGGTGTTTTACATTGAACAAAACTTTTTTAATAAATTAAAAGAGGAATAAGTTACGCGTAACAGCCTTTTTTTGAACATAATTGAAATGTATATATTTTTGATATAAATGTATGTAGTTTGTATGTTATTATACTTTTGATCAATTTGGCGGTCATTTTCATATTATATATTCTCAACTCTTTATGAGTTTAACGAGTAAACAATTCTCAACTTATTATTTAAAATCTTTATACATATAATAAATCGGTGGCTAGATCGATACTGTTCATTAAATATTTATATGAAAATTATCGGGGTGGGCTTTCGATATAGGAGCCAAAAATATCTTATTTAGAAATTTGTCCGTCTTTCTGTATATTCCTGTGTCCGCATATCACTCTGAAAGTACTGAACCAATTTTAACGAAACATGACACAGTGATAATCTATATTAATATTATCTATATCTATACTTAATATATAAAGCTGAAGAGTTTGTTTGTTTGTTTGGTTGAACGCTATGATCTCAGGAACTACCAGTCCGATTTGAGAAAGTCTTTCGGTTTTAGATAGCTCATTTATCGAGGAAGGCTATAGGCTATATATCATCACGCTAAGACCAATAGAAGCAGAGCACCAATGAAGAATGTTTCAAAATCGGGCACTTTTTTTGCTTTTGAGCGATTACGTTATTATTATATACGTTGCCATGGTAACGTGGTAAGTAGTAGTAATAATATTCGTCCAATAGGACAGGCGAAGGAATTAATCCATACTGCCAATTCTGAAGTTATGTGGTAAGTATCAAAGCTAACATTTTCAAAGTTTATTTTGTTTTCCTATTCAAATAGTTCATACTACTTTTATTTCCAATTTTTTATTTGTTCTCTATTACGTATTATAAAAATAAAGTTTGTGTATGTACAATTAAAATAACAACTTTTTGATGAATGGATATGGCTACAAATGACAAAAAAAAACTTTTTTTATACTTTGTCTATATTTTTATATTATTATATTTTGTCTGTTTGTTTGTTTGTTCTGGGTAATCTCCAAAACGACTGGACCTATTTTAACGGGAATTTTACTTTTTACTGCCAGATAACCGAAATTATAGCGGTTGACATATTCTATTTTATTTGTCCGCGGCTTCGTCCGCATTACTTTGGGCCGATTTTCACGGGGTATTCACTGGTAGATAACAGACCTCATAAAAAATAATTTAGGTTTTTTATTCGCCTTCGGACGCAGTGGAATATCCGTAATGCTTGAACTGATTTTCACGGGACTTTCACTGGAAGATAACTCACCTTATAAGAAGTAACTTAGACTATTTTATTTTGATTCTCAAGACTTCGTCCGCAATATCCTACT
Organism: Antheraea pernyi; assembly: GCA_015888305.1. NCBI lineage: Eukaryota > Metazoa > Arthropoda > Insecta > Lepidoptera > Saturniidae > Antheraea > Antheraea pernyi. The sequence goes on along the minus strand of MU158805.1, from coordinate 3,229,811 downwards.
ATCTCCTAATTGATTGGACCGACTTTCACGGGGCTTTTACGGGCAGATAACTAGCGGGCTCGGAAGACGTTATACGGACGGAGACGGATAATAAAATGAAAACCTTGACAAATTATACCTAAACCTTCCCCATAAATTATCATTCTATCTACTGGTGAAAACAGCATGAAAATGGTAGTTTTTGACTTTATCGCGAACAGATAAGCTGACAGAGGATTTTTTTTAACCGACTTCGAAAAAGGAGGAGGTTACTATGTTCGGTTGTATGTATTTTTTTATGTATGTTAATCGATATTTTAGTCAATTGTGAACCGATTTTAATGATTCTTTTTTTATTTGAATTGGTACACTATGTAGTGATTAACTGCTACCTATGTATTCGTCCGTGTGAAATTGATCAAAAATATGTTACAACTGCGTGAGACGTGTGCCTTACTGACTCCAAGAATAAATATACATAATTGAAAGACATATATTTGTATGTAATATGAATTATATCATCTTTTTGGTCAATTTGGCGGCCATATTGTTTTATTTACCACGTTTGCTTCTACATAACTCAGTTATTATAGCAACGTATAAGAATAACTTAAGTATATCGACAATACGGGCATATTATATCTATCTATAAAATAAAAGATTTAAGATATATTGTTCGATAATGTATAGTTTATAATTTTCATTACTTTCTTATATAGTGTTAGTGAGCACTGAGTTTGGTATATAGTAGGTTGAAGTTCCAGGTATGTCGCTGATGATAAATCCCATCCCATTCGATATACTATTAGTATTCATATATCTAATGTACACGTTACATGTTACAGTAGATGGCGTTCGTATCGTAGTTACAAATGTTTTTGAAAAAGCGTTTCTGTAATGTACACACTCACTTACAATTTTACATTTCTTTAATAAATTTTTAAAAAGCGCGTGCGGAGCCGCGGGTACCAGCTAGTAGATTATAAATAAAGTAGCGCATATACATTTGTATTTCTATAATATTTTATTCTTCGGTTTTAGGCTAACTTTATATTTTTTTTTAAATCGAAATCGGTGTGTTGTTTAATAATTTAAAAAAAAAAAAATCGAAATTAGAAACTGAACAAACCAAAGACAACACAATTTTCTCTCCATCTTACAAAAATCGGCAGATGTGTCTTTCTTTGGATGGCAGAATACTAAGTTACGTGAATTCATCTAAAACGTTAGTTCCCAAAGTGGTCTGGTGGACCCCCAGGGAATCACGGGAGACTCGACGATGGTCTACGTTGGCTTGAAAAAAAAATGGGGGTTGACAGTACGTAAGCGGAACTCCACGAAAATTTATCTGATTTCGATAGTGAAGAATTAAAATGTTGTCTGGACTTCACCTATCAATGTAGGCAGATAGATATTTTTAAGAAGCTCAACGACTGTTACTTCTAAAAACGTGCATATTCATGAACATGTTTTTTTTAACATGAACATTTACTTACATGAACACAAATTTTCATAGTTACATTTTTTGTCGAGTTTTGGGAATATGGTAGAAATGTAGCTGAAGAGATCCACCGGACCAGCTAAATTTCGAAAGTGGTCTATGAGAAAAAGTCTGGGAACCTCTGATCTAAAAGACGAATTGGTTGAATTAACAATAATTAGCATTTTGTATGTTCATTAACATGGGCACGTATTTCATGCATTATGCCATTCATAAGTGGGATACAAAGAGAATAAACTGATATTAAATTCTTAGTCTTACAACTATTGTGGGCTTTTGCTGTTCAAGGCTCTTACAGCCATATTTACTGTGATAGGATTTCTTTTATTTTGCGTAATCACAAATGTAAAAACAGTAGTGTGCTATATTTGTATCGATTTTACTTCGTCTTCCTTACCCTTATCCCACATAAGTAGGGTCGGTACAACACGTTTGTCATATGATTTGGTTTAATTTATACGATCGGCCGCCTGCCTGACATCCATGGGAATATTTTGATGCACCACTTGTATTTATGATTATTATTATAAAGTTACGAAGTCTGGTGGGCTCTTTTAGCCTTACAATTTTTCGTTCCGGTTAAAAACGAAGTATTTGTACCGATTTTAGTGACAAAGAATGTGCTTAAGCTGTAGTGTTTTGAACGCTGGAATATGAGACCAATGCAGGTTCGGACCCCGTCATGTACCAACGAATTTTACAGAACTCGCGTACATCTACTAACATAAATGGGCAACACTATCGGCAAGGGTGAAGGAAAACATCGCGACGAAACCTGGAACCTGAGAAATGTTCTTGTAGTACTACGTGAGAAAAATAAGTTCGAGTTCGAAATCACCAATACGTTGGGCTGGTGCCGTGATTATTCCCTAATCTTTCTTTGGGAAAAGGTCTATAACCCTGCCGTATGTCTCTTACAAGCTGATGATGATGATAAGCTTTACGAGAAGCATTACTTAGGTTGGTAGAGCCATGCTAAAGCTACTACTGGTTTCAGCATGAATGGGTCGGCTCGCCCGGGGTAGTACCACCCTCTCACAGAAAACCGACGTGAAGTAACAATGCTTGCATTGTTGCATTTCGTTCGGTCAGTGAGAGCGCCGGATGCCCATCTCCCCTCTCCCTCATCCTCTACCCCCTTCCTCCCACAAACAGGCTGGCAACGCACTTGCGACTCTCCTGGTGTTGCCATTGTCTATAGACGGTGGCGATCACTTAACATCAGGTGACCCACCTGTTCGCTAGTTTCCAATAATATAAAAAAAATGTATTTCATGGGTAAGGGAATGCGGTAACCACGAGCATACGCGACATCCATTAGATATTTGAAAACAAAGTCCTTCGCCACCTTTGTCTGTTCGCAATAAACTCAAAAACTACTGAACGGATTTTCACCAGTAGATAAAGTGATTCATAATTAAGGTTTAGGTATATAATCTGTCAGCGGTTAGAAAGGGAGGGTGCAATGGAGCGGCGGAGGCAGGACCTGGTGGACGAGTGTCATACAATTTACGCCATCCGACCGGTCCTGCCGCGATGGTGTAACAAGGAGTGGGGCTCCCTGTCGTTTCGACTGGTGCACGTACTCACCGGACATGGTTGTTTGGGGTGGTAATTGCACTGGATCGCTCGCAGGGAGCCGACCGCTGCATTCCATGAATGCATACTGCGGAGGATACCGCGCAGCACACTCTACCCGAGTGTACCGGGGGCCCATCTCATTGCAAGGGTTCGACTGAGGAGGGGAGTCGGCTGGAGTGTACCCAGTCTGTCTCCCTATTAGTTAGAAGCCCGGCGGACACCTTCCGCAGGGCAGACCGTTGGGGCGGCTATCGAAGGTCGAGAAGAGTGCGATCCCTTGCCGCCTCAACAAAAACGGTCTGTCGGTACACCGTGGGGTTTTAGTCCGTGGGCGTCGGACATAACCCGGGAGGGTGGGTATCCATAAGGTAAGTAAAAGACCGGCATAATCTAAATACTAGAAACTGTAATAAACTGGTGGTCCCATGTTTCAGACTTAGCAAAACAAGTAATAGTTTTTTAGGTAATAGTGTTAGATTCTACAATAAAGTCCCAAAGCATGTTACCGATTTGCCGGACTGTAAATTTAAGCGCCATGTCAAACGGGTTTTAGTTTTAAAAGGATATTATAGAGTGGATCAGTATGTGAATGATAGTGATGTCTGGAATTGACTCCTCTCTGTGCATCGACTAAAAGCATTGTATAATGTATTGGAAATATATGTTTAAAAATTGTACCCGATCGAGTTTCTTGCCGGTTCTTCTCGATGACTGGGTTGTTTTCCGAACCGGTAGTAGTCTTTGACGTTCATAAGTGTCTTATTAGGGCCTAAACTGAATAAAGTATTTTTGATTTGATTTCCCCACGTTACTAAAGAAGGTATATAATTTGTCTAGGGTTTTTTTTATTATTAGGGCGGAACAACGTGCGCCGGACTCACTAGTATATAATCTTCCAGTGTGGATGCAATACTTGGAAAAGTTAGGTAAATAAGACACACACTTAAAATTGAAATAAACATTGTAATATTTTATTTATATTCATCTTTTTTTTTTATTACACCGAATTATACGACTAAAATATATTTGGCAATATAAAAAATAAGGAATACATTAAACTCGGACTCTTCCACCTAGTATTTAAAGGTATATATTTCTAATTATTATATTTGTTACGGTCAGAGTAATCAATTTGGACTTTTGGAATTATTTTTACAATTAATGTTAATTTTTAATCGCCTTAAAAAGAAATATAGAACATTTTTTTAACGTCTAAATAGCCTTCAATTAATACTTTGACTGTAACATTTTTGGAATACAATATAGCTCCTAACGCTTAATTATATATATATAAAAAAAAAAACAAATAACTATAAAAAATAAAAGGAGATGATTTAATATAAACAAAAAACTTAACATGAGACGCAAAGCGATAACCAGAAAACTAAAAAAAAACAGGCTTTCCCATAAAGACACACGATACAAGTGAATCTTTTGTAATACAGGGAAACATTTGAATTATTCATCAATCACTTTTAAATCGCATAGATTGCGTTTAGCGATCACATCAAGAATTCTATCTTCTATGTTTCATTAGTATTATATTTATTCCATTTTCTTATACATGGATGACCAATTACAATAGAGTTATATAGAAACTGAAGTGGCAATCTCTTATTGAAAAAGGTGTTGACATTATTTTTATTGAGAATGAATTCAAGAATTACTTAACAACGTCACAATAAAGTTAGTTTAGAGCATAATACATCAATAAATTCTTAAATATTAAAAAAAAATTAGATATTGACACTTCTGCTCCTTCATTATTCTATGGTTGGAGAGTATTTAGATCCTAAATACTAACTCTTGACATGATGTTTATAAACATACTATATATATAAAAAATACTATTACAATATATATTTATACATATGCAATATATTGCTATATCATTAATTATATATTAAACGAGCACAATGTTTCTAATTAGGATTTTTTATTAAAGGGCTATCTATACATTTTCCAATAAATTTCTTTTCTTTACATACATATTACATTCATATATCTATAAAATTATCTACCTCTTAATGGAAATTACAACAATGTGCTTATATATCCTCATAGGAGACAAATATTTATTGACAGATATACAATATGATTTATATACCAGGTGACTGTTTAAACACTCGCAGTTTTCTATGACATGACACATCATGTTCACATTTAACATATAAAATAATAATATTAAAACAAATACTAATAAACAACCAAGAAACCTAAGTGCAATGACCGGTCCCAAAAGCTACAATGTGCGACCCGGAGTTAATAACTTTCGATAGTAAAACGGGCTATGAACCCTTTTGTTTTGTTCCCGGCGTTCGCACATTCCCTTTCAAATGTAATCACCCGACGGTCATTGAAACTGTGTTTTAACATAGACGCGTAGAGGATTGTGTATAATTTTTGTATTTTTCTAGATAATTAGGTCCAATATTAAACACCTATTTCTTTAATTGATTTAGAATGAGAATCGAGTGCAGTGTGTCCTCTAGGAATATCGCTACTGTCTAAACAGTCACCCGGTGTATACTTTTTAATAATATTTGTTTTTTGTTGGAGACACTATTCTAATGTTATTGTAAGATTTACAATTTTACTTATTCATTGCATTAGAGTATTTTAGTAAATTACACAGTTCTGTTTTAACTAAATATTAAATGGATCCAAATAAAAATTTACAACTACATATAAAATCGCGCCATATTTATTTATTGTCTATGAGAAATATTAAAGGACTTACAATGAAATGTAGAAGTAAGAAGTATCAAATATTAACCAAAAACTTGGTCCATCAAAATGTATGAATTAAAAATTATTTAACTTGAGAAATACACTATTATAGAGAGTGAATTTGACCGGAATTGTACTAAAAGAGAAAGGGTAGAGATTATTAGGATTTTTTAATTATACTCTTTAATTATTGAGAACGCTGTAAATAGATCATACTTAGTAGTGGATATTTACATTAAAAAATAATTTGTTATAGAAGTTATTTTGTTATAATAATTGTCATTATTTGACAGAACAAAAAAAATCATGAACCTGATAAAATTATATATTTATTTAGTTAATAATGTAATGCAAAACTATTATTACGTTATTTCCATAATGTAAACTAAAAATAAAATCATAATATTGGGTTCAGCCTTTATTTTGATCTATATGAAAACTTTATCACCTCAAATTTTACTTTACTTAGAGCAGGGTTATATTATTTTATACATATTTGTAGTCACTTATATACACATATGTACTCCTTTCTTCTACACTCCACCATTATTATTAAAAAGCGTAAAATCAAATTTAAAAAAAACAGTTATAATATAACTTTTTTAGAGTAAACTCACGCTATTTCCACTATTATTGATTACTATTAAATTGAATAGTTCCCCTGGTTTTTATTTATTTTTGTGTGTAATTGCTAAAAATATACTGTCAAAAGTAGAGCTATGTATTATAAGACATAAATGCAGTGTTTCGACAACATTTTTAAATAGACAAATATTAAAGAGTTAAAGAGATCATTGCTAATAAAGAAATTTATACGAATTCCTATCGAACATTCTCTTCGATCTTCACTTTATTTATTTATCATAAATATATTTATATTGCATAGAACATCGTTTCTCAAACTTTGTATTGTCACGTCTCTAGACTCTAGGGATGGCGAACTGGGATTGATTAATAAAATACTCGATTTCTAGACATAGAAAAAACGATTATTTTATTCGATTTAGACATCAAATCGATCTTTTACATTATAAAATCGTGATTCGATATTTAGATAAAAATAAAACCCTATAAAAATTTATAATTAAGTGAAAGATAGTTCAAACAGATGTCGATTTTTGAATAATCGATTCTTTACATATATAATACACTATATTATTTTTTAAACTCATTTCTTATTGCGACCTCCAGATTGAGAAACGTTGCCACAGAATAATGTATTTCAACCATAAAACTTTTTTTTAAATTTATTTATTGCGATTTTTTCTCTCAATTATGTAACAATATTTGTGAGAGCACAACAATGGTGTGGTTGATGTTTATAAAGTTCATATGAGCATAGTCTGTTCAGAAACTATATGAGTAATATTTATGAATATTGTTCTGGAATAATTTATACGTTTAGTACAGTCTAATACAAACAATAATTCACAAAACTTTTTAACACTGTTTTTTTTTCCAAAATATCATATAAATATTATAATATTTATAACATAGGTTTTTTTAATGACACTACAGACCATAGAAACCAATAAAATTTTAGTAAAAAATTATATTACTTGTGTATTGACAAATGAGTGAACTAATCTCGAGTTAAAAAACGTCCGATAAGTAAATACAAATTTGAATAGAGTTCTCTAATACCTAAATGAGAATTTCTTATATTAGAAAACGTATCATGTATCCATTACACATAGAACTTTAATATTATTTTCATGGATTTCATAGATCTCATTGTAGAATTTATTTATTATATAAATATTTAAAATTCGCAACTTTAGCACTTGAGAAGTTCTCCCTTTTTGGGACAAATCAAATACATAAAAAAAAATATAACAAAATTTTCATAAACGCATATCAGCTGCGAAATAATAAGACAAATCTACACATAACTTGTTCATCAACTTTGATTTAATTATTTTTTTAAATTATATATAGGCAGTAAACATTTATTTATTATTTTTTAATATTAAAATAATAACGGTGCATTATATATTTGAAATAGTTACATTAGCCGATCTTGACGGGGACGATTACTAGAATTGGGTTTCTCTGCCAGTACTCCCGGACTCATTTGATAGCGCGAGCTTCCGGTAGAAAAGCGTCCCAGTAGCGTATCGCCTATTTTATGTAAAACATTTTTTTATCGAATATAAAACTTATTTAGGCTCGATCAATTGTGAACAAAAGTGACGGGATGCTGTGGTGAGGCGGGTTTTCTTTATTAGCAGAGTGATGCGGTAATACAATATTAATACATTTGTACGGACTGTATTACAGCCACGAATGGCGACACACTCTGAATACTACATATATATAATATAGAATTATTTACACTACGAATTAGTGCTCGACCGGGGTAGTACCACCCTCTCACAGAAACACCTAGGTGAAGTAACAGTGCTTGCATTGACGCGTTTCGTTCGGCCAGTGAGAGCGTTGGACCCCACTCCCCCCCACATCCCCACTTTCCCAACCCCCATTACCCAAACACAGGCTGGCAACGCACTAGCGACTACCACGGTGTTGCTAGTGTCTATGGAGAGTGGTGATCACTCACCATCAGGTGTATCCGTCTGTTCGTTTGCCCACTATAACATGTTTTGGGGTGTGAGGGGTGTCGAATAACATCGTAAGACTTTAGACAGCCAAGCCAACCTCACCTGCACGTGGTGCACCCTGCTGAATAACGAACGAGGCAATGGCGAAAGCGGGGTGGTAGGGTTTTACAGCCCGACTGGGTCGCAGCCACCATGTATATGGCGAAAAAGCCCGTCATAGTGATTAGCTTCTGTGGATCGCGTTTCGGGGTCAGCCTGTGCATATTCAGCTTTTCACAGGCCGGCATGACCGTGGCGACCGGCGATGGATAGTGTGTCACTCGGTGGTCGCCATTGTTTTTGGATTGTATTATGCTTAGCATCATGCATAGTGGAGTCATTTTGCCGTGCTACTATAAAAATATATATATATATTTTAAAAAAAAGCTGAGTGTTTCGCTGCGTCAAGTGGCACCTTGCCAGCATGGGAACACAATAGCTGAAAGCTGCCTGGGTGTTACTAAGTCCCAGCTAACCTAACTTACACTAATAATGATTTTTTTCGCCGAAACATATATTGTGGATCAGATGGAACCAGACCATGAACAACCGGAACCAGATGTAATAATATCGGATGTAATAAATATCAAGGTCAAGGTATAAGGAGCAAATACCTGTGCCTGATGACGGAGGTGTTCGTCTAGATAGCGTAGGAAGGTGGCTCGCAGCTCCTCGATGCGGATCTCCTCCCACCGGTCGATCTCCTTCTTGATGACGCGCGATATCGTGTCGAACTCCTGCTGCCCTCTCTCCACCTTCGCCTCCCACTGACAATGTTATAATGCACTATTTAGCTGACCCATTGCTGTGCCTCAGTTATAGTCCATTGAAATGTTACAATTTAAGGACCTAATATTGCATTTTTTAGAGGACGCAATTTTATTTTAGGGATACGCGTCGGGAGTCAATAGAAGTTTAACCCCAAGTTTGCGGGGTTGCCACCCTTGTCTCCGGGCCGCCATTTTGGAAAAAGGGGTGCAAACACCCCTTTAACAGGGGGCCATACAAAAATAAAAAAACATAATCAACACTAATACACATAACATTAATATAAAGCATTAGTACTATCCAACTAACTCAAAAAATTTAGAAATTAAGATAAATTTGTATGGGAAATTAAAGCTAAATAAAATATAAAAATTTCAAAATGTCTTAGTAATACAGTAGAATCGGTTTATTATATCTCTTCCTGTATTGATATATAAAATTCTTTATAAGAAAGTCGGATATATTAACTTCGCTTATAGTGACATGTCACTTATTATGACCTATTGTATGACATTTGAAGGGTTTATGGGAAAACTGAATAATTTACAGGAGAGACAAATTTAAATTTTGAAAGCATTTTATGGTGGACTTGAATACATTAGAATGAAATTGATTTTGAAAGAAAATTTTATATGTTTTATGTATTTCGATTTTTTTTCTGTATAAAATATCCCTAATAATAATGATAACCGACAGGTCAAGACACGGACTTAGTTATTCACTATTTAAAAAAAAATATTAGTCATGTTTCGAAATAAGTTTTTTTTGGCCATAACCTAAAAAAAAAAATCAATTTGATAAAGATAAATGGATTTCGCCAGTTTTTCCGTTTAGCCTCTTCATGTGAATTAAAATTTCCATGGTTTATATAGACATTATCCTTTCTATTTTGCTATATATTTTAATGCAAGTGTAGACATTAATTTAAAATATTAAATAAATAGCTCACGTCAATAATTTCACTGGAAGCTTGTTCTATTTTCTCTGGTCTGTTTGCTAGTTCCGCTTTGGCTTTGTTTTCTCTCCGCTTCGTCAGCTGCATTTGAGCGTGCTGCCAGTTCTGGAATACCTGGAAATATACACGTGGAGTAAATTAATTGTACAATTATAAAGTAATAATGATTATTTCCATCACTATAGTTACGTGAGACTAGTTTTTGCTCGCGGTTTCACTCGCATTAATGGAGGTTTGATCTCACGCTCGGGAACAGTATATTTTTTTATAAATGAAAGGTATTGGTAAAGGTACACAAGGTAAACGTATTATCCCTTTTTTGTACCCCTGACAATTTACAACATGTGTGCAAAATATCATGATACAATATTCAGTAGTTAAATCGTTACAAACGAACAAACTAATGTTCACATTTATAGTATTAGTCAGTGAAATAATAATACTTATGAGTACAGAGTAATTACTTTACGTTTATATGTTTACGTTTGTGTTTTACTTTAACTTTGAATAACTTTCAAAGGAGTGAATTTAGCTAAAAATGTTAAGAGACGTTTTTTGTAGGAAATTAAATTCCCTTCAAAAATCCTAATTGAATTTATTTCGGATACTAATTTTTAAGTGAATGACAAAATCCTAAAGTTATTAGGCGTATTAAAGGCGTGGTTATGAGAAAACTGTTCATCTGACAAAAAATTTCAATCAGTCTTTTTTTGTAGACAATTAAATTCTCTTAAAAAAATGTTTCTTACTCAATTTCATTTACCTCGACGGTTTAGGAGTTATGAGACAAAAACCCGCTCCGGAAAAAAAAATCAAAAGTTGCGAAATATAAATATTAAGGGCTCAAATTCTCACAACATTGTTTTTTTGTCATCCCAAATAATATTTTCGATATACTTAAAAAAAAAATGTTGAAACCTTTTGTTTTTAATCTTAGTGAGCCTGAAGCATGGAATTACCAATTTGCTGCTGTTTCTAGTAATTATATTATGCTGGTCTTTCACTAGATAAAAGATTTGAATCTTTGCGAATGAACAAGGACTTTCGGTGATTTTTTTTAATTTTATCGTAGTACGGCAAAATGACTGCATTATGCCTGATGGTAAGCACAGTACAATCAAAAAACAATGGCGACCACCGAATGACATACTATCCATCGCCGGTCGGAATCACAGGCTGGTCTCGAAACGCGACCCCAGAAGCGAATCACTATTACGGGCTTTTTCGCCATATACATGGTGGTTGCGACCCAGTCGGGCTGTAAAACCCTACCACCCCGCTTTCGCCATTGCCTCGTTCGTTATTCAGCAGAGTGCACCACGTGCAGGTGAGGTTGGCTTGGATGTCTCAAGTCTTAGATGTTATTAGACACCCCTTACACCCTCTTACCCCTTACCCGTGTTGAAACCATAGTACATGGTGGTAGGAGCTTCACTAAGCCCTCCTGATAATACCACCCTACCTACCAATCTACAAGATGTAATTCTATTGTCAAACACCCGTTGCTGTGTTCTGGCAGCTTCACTTGAGAACCAGCCCCGTCTAGGTTCAAAGTGTTTATCATCTTAGACCAACGCCGTCACTTAATATCAGGTGAGATTGTGGTCAAATGCTAAGGTCTACAAAGCATAAAGAACAATTACACGGCTGAGCAAAGGCATTGGATATTTTCATCACTACACCAACAAAACATTTTTGTAAAATCCCAAATAATATTATAAATGGGAAAGTTTGTTTGTTAGTTCACTATGCTATTTTTTTTTATGTCATGGCTGGCAAACGAACCGGTGGCTCACTTGATATCAAGTGATCACCACCGTCCATGGACACTAACAACACGCGAGGAGTTGCAAGTGCGTTGCCATCCTTTGGTTGGAAGGGTTAGTGGAGGGAGAGGAGTGGGGAGGGGTGGTGGGCCTCCAGCGCTCTCACTGACCGAACGAAACGCAACAATGCAAGCACTGTTACTTCACTCTATGAGAGAGTGGTACTACTTCGAGCGAGCCGACCCATTCATGCTGAAACCAGTTTCAGTTTGAAATCCTATCCTTTTCTATAAAGAACAAAGTACCTTTCATTAAAAAATTGTATTATTGCCGAGGCATAGATTACATGTACAATAATGCAAGCCAAACCGCAAGTAAAATGTAGTTATTAATAATGAAAAGCAAAACGAGCAGTCTTGGGGAGAAATGCCCATTGAAACTGTACTTTCTGCTGCTGTCATTGGTCTTAATTTAGAGTGATTCTAAAATAATTCTTACCTTGACTCTCTCATGGAACACGTCTTTGATTGCTACAATCAAACCGAGATAATCTTTGACGTGTTCAGCCAACACGTAAAAGTCCGTATTTGATTGTTCCAGTCTTAAGTTTTCGATCTGAAAATAAATTTATAGTTATATTAAACTAGCTGATACCAGTGAATTGTTTTGCGTCATTTTTTAACTTAAAAATATGTTTAATGCATATAAGAAAGTATAAGAGAATAAAATCGCAAGAATTAAATGTAAATGTAAAAATGCTTATAAAATTTCTCTATTGTTTTGTAGTGCTTTTAAAAATTTTAGTTTTTTACAATTTTAATAAAGAATGAATATGAACCAAGGATCTATGAAGTGAAAAAAAAACAAAAAGATCAAAATTTATCTAGTTGTTTTTGAATAATGCGCACACAACCAGAAACCTACATTATTTTACTATACATTTAACCTTTTTCACACTACACTTTCTAGCCATGTAACTAACGTTTTACTAAATATTTACAACAAACATTTAAAAACTTCCCATAAATACATAATTTCATTTGACAACAGGCAGAAGGGTGCACAGCACACCTCTGCTTAGATTGTCGTCTAACACCGCGAATAATAGAGCCGGGTTTACAGAGGCACGTAGAGTCGCGCTGAAGCTATTACTTGTTTCAGCATGAATGGGTCGGGTCGCCCGCAGTACTATCACGCGACCCATAGAAACACCGACGTGAAGTAACAGTGCTTGCATTGTTGCGTTTCGTTCGGTCAGTGAAAGCGCCGGAGGCCCATCTCCCCCTCCGCTCCTCCCTTAACCCTTCCCCCTAAAGGGTGGCAACGCACTTGCAACTCCTCTGGTGTTTTTAGTGTCCATGGACGATGGTGATCACGTAACATCAGGTGACCCACCTGTTCGTATGCCGCCTATGACATAAAAATCAGTATGGGGAGGCGGTGGAGGGGTTTTTTCTCCGCTGCCGGCTGAACCCAGGGGGAAAGAGCGGGGGCCCTGACCTCCCATTGCACGGATTCGGCGGGGTGGGAGGCAGACTCGCATCCGGGCTGCCTCAGCCGGGTGTGGCGTGAAAGCGCCTGCCGCCGGGGGTGCCGCGGAGCTTGCTCACGCTCCCCCGCGACACTCCCATAGTGCGGCGTACGGTTTGCTGTGGAATTTTAGTCGGTTAAAGTCGCTGAAAGGCACAGGCAGCTGCGTCATAGTACGACTGCGACTGCGACAATTCATGATGGATTTTCTTTCCATTTGTTGTGAACTTATATCAGATGACCCGCCATTATGATATAAAAAGGCGTACCTTCTCGTGCAGGTCGGCGGCGTGCGAGAGCGCTCGGCTGAGGGGGGCGTGCGGGTCCGCGCCCGAGAGCGCCGCGCACGCACGCGCCGCCTCGTGCGCGCGCACCGACAGCTCGCGCCGCTCCGCCGCCAGCGCCTCGCACGCGCCCTGCAGCCGCCGCAGGCAGCTCTCCAGCGCCTCCACCTTGCACGCGCGCTCCTCGAACCACTCGCACGCGACAACAAACAAACAAACAAACAAACAACTAACTAAAAAACTATTTACGTCTAAACCTAATAAGAGTGCCTCTGAATTGGAACCGATTGCCTGACAAAGTAGTATCCGCTAGTTCGGTCCATGGTTTTAAAAACCGACTCGACAACTGGCTCCGAACTAATAAACTCACTTTAATAAGTGATCATCTGCAGTGACCAAAATCCGACAAAAAAATTCGACACAGTATCAGTAATTATGCTGCTTGTCTGTTAACTATAAATAAATAAAGTAAATTTTCAAAAAAAAGTATTAACCGTCTTCAATATCAATCAAAAACCCATAAGATACTAAAAAGCGGAAAATAAATAGTTTATCAAATTAACCAAATTAAATAAAACATATGTATATGTGTACTACCTAGAGATGTATTGGAAGTCGGTTCAAGGAGAAAAGTTTATTACACTAAAATTGGACAACATTTAGAAATATTTAGTTATTGAAAAATACCATTTAAAATAGAGCACTTATTATTTTTTATACTTCTACACCGTTTTTTTTTTCATGATAAATATTAATACAAATGATTGCAAAAATCATACATATTTTATATATATATTAATTTTATATTTATATATGCAAACTTTAGTTATAACTTCAAAAGTTAACATTTTAATGCAACGATTTAATCCACCAATAATTTAAATCACACTATCACTAAACTTTGTATATTCTATTATAGTATATTAAAAAAGTCACATTTTATTTTTGACAATATTATAGATGGTGAAATGCGTTTGAAATTGGAACTGTAACAACACATAAATATGTTTGAATGGATTGGGTAATTTCAGAGTTTATACGTCTGGGACTTAAAAAGGCCTGAAAAATACAAATCCCCTAAAAAATCCCATGTCACACACTTATATAACACCTAATTTTGGGGAGAAACCCATAAGTTGAGAACCCCGCACAGTAATCTGAGTTCTGAAGTAAGCGGTCATAAAATGTATCACTGTACATTGTGATCAACAAATACTTACAAATCACTACACGTGCAGTGCATTGATTATAGTTTTATCTTTTTTTAAATTTACTATTGTAATTACTATTCTTATTTTATTGCATTGTTTTAGTATTCTTGTTTCCAATATATTTATTTTAAATTTCCACTATGAATGCTTTGTTCTAAAAAGTTTTGTTTTTTTCTATTCAAATGTTCAATTAATGGTAATATAATTAACTAATAACTGTCAATGGGTTTATAAGTCAAAAATAAGAAACATAGATCTCCTTCAAACTTTCACAAAACCTGTAACCTGAGTATTTTGATTGTCGTGATAGGGAGAACAAAGTGTTAAAACTTAAGAGAGCAACCTATGGATTGAAACAATCAGCTAGGGCATGGTACAAGCGTGTAGATGATTGTTTACAATCTTTAGGATATAAGAAGTCAGTATATGAACCTTGTCTATTTTTAAAACAAACTAATACTAATAGAACATACATAGCTTTGTTTGTAGATGATTTTTTTATTTTTTCTAATTGTAAGAAAGAAACTGAATATCTTAAGACAGAATTAAAGTCTAAATTTAAATTGAAAGACTTGGGAGATATTAGACAATGCTTGGGTATGAGGGTCAGAAGGCAAAAAGGTGAGATTTTTGTAGACCAGGAACAATTTGTTGAATAAGTTTAAAATGAAAAATTGTAAACCAGTCAGTACACCAATGGAGGTAAATTTAAAACTTAAAAAGGAAGATACCTGTTGTACTCAGTTTCCTTACCAGCAATTAATTGGTAGTTTACTTTATTTATCAATGTTAACCCGGCCAGATATATTCTATTCTGTTTGTTACTTAAGTAAGTTTAATAACAACTATAATGAATCACACTGGAAACATGTAAAACGCATTTTAAAGTATTTACAAAAAACTAAATATTTTGGTTTAAAATATGTCAAAGATGATTTAGATTTAATAGGCTATGCCGATGCTGATTGGGCATCAAATTGTGTAGACCGTAAGTCTTATACAGGATTTATGTTTAAAATGTCAGGAAGTGTCATTTCATTTGAATGTAAAAAACAAATAACAATAGTGTTATCTAGTACAGAAGCCGAATATATGGCTATGTGTGAGGCAAGTAAAGAAGCTATTTATTTAAGAAACCTGTTATTAGAAATGAAATGCAGAGATAAGTCACCTATTCTGTTATATAATGACAACCAGAGTGCACAGTTGTTAACTAAACATAGTGTTTTCCACAAAAGAAGCAAGCATATTGATGTTAGATTCCATTTTGTTAGAGAAGCTGTTGAAAATAATTATATAACAATAGAATACTTAAACACAAATGATATGCCTGCGGATATATTGACAAAAAGTTTATGTTGTCAAAAACATTATCACTTTGTTAAACAGTTAGGTGTTAATCTTATAAATTAAAACTTGTTTACTTTACTGTATTTCTAATAATTAGATAATTAGTATTTTCTTTTGTCTATAATAATATGTCAATTATTTTGATAAGGGAGTATGTTAAATATGTATATTAAAATAATATATTATTATCTACTAGCGACATCTAGTATAATATATGCAAGATTGTTCTTTTGTCTGTTCTGTGATTAACTTGAATAAATTTTCTACTCTGTGTAAAACCATCGTAGTTTTAACACAAATTCTATTAAAAAAACCGATATAAAAATATTGAAATAAATAATTTATTAACAAATAAATAAAATAAAAATTGATTTATTAAAAAAATGAACTAATTTGATTCCCGAAAGCAAGAAAAAAAATGTTGTAGAGATGATTATCAAATCATTTTTAGCATACATTAAGCTCTACTTACGGGATCAGCTTCATCCATTCTGTACGTGATCTTGTTGACCGTCTCTCCCACTTTATTGAAGAGACGCAGTACTCCAGCACCGCTCAGTGCAGAAGTACTCGTTGCTTTAGGTAAATCTGTGTCTGTGAGATATAATAATAATATACATACAAAATATCATAAACTCGGTTTATAAAGAAAAAGTGGTGTTTTCAAAGCAAATATTTTTTCTTCAAACATATATTATAAAAACAATCACGTATTTTTAACCAGACTCCCTCGGCGTGTAGCCCTTGAGTACGCTGCTCGCGCGATACAGTGACACAAAATCTTACATCACTGCGACAACATTACACATATTACCACACACGTGCACGTACACATGCTTACATATGAAAGTGGAAGGGTTTTTATTTTTGTTTTTCCCTTATTGAGCTGAAACAGTTTAGAAAAATTATCCAACACCAAATACATATAAGAGTTGTTGAGGTATGTATGCTTGGTACACATATATGTTCCAATAATTCATATCAGTATGAATATGTAGCTAAGCTTAGGTTAGCTCCGATAAGTCGCGAATTGCATGAATCAGGCAAAAGCCGAGGTGTGCCACGCACCTTTGAGCTAGTTGTCAAAATAAAATCGGCTGAGTGCCTTAAACGCTCGTCTTAGTAGTCCGGTGAAGCTGTTAAGACCTTGCTAGGTCAATAGCGTAGTCAGTTAAAAAAAAAAAACAATCACATATTTTATATCACACAATCTCAAATGAAAAATATAATACATATTAT
Organism: Antheraea pernyi; assembly: GCA_015888305.1. Taxonomy (NCBI): domain Eukaryota; kingdom Metazoa; phylum Arthropoda; class Insecta; order Lepidoptera; family Saturniidae; genus Antheraea; species Antheraea pernyi. The sequence goes on along the minus strand of MU158805.1, from coordinate 3,212,317 downwards.
TTTATCATATTCTTATATTTTTTCTAAAGTCCCAATAATATAATGCACCAGTTTCTAAGGTTTTGCATCCAATGACTGAAGGTGGTAGAGCCACGCTGAAGCTATTACTGGTTTCAGCATGAATGGTTGCATTGTTTCGTTTCGTTCAGTCAGTGAGAGCGCCGAGGGCCACCTCCTCTTCCCTCTTTTCTCCCTTCCCTTCCCTAATCCTCTACCCCTTCTCCCCAAACACAGCCTTGCAACTCCCCTGGTGTTGCTAGTGTCTATGGACGGCGGTGATCACTTAACATCAGATAAACCGCCTTTTCTTTTGTCTCCTATCTTGTCTTATCTATCTTTTATAAGATTGTTATAAACTGTGGTCAATTATTCTGCTATTTGTTAATTAGCAAAATTATTTTCAGGCCTATAACCATGCAGTGGTACTCTTACAGGTGGTTGGTGTCTGATACGAAGCCGAGACGGGTCGCTAGAAAAGATATAATTCATAAAAGTTTGAATTAAACCCTTCGAAGGTGTACTAACCGGATTCCAAGAATTCTCTGAAGTCAGGATCGATGCTGAGAACGGGGTGCTGTGCGACGCGGTTTAGGAATCTCTCTAGAGCCGTGACGCTCTACGAACTGTGATTGGACGCCGCCGCTCGCCACACTACCATTAGCGCTTTCGGTCGACGGTGTTGACGTCATCTTCAATTTTGTTGTACCTGTTTTTTTTTTTAAATTATATTTTTAGCAACGAATCTTCTAGCTGATTATTACAGCTTTGTCGAGTAGGTACTGATATTATAAGTTTTTTGCGATCATATCAATGAACCAACAAGATAGTGGCCGTCTTGCTAGAACATTCCATGGAGTTTTTGTGGCAAGGCAAAATCCATGTTCCGTGGTATTATTTCCGATCCACTTCACGTGTGCACAATAAACAAACAATACTACGTAAAGCACCACCAATATTACATAATATAGAGCCAAATAACACGAGATTATGGATAAAATATAAATTCCACTACATGACATCCAAGATCCCGCCAAATACTCTACGTGTTATATACATTTACTCATCCTGTCTAAATTTAATATTGTCAGAATGTCTAATTTATTATTGTCGGCAAGAGATGGCGCTAGTAGGTGATTAGATCGCGCTCACGATACACTTTCTTGTAAAAGTATGGTTCCGACCGACAGATTGTACTGTTGTTGTTTTCTAAAGTAAATTATAAAAGTGATAAAGTAAAGTGAAGTGTTTTATTAGTGTTGTGTTGTGATTCCGCATAATTGAGAATTTTGTACACAACATCCCTTGAACTGCCCAAAACCATATCGGTGTTATTACAAAAAAGTTAAATACGTATTGAACCCTGGCTTTAAAAAGGTCTCATATTAAATACACCGCGGTCGCTGAATGTTCGTCATCTTGCTCTTTTGTCTCGCTTTGGTTACATTAGGTTAGACTTGTGAAAAAGGATAACGCGAACTTGCTTCGGGCGAGCGCGGTGCATTTATTAAGAAACCTTTTTGAACCAAGAGTTTAATACGTATTTAACTTTTTTGTAATAACACGGTATAGGTTTAACCTCCATAGAAATAAATGTAGAGGCAATGTATGTGCCTCATGAGGCACAGGCCAACATAATGTTGGCAGCATAAGCTTAAAAAACCTTATTTATTACAAAACTTTGAAAAATAACAAAAATTATGTATTGTAAATAATATTTTTTATGTAAAATGCATTTAAAACAAAAATTCATTTGCACGAACTTTGTTACTAAACCATGAACAATTACAATTTACAATGTCGTGAAATTAAAAACATGAACAGCTATTTTGATATCAGGGTCTTAAAAAATCAGCCGAGGGGTTAAGCCAATTTAGATTGTCAAAATGGAATGAATTGAGGTGAAACCATAGCATCGTGTTAGTATGGCTTTTGTAAGCCACTTTTGCTAGTTACCATCCTCAAATTAAAAATCCGTCGCCAATCCTTTGCCATCCTGGACTACATTGTCATTTAAAATTAGATAAGATAGTCTAGTCTAACATCAAAAGTGTTACAAAAAAGTATTTTTAGCAAAATCAAAAATATTTACTTCAATTAATAAGCCCTGTGAAGGTTTTTATGAACGTCAAAACCATCATAGATTCGAAAAATAACGTAATTGTTGAGAAAAACCGGAGAACATTGATCTGGTATATTTTTTTATTATACAATTTTTTATAACAAAGAACTATATTTACAACAGATGCACAGAGAGAAGTACTATTTCCAGATGTCGTCACCATCTTCCCTGAATATATATATATATATATATATATAATTATTATTCATATTTTATTGCATTGTTTTAGTATTCTTGTAGGTAAATATCCACCCTAGGTCTTTTGACGTCATAACCGGCAAGTCCTGATGCTTGAATATATTTTCCGGTCAATATGCTTTAGGACGTTAATGTAGAAAACCTTACACTATTAACTAAGAACTGTTACTGGTTATATTGAGTCTGAAAACCATGCTCGTCTAAATCCAATTACTCTACATTTTTACGAACATACGTAAATTTATCTAGAATGTATATAGAGAACAGAGTTACGATACTGAATTCCTCAAATTTATTTTTAAATGATAATTCTATTGTGTCTCTATTTTTGTTATAGTTTCCAGAAGAGTACCAAAATTGACCAGACAAACTGTTATCCAAGAATAAAACCATGTATTATTGGTAACATAAAAAATAAACTGAAGTCTAAATTAAGAATGAATTTCTTCCTCATACGAGAGTGGTTGTTGTGTGATACTGCAAATACATGGGGGTTTTAAGGTAAACCAACCAAATTGAATTTATTCTTCCGTTATTGGAAGTTTCCTGTTATCATGAACGACTTACAAAGGTTTAAACTGTTTAATGAATTTTATTTTTGATTAGTTGACACTCTGTACTTTGTTTTTGTCAATATATCAAAATCTTTATAATAGCAAAGTCATCTGGTACGTCTGTCTGTTCCCAATAAACTCAAAAAGTACTGTGCAGATTTTCATTAATAGATAAAGTGATTCACGAGGAAGGTTTAGGTATACAGTTTGTCAAGATTTTTTGCAAATTCCTTGTAATATAACGATAACTGTTGGAAAAAGTCAAGCCGCCTGGGAGCTTTTATCGAAAACGTTGCCTAATCCCTTTGAGATATAACAAAACAATTGAGATAATAAACAACGCAGACGAAGTCCTGGGAATCAGCTAGTTTTAAGTGTGAAGGACAAAAACATAATAAAATTGAAAGAAACGATAATGAAGCAATGGGGAGCTATATACGCTGCTTATTTATTCCGCTAGGTGGCGCATACTCGTTGGTTCTGGTGTATTGTCAAATAATGACAGGGGGCATCTTACAAGTAAAAGAGTGCTAATTCAGTGTCCTATATGCCCAACAAAATCCTATAAAATACTAAAATATGAACTAAACCACAATTATATACCACTAGTACATAAGAGTTAAATAAATTAAAAGTAAAAAGTATTTTTTATAAACAATGTTATACGATTATAACATATAATTGAACAAAAAATAATATAATAAGTTCAATTGTCATGTAGATAAATGTATTATTGCCATTATAGAGTAAAATTGAAGATTAATGGTGGTAGAACCACGCTGAAACTATTACTGGTTTTAGCATGAATGGGTCGGCTCGTCCGGGGTAGTACCACCCTTTCATAGAAAACAGACGTGAAGTAACAGTGCTTGCATTGTTGCGTTTCGTTCGGTCAGTGAGAGCGCCGGAGACCCACCTCCCCTCCCCCTTCTCCTCTCCCACTAACTCCCCTAACCCTTCCCCCAAAGGGTGGCAACGCACTTGCGACTCCTCTGGTGTTGTTAGTGTCCATGGACGGTGGTGATCACTTAACATCAGTTGACCCAAATGTTCGTTTGCCACCTATGACATAGAAAAAAAAAAAATTGAAGAGTATAGATGTACAGTGTATAGGTACATAAGTGTCACTGCCGATGGCGCAGTTTTAATTATTTTTTTACTTAACGTCCGCCATTTTGAGATTTTCGACTTAATTCGGAAGCCGAAGGTTAAGTAGGTACGATAAAAATGTTTGGCGTTGACAACTCCTTGACAAGAACCAATTATGCTAGCGCCATCTGAGATTAACTTCACCTGTGCCTCCCCATTATAATTTTTTTTACAGGCTATATCTAAAATGTAAAACAAAAAAAAATTTTTCAATATGTATCCAATACATTTTGAGTGATGTACATAAAATGGTAAACCTCTATTATTTTATTATAAACATACGACTAGGCGATGCCAACGATTTCATTCTTATTGACAATGGTGTTTTGTCTCATAGAAGCTATGTTTCCAGGTTTAACTGTGGACTGTCATTTATTTAAATTGTAATTATGTCACAATACAACTTAACCCTTAATTACTGATTTGAAGCGTCCTTTCTTAAATTTCATTATTTGAAATGTATAATAGAGTATAAACTATAGTAAAACATAATTATATGCGACCTAGATAAAGTTTTGTCAAAGTCCCTTCATTCTTTCAAGAGATTAGCCCTGACAAATAATAAACACTTCAATTTTGTTTATATATGTAATTTAAGTAAGATTCGTTTTTATACAGTAACATTTTACAAGTTTTAAGGCGGCTACATATATACGGAATTCCGTTTCGGAATTTCGATTAGAAATTTCCCCGTTATTCCGAAATTTCGCTTTCCCGTTCGTAGTTTTGTCCGATTCGGAATTCCGTATGGTAACCTGTGCGTTCGGAATATCGCTAGGAAAAAAACTGTTTCGAATGCATCTGCTTCCTAGATTTTGTACGAGTCGCATCACACATTCGTTAATTTCGTAAGGAATGCCAGTCAGTCAGTTTTTGGAATTGCCTCGTAATTTGGCCCTTTATATATATTATTGACTGTCTTTCAATCTTTGAGTGTTGAGTGGATGTACGTATTTTCTATTTCTTAGCAAGATACAGCAATGATGCAATCGCAAGTTGAAAATCATCGCTATTAAAATGTCTGAACTCAATGTTCGTCGCCTCTCAGCTGAGCCTTGTTATTCCGAACCGAAATAAACGTATATGTGTGAAATATGCACGGAATTCCGAATCGAAATCCCGTATGTATGTGGCCGCTTTAAAAGAAAGTCATACTAATGAATAATAGGGTGTATACTTTTATTACTTAAAACTCCTTCATCAACAATTCTACCTTTTATTATCAGCTGTAGATGTACAATATAAACCCTTTATAATGTCTTCCTTATAAGAAAAACTTTCTATAATGTAGAGATTAGTTCAATTTGGTTGATTTACAACAAAACTTTTCTTTTTTCTCTTCCCTTCCTATAACGAAAGTTCTTTAGCAACGAAAAAAAATGCTCCTTCCCTTGAAATTCCTTATAAAGATTTTACACTATTAATTAACTAATAACGGTTTTTGTATTCTTTGCCAATTCACCCTTTCCACCATCATCATATCTTTCAAAGTACATACCTACTATACTTTTCTCCGGCGCTGGTGGTATTATTCTTCCTGAACGTAAATATTTCTCAGTCAACTTTTCATGGAGACCCAGGAAATCACTGAAACGTCTTAATACAGCAAATTCCTGTTTACTGAATATCGGCATATTGGTTTTTGTAAGCACACGATATGCAACGTATGAGCTCATGCCTTCACCAATCTTTTGTGGCTCAGTAATTGTTATTATGATGTTGTTAGAGCGTTCTGTTGCTATCTGTAATTAATGAAATAGTTACTATGTATTTATAAAGCTTTTAAATTATCAGTTATACAGTATTTTTATTGTAACTCGGCAAAATGACTGTACTGTGCCTGATGGTAGTGCAGTTAGTTAGTTTATTGTCATTTACAAAATATTAAGTATGCATCATTTATATACATTACAATATACAAATATTGATAAAAAAAAAGGCAATTGACTAATCTTTATATATACTCAGGCATTTTTCTGTCACTTCTTTTATGGGGGCACGCTAATTTTCGAAAATTATAAGTCCATTTTTTCTCTATCTCTACTATACAGACAAACCACTGTCTGAAGCGTAACTGTTCAAGAAAGAAACATTAGTATGTGATTTGGTGAACTTTGATTTATTATAAAAACTAGCGGGCCCGGCAGACGTTGTCCTGCCCTGATTATAAAAAAATACGGGACAAATTATATACCAAAACGTTCGTCGTGAATCACTTTATCCACTGGTGAAAACCGCATAAAGATCCGTTCAGTAGTTTTTGAGTTTATCGCGAACAGACAAACAGACAGATGCGGTGGGGGACTTTGTTTTATACTATGTAATGATTGTAAAGGTTACCAAAGTTGATTTACTTTTCAACTCTTTCAGTTTTTATGGTAATTTTTCGATATATTTGAAAATCCCTGAAACGGCATTGTGTGCCCCGCGTGCCCCCACAAAAAATGCCCTGTATATAATTAGTTAAATGCATGTTAGTCAATTAGCTGTTACTTAAGTAATTTAAGATGATATTAGAATAAGGTAAATAGAATAACCCAGTTGACTTTTTAATTTATTAGTAAATTAAATGAAACTACATAAGTAATATGTAGTTTAAGTGAATAAAGTAAAAAAGCAGGAACAATAAATGTTTATAAAACAAAGTTTATCTCTGATTACTTTCAAACATATTTGTGCTTTAATGAGTTGTAAATTATTGGCGCATGTGTGGAAGTTTCTAGCATAGTAACTATAAAATCATGATTGTGAGTTGTTTAAAGAAGAGTGTACATATCATTTTCAATGTACTTTTTAGTTTAATATAATATTGAACCAATGGTTTGATATACATGTTATATCATTATGCTTATCTGTATGGGTTAAGCATTAGTAAAAACATTACTATCAAAGAATTGAAAAGATAGCTCAATTTTAATTCCGATACAAAACTTGTTCATAATAGACATTAAAGTACACAAAAATGAAGTCACAGGCAGGCGCCTATACAGAGGGGGATAGTTGGGATTTATACCCCCCTGAAAAATGATGTTATATAAAATAAATGGGATCATAACCACTGTGAAGTACGAAGTAGGTATATGGTTGTTTCAATGTTTGTCCTCCCCTGAACCAAAAGTTTGGATATGCGCCTTTTTTTTAATGTAGCACTTCAAAATGACTTCACTGTGCCTGGTGGTAAGCACAATACAAACCAAAAACAATGGCGACTACCGAGTGACACACTATCCATCGCCGGTCGCCGCTGTCATGCCAGCCTGCGACAAGTTGGATATGCACAGGCTGATCCCGAAACGCGACCCGCATAAGCGAATCACTAAGACAGGCTTTTTCGCCACATACATGGGGGTTGCGACCCAGTCAGGCTGTAAAACCCTACCACCCTGCCATTGCCTCGTTCGTTATTCACCAGGGAACACCACGTGCAGGTGATGTTGGCTTGAGTGTCTCAAGTCTTAGATGTTATTGGACACCCCTTACACCCCAAAATGTAATAACTGGTCACATGTATCAACAACTTTACTATACAATTTGTTTACCTTGTGTTAAGTATTCCGTCTAATTTTACTATTAAAATTACTATATATTGATAATTATGTTTCTTATGACAATGATATGAAATATATGAACAGTATTGAGTATTTTATACCTCTTCCAAAATCGGGCTACTGAGTGTAGTTGTGATTGATGGCAAGGCATTTCCAAGAGTGATTTTCTCCATACCTTCACCAGCACCATTCACGTCAGAGTCTAAGCTGACTTCCTGTAATAATTACAGCATATTGTAGAGAAGAAAAATATTAACAGAGTATTTTTTAATTTAATAAAAAAAGCATTAACTTTTGAGTTAAATAGAACATGTTCTATAAGCTACCTTTCTGTGCCTATTTGAATATTTCATGACACTTTTTCTAAAACTATGAGTCAAGATTGCAAACAGAGTTTTAATAAAAAATAACTTGTTTTCAAGTGACGGTGATAAAATATGGAGGCTAGATTTACAATGAGACTACCAGATGAGTAATAAAATATACTGTACCGTAATGTGAAACAACATTTTAAGCAATCTACCTTGTCTATTTTACATAGAATTTTAATTGGACATAATAACTATGAAGATTAGGTAAGTGTTATTAAAAAAAACAGTCATAATGAAGTTGTTTATTGGTGAAATACAATATTGCAATTTTACCCCACTAGTTTACCCTAATTTGGTTAAATTTCCTGTTTAAAGGAGTACAACAAATCTATTACTGTAATATTTAAAGTATGTACTTCACAAATACTACATTAATTATAACATTTTCCTATAACATGGGGTCCTTCAAGTGTTTTTTTTATTTCATTGCAGGCAAACAAACCGGTAGATCACCTGATGTTAAGTGATCAGCCTGCGTTTGGGGGAAAGGGAGGGAGGGGAGAGGGGAGGTGGGCCTCCGGTGCTCTCACTGACCAAACGAAACGCAACAATGCGAGCACTTTTACTTCACATCGGTTTTCTATGATTTGGTGATAGTACGCCGGGCGAGCCAACCCATTCATGCTGAAACAACTAATAGCTTCAGCATAGCTTTACCACCTACAAAACGTAACGTAAAGAGTAGGGTGGTTCATTTCCGCATTTTTTTTTTTCATAGCTCATGCAAAATATTAATCTACATATAGAAAAAAAAAATGTCACCAAGTTTGAGCTCTTAATATTAATTTTAAGTAGTTACAATTTAAATTTAAAGTTTTACCATTCAAAATGTATGTAAAAAAAATCTTTTTTTTTTTTCAAATTTCTAATGCTCACCCCGCTTTTACAATATTGCAAATCAGTTTGAAAGAACTTGTGAGGAATTTCACGCTCTTTAAAATAGTCTTAGTGTTTTTTTGTGTAGCTCACACTGGTTCACCAGTAGGAGTCATCGAAGTACAGTTTTTGAAAAAAAAAATTCTCTTAACTTTTCGAGCAAACTGCTAAAAGTAGGAAGAAAAAAGAACTGACTAGTAAAAAAAAAAGTTATCTGACCAATATTTCATGAATTTACAGCCATTTTTATACCAGAAAATGTAAGAAATGAACTACCCTAGTGAAGAGGCATTTACGCAGGCCGGCATGACAAAGACCAATGGAGGAGGGCGTATCTCTAGGTGGTTGCCTTTGTTTTTGCTGTGCTTACCACCAGGTACAGTGCAGTTACTTTGCCATGTTACAATAAAAATAAATATATATATGCTAGCATCCTCCAGTTAAAATTCGAATTAAAAACTGAATCATTCCAAATAAAATATTATAATTTAACTTCTGTCTGTGTCAACTTAATTCTAAACTGTGAGCCTCTAGTATATCTATATTGTGTGCTCTGTCTACAGATAAACTTAAGCAGTATTTATACAAAATCAATAATATATTTTCCCATTATCTAATAACTGTTTATATGAATATAAGGAAAGTTATTTATATTTATATAAATAGCATTCCAGTTAGAAACATAATTAAATTTAAAGAGGAGGGACCGGGGAGTCACAAGTGCATTAGGAGGGGGCTGGGCGGCAGGGGTAGGGAGGTGGGCCTCCGGCGCTGTCACTGACCACACAAAACGAAATAATGCAAGCACTGTTACTTCACATTGGTTTTCTGTGAGAGGGTGGTACTACCCCAGGCGAGCCAACCCATTCATGCTGAAACTAGTTATAGCTATAGAGTGGCTCTACCAACTACAACATATAATGTAGTAGTAGTATGTTCTCAATGTAAACAGTTATTTATTTATAAAAGATCTAATATAATTAGTGATGTCCAGATTATGCTTATTTAATATTTAGTGAAGACATAAGAGTAAAATAACTAATTTTAACTAAGATATTATTGAGTGAGAATTTACAAATGCTCACTACAACTTTTACAGGTACAAAAGTATTATGGCTGTAATTAGTAATTCTGTTAGTGTAAGAGATTCATAAAACTTAATACCATACCAACAATAATATCAGGAAAATAAAAAAACAGTATTATCTTAGGCTGACTCAAATGTATGATATGAATGTTGATGATTACATACCTTATGTATGCGTATACTTTGTGATTTCTAGACACTACTAATTACCAACCTTTATGCCGTTTACATTGTAATTAACGGTATATAATATTCGAACGGATAATTGGGTAAATTGTTTTTAAAATTTTGCCTGTACTTGTATGAAGATTACCCTTATTTTTTCCTTATACCCCAGGGGGCGTTAACGTGTGTCTACCGGTATCCAGGGGGGCGGACGTCAAACACCCGCCTAAAAACAAGATTCCAATAAGGTACCTGGACCGCGGACGCAAAAAGATCTTCGTCATCTCGACCGTCGTTATTAATATCCACTGTACTGAATGGCGGCGTGTCAGGTCCTTCCGACATCGTATACAAGTACAAGGTACAATGAACGGTTACAATAAAACTTTTATTAATTCACGCTAAACAACGATATAATACAAATTACGATGGCTTCTAGCGATGACAAATGACAGATACATCTAAAATTTTATAAACGTCTACTAGTCGTGTTCCATATCCCTGTATCGAAGATAAATATAGCATTAATTTCTCGAGTCCCGAGAATCATAATGGTTTAAGCTCTATACAAACGAATGTAGACCTTATAAATCATGGATCAACAGACACTTTGGAAAGCATAAGTTCTATAAAACAAGGGCATTTATTACAAAATTAGAATAATAATAAATTGTGTAATGATCAATTATAATCTTTTTGTAAAATGTATTATGATATGATTTTTTTCATTTCTATGAACTTGTAGGAGCTTCGGTGTCCTATCTCTGTCATCACGTCCGGGTCACTAAATGTAGGAGCTTCGGCATCATCACGTCGGAAAACACTACTGTATGTGCTCAGGCATTATCTCGTCGGATTATCACGTCAACTAGTTTGCCAAAGAGGATGACATACTATAATATACTATACTATATATAATATACTATAATATAATATTATAGGTAGCTACAAACTTTTTTATTATATGGATATGGATGGGTGGATTATATTTTTAAGCTTCACCAGAGTATTTTTTCTTTAAAATATTTAATGTACAGATTTCGCCCCGTTACCCTTTTATTATATGTATAAATTTACTGCGTTTAATTTGAAGATTTTTTTAATGAAGACGCATTTAAGTGCTTTTACTTCTAGTACTTTCTGCATTTGAGATACTTCTTGTCTCAACCGAACAGAGAGAAACTCGTCTCAATTATTAAATAAAAGATGTGGTGTCGTGGGACACCAGGTAGGAACGAAGTTCCTTCGGCTAATGTAGAATCGACACAATTTGCAAAAAAAAAAATGCAAGAAAGAAGGACACGATAAATAAATAAATAAAATTAATGTAGAATCGATGCAATTTGCAAAAAAAATGCAAGAAAAAAATATTTATTAATTAAATTACCGATATTATAATTCACCGATTAATTAAATTATTTCAACGATTAATTTCAACGAGAATTCGAAAGAAAGAAGAAGAAAGGGAAAGGTATTATACACTACTCGCTTGTGTATACGACTGTCGCGCCTGCGCACGTCTCATTTAACGGTTTTATTCCATGCACTTTTTCTTACGGTTTTACTATCACATTTTTTTCAGTTTAGTCACGCAGCAAAATCCTTACAAGCCTGCCGTAAGGAATTTCGTTCCAAAGAAACAATTTTTAAAGAAAAACAATTTTCAGTTAATTACAATGAAACATTAATTGCTATGCCGTTTTTATATAAATAAAAGTTATAAAAACATTTAAAAGATTGATTTTTGTATAGCGAATATTGCGGACCTTGATTTTTTCTTCAATTTATCTCAGATTAAATATCATAAAATTATTTTTTAGTGAATTCAAACATGCCCAAAAAAATATCCTGACTAAGTTTCATATCTATAAGAGCTGTAGTTTTAAAATGTGATTTTTTTTAAATTAACCTCACCGCAACCCCTCTTGGGTGTTGAATTTCGTAAAATCCGTTCTTAGCTGACCTCTACTCGGTGAAAAGAATATTCCTACCAAATTTCAAGTCTTTAGCTCTAATGGTTCCAGCGATATCGTGATGAGTGACTATATACGTGGAAATCTCTTATATATAAATATATAGACTAGCTGTCTCTCGCGGCTCCGCACGCGTTTTTTAAAATGTATTAAATAACTATGGTGTCATAGTTACAAATGTTTTTGAAAAAGCATTTCTTTAATTTACACACCTACTTACAATCTTACATTACCCCATCTACTGTAACATGTAACGTGTACATTATAGATATGTGAATACGAATAGTATATCAAATGAGATGAGATTTATTATCAGCAACATGCCTGAAACTTTAATCTACTATGTATCACCCTCACAATTTTTTTTTTTAATTTTTAACGCCCTCGCACAGCCCTCTGGGGGTAAAATATCATAAAATTAGTTTTTAGTAAATTCAAACATACCAAAAAAAAATTCTGGTCTAGTTTCTAAGTTTTATATCTACAGATTAAAACATACAATTTTTTTTTAACTCCCCCGCACAACCCTCTTGGACTTGCATATCACAAAATTAGTTCTTGATAAACTCAAACATAGCAAAAAAAATATTTTGGTGAAGTGTCAAAGTTCTAATAGCAATAGAGTGGAAGATACACATTTTTAATATTTTTAACGCCCCCGCATAACTCTATTAGGGTTGAATACCATAAAATTATTTCTTAGTAAATTCAAACATATCATAAGAAATATTCTGGAGAAGTTTCAGAGTTTCAAAAGCTATGAATTGGAAAAAACAAGTTTTTATTTATTTTTAACGGCCCCGCACAACCCTCTTGGGATTAAATATCATAAAATTAGTTCTTAGTAAATTCAAACATGTCAAAAGAAATATTCTGGCCAAGTTTCAGAGTTCCAAAAGCTATAGATTGGAAAAAACAATTTTTTATAATTTTTTAACACCCCCGCACAACCCTCTTGGAATTACAATTCCGAACAAAGTAAAATTGTTTTTTTTTTCAGGAAGAATCGCCATCCCTAACCTCAATACTCCGTTCGCAGCTGTTATAGCTCCCGGGGTGACAGCTCACAGATGACAACACACAGATTTGTTTGAGCAATCTGTTTTGACATTTATCAAAACACCCAGGAGACTTGTAAAGCGAAAGTAAATTATAGTTTGCAGTTTATAAAGTACTTTTTATGTCATACAGTACATTATAGTCAGCGTTTTCTATATATATTTTAGGTTTAATTTAAGATGAGTTCTGATAAAAAGCCAAGGATTCCTGAGGCCCCGACGACTGCTACTAACACTGGCACTGGCAATTTGCTGTCCAGTGTAGCACCACCGTCGCAGCTGCCTAACTTTGTTACTGCGGTATCATCTTCTCCAGTGAATATGCCGGGTGACGTGGTCTGTTTTAGTTTTGATGAAATATTTCTACATTTCAGATAATTTATATTATCAATGAGTATGTAATTTGTCAAATAATTATGTTAATGAAAAGTTTATGTTAAATTAGAAAAACAATGACTTTTCTGAGGACAGACACTATATTATTATGAGCAAATAACTATATTTTATTTAGGAGACAAAATTAATTTCTAAAATATTGTTATTTTGTTTTTGCAATGACATCATTATTCCTGATGGTAAGAGTAGAGGTAGAGAACGATGGCAACTACTAAGAGACACAGATGCTACACACGCAGAGACACAGACACTAATAAGAGATTGGGATTCTATTGTTGGTTGTTGCTTTCATGGTTATATACTTGATGGTTCTGAACTTTTTATATAGAAAAAAAAGTTTGCTTAGATCTATTACCTCCATGGTGATTGTGACTGTTACAGATTATTTACTACCACTCTTGATTGTTGAATATACATGGATTGATCCTGAAATGTGATGCATTTAAGCATTCCACTATGGTGGGTGTTATATCTTTTATGATATGGTATTCAGAATACAATCTGATACAGATCTCCACCACCCAACAATTTTGGTATTGGTAATTTATTTTTCAATGTTGAGCAGGAATAATTGAATCTGCCATGTTCAACACCACTTTTATCTGTGACAAGATGATTATACTTGCTTTGCTGTGTTTTAGTTCTTAGAGTATTGTTAGGAAGACATACTGTTGCAGAAGTTGTACTGCATACTGTTTGCTAATTTATAAATAAAACAAAACTTTTTATTAATCTTAAGGGGCATCCATTAATTATGTAACAGGATAAAGGTGGTAGCGGAAAGGGGGTTTTGGCAAATATCATGTAATTTTTTTATGCCAAAAAATAGTGTAATATATTGAGATATAATGTAAAAATGATTGTAATTAGATGTAAAAGTAAAAATAATAAAGTTTTTTTTTATCCGTGATGAATGGGCAGCCCTTTATTTTAACTTGACCATTCTGACTTAACATCTCGCCTATAATTTTATATGTGTATCATATATCATGCACATCTTCACATATAATTATTGGACATCATCTAAAGATTGAGGTGAAAAGTAAGATTGATTGAAGTAATCAATTTTTTTTAAAACAGTGTTGTAAAGTGTACATTGTTCATTTTTAGCCTTCACAACCTGTATCAAAAACACAACATCCAGTACCGGTTCAACCTATTTTAGTACAACAAAGATCAGAGCCACAGCCAGAAGGAGAGAAATTTAGGTAATGAACTAAATAAAAATATATAAAATCAATTATAAACTATGAAACATGATAGATAACTCTTTATCGAATTATACCTTAACCCTTGAACTATGTCTTAATATTGAGTAATATTATTAAACACACTGAGCATTAAAAAGTGTCACTATCTCAAATATATATATATATATATATATTTATATATTATCTTACTTTTTATGTGAATAAGGTTTTGTCTAAATATTGTCATTGCCCTAATTAAACTGCTGATTAAATATATCTTGAAATTATAATTATTATTAGGACAATGAATAAAATATGAATGTTAACAAATGATAACTTCCTAATAGTATTAGTGAGTGATGTCACTTAAGTACTCAATTATTTAGAATTCATACATACTAGGTGATTGTAATTGTTCACAGATTATTATTACAAATGTTAATTTGTCTGTGGAATTCATTGTATTCATAATATGTAGTTATAAGTGTTTGAACTTGAACTTACAGTTTTATCTGGTAACTAGGAGTATCTAAGTAGGAGGTGTATAGGTAAAAATTTATTTGTAACAAGGTATAACTCAACTCAACTCAAATAACTCAACAGTTGATCAAACGTTACCAGTAATTGATGAGTGACTTAATTAGTGGTATATTGATACAATGTTTGCAGGTTCGACCTCCATTATAATATAAACAAATGGATTTCTTAGAATTGTTGTAAATTTACCGAATGAAATTCTTTCTTACAAATTTAAAAATGATAATGAAGAAAAACATCATGAGGAAACCTGAACTTGAGAAGTATTGTTGGGAGTATATGGGAAAATACTATATATATACCACTTATGGGAAAAATATAGATCTGTATTTCTCGGAGCTTAAAATCACTACAGTCTTGGTCTGGTGTAGTGATTATGCTTATATCTTTATCTGGAAAGTGGCTTTTGGCTCAGCAGTGGTACTCCTTCAAAATGGTATTATTTATTATTAATCAGTTATTAAAGAAGAATGATTATTCATTTTCATAAATAAATTACTGTGTATAGATAATTATTGTGATAGTAATTCTAATGAACCAATATTTCCTTATATAGTCCAGCTATACCTTTAAGTAAAGGCGCACCTTTGGTATCTGTAAGATCCCCGGAAGACTCAGAAATGTCACCTGAACCTCGACGTGAACTAACAGCAGAAATCGAACAAATAGGTGAATATTAATTGACAGCACATATATTATGATGTTAATGCTTTATTATTTGTACTATTATTATCTAAGGATTAAAGTTAGTTGCAGGAGATAATAATAACTACACATTCATAAAAATCCTTTAGTGGTAGCTGTCTTCTCTCTGATATTTAATTATCTTCTTCTTCTTTTTTAAAATGGCAACATGTGTGCGCACACAATTTTGCCAATGTCAAGTGAATGGAGCCATAAACAATGGAAGCTGCGCCAGACAATTAAACGATTATCTTTATATCCAGACCGGGCTATCTACAAACAGATACCACAAAGAAAGCACATGTAAACTAAACATACAACATATTGTTAGAATACAGACGTACACACAGGAGCATCACACTAAAATCTAAAGTTTAATTTTGTTAGTATTAATAAATTTCGACAATTTAAAGTGCAATGCAGTATAACTTAGGATGTTGCTGATGGTTGCTAATTCTCAATATAGGAACCTATTTCAAATCAATTGATGTAACCTATTAAAAGCAAAATCATTAATTAAAATATTTGATGCTTTATTATTGTAGTATATTATCTATAATCGCCTAACACAGAGGTTCCCAAACTTTTTTAGTTTGGTCACGTCGCCCTAGCATAGCTAGCTAGTTATAATAGATACAATTGATACAAATACATACAAAGACACTAGTTAGATAGGCACAAATATTAAGACATCCCTAATGTGTATGCGGATATGTGTGTTGGTAATTTAATGGTTTACCTTGTACCCCCGAATAATTAAGTTAAGCTACCGGAGAAAGTAGAAAGTACCTCACGGCTCCCCTCTTGAATTTTTACGGTGCACATTTTGGGAACCTAAAATCTCTATGATAAAATATTTACATGTGCCAAATATTATGGTGATTCATTGAACGAAATTGGAGTTTTTAAAGATGTATTGTTATGTATAAAGTAAGATTACCTTATACATTGCTAATGACTCCATTTGTTTTTTAGGTGATGTGATGCCAGGCAGTGGTATATTAACGTGGATGAAAGGTGCCGTGTCCAGTGGTGGTATATTACAGCGGGTCGCAGAAAAGGCGAAGAGTTCAGTTGATTCCATGATTACCACTCTTGACCCACAGATGAAAGAGTACCTTAGTAAGTTTAAGTTAATATGTAGATTTTTTAATAGGTTAAAGTTATCCCAGTACAAAATCTTTCTTGAACATTTACCGTGTCACACTGTGGTTTCTTAAGATAAGAGGTCTTAAAACAAAATAATTATGAACTTATAATTTTCGAAAGTTAAAGTGTCCCAAAAAAAGAAGTGACAAAGGCTTGCATATATATAATTTTAATTCATTAATGCATTGACTTGATGGGCTTTCATAGCTACACCGCAAATCTTACTAAGCTAAGATAATCGTACATTTAAGAATGAATGCGGCATACATGCTGGTATACAATCTCACACATATATTTTGTATCTGTTAACTCGGCTACACTAAAACTAACCAAGTTTGAAAAATAAGGGAAAAAAGTCAATCTCCCCATATGTGTACCTGTGTGTGCGTGTGCACATATGTGCTGTGATCTGTAGTGTTTCGAGCGGACAAATATCCAATTACTGGCTAGTTAAATATTTGGCTATTTAACGGGTAAAATATATTTTGAAAGGATAATTAAGTAGCCAAGCGGCACAAAAACTTTCGATCTCGGAAATTGAAGTTACGAAATTATGATTTATTGATGTTGCTAAAGTAAGTATTAGGAATATTGACAGAATTATATACATAAGCTGGGTATTTGAAGAGCTTCATAATTAATTATTATCAATATTAATTAACATAATAATTAATTTTTAATAGTTATATACTATTTATAACTTTTTATTTGTTAATTAATATATTTATTGTGTATATAAGGTAAATTCTTATTAGCCTGTACTATACATATTCTCAATAACTAACCCCGGAATGCGACATGACTACGCGTATTACTATGGTGGGTGTCACACCTGATGTACGATAGACGTGATGCAATCTGACATAATTGTCGTATCCTGTTGCCCAGCAAAATTAGCATTTCATTAGAAATGACATTTTAGGGATCTAATTTTTTTTAAGTGACGATATTTCAGTTTATGGTAACTAAGATAGGGTCAAAAAAGGTGAAACAACTGCAACCGCTGATAAAAACTGTACTGTAGAAACTAAGATACATAAGAAACTAAACTTTTTTCTTACAAAATAAAGTTTCTAAAGAAAATGTATTTATTGTGAAAGAATAGAGCAATTTAATACAAAGTATGGTTTCCTCTGCTATTCAGAACTTGTCGGCAACGATTATTCATTGAATTAATGACTGTTTATGTCATCTTGCGGTGTTCGCTCCCAATGGAATTGTAGCAAATCCTTCAGCTGTTGGGTTGTTGTCGCTCCGTCCAACACACAGTCCTTCAAAACACGTCTCTGGAGCATGTCCCATGCGTGCTCGATGGGGTTGAGATCTGGCGATTGTGCAGGCCAGGGCAATACCCGGATGTTCTCCATTGCAAAGTATTCACTGGTTCGCCGAGCTGTATGTGAACGTGCATTGCCATGCATTAACGTAAAATCGGAGCCAAAGGTTTGTGCAAATGGGTAGACATAAGGTCTGAAAATATGCTCAATGTAATTTTCAGCATTCATGTTTCCATTTACAAAATCGCGCTCAGTTCGCCTGTTCTTCATAATACCCGCCCATAACATAACTGTTGAGCCGCTGTATGGATGTACTTCCTGAACGCACCTGAGCCTTTCAGTATTTTCGGGCCGACGATACACTCGCACCCTTCTTGTATCAGGCTTAAACCCGAATCGCGACTCATCGGAAAACATAATTTTATCCCATTGTTCCTGGGTCCATGTTATGCGTTCTCTACACCATTCATATCGACGAGCGCGATTCCCGTGACGTATCGGTGGGCACCTGATTGGGCGTCGAGCTCGTAGGCCGTACTCATGCAGTCGATTTCGCACAGTTTGAGGACTTACATCAACACCACTTGAAATTTGTAGCCTCAAACTTATCTCTCGAGCGGTTAACATCGGCTGGCGTCTTGCAGTCAGTTGTATGTACCGGTCTTGCCGAGTGGTTGTACTCCTTTTACGGCCTGGATGCTGTTCAGCGGGTTCTCCTGTATTATTGTAGCGCTGCCAAAGACGACAAATAACACTTCTATGAATGCCAAAATGTCGAGATACCTGAGATTGATTACTTCCCGCTTGCAACATCCCTACAGCTCTTTGCATTTCATCTGCCATCAAATGACGTCGCTTCATGACGTAAAGAATATCTAACAATTCAATTTTGTCGCTAACTTTATTTAAATGGTTGGTAAAATTATAAAATCAAGACTAAACGTAGCAATTAAAACGCACTTAAATTCAAACAAATTCGCAGTCATTTAAATTTTATGAAAAAACAAAACATAATCAAATTTTTTTTTTACAACCAGCCAGTATGTTATCAATAACAAAAAAGTTTACTTACCTACGCACTTTGTTTGAGTAAATACTTAGAAATTAATTAATATAAATGGTAAAATTTGTAATATCACGCATGTTGCTTAGACTTTTTTGATGTGTGTACTTTGGTTAATTATCCGGTAAATTACCGACTGCACGTTGGTAAAATAAGTAAAATGTGTATTTTACCGGTAAATTCACTTCCCTAGCGATCTGTGTTAAGCAGAGAATGAAAATTTTTAGTGTCAATGTGTGGCACTAGTAGAATGTTCGACGGCTCCAGTCCGGGGGATCGAACCTAGGCTTGATAATAATTATAGGCTTGTAATAATTAATACCCAAAAACGCCAACACCTGTGTCTACTCTGGATTCTTATTATTAATCTGGATTTAGTAAAAGACCGACATAATGTAAATACCAGAAACCATAACAAACTGGTTACTCCATGTTTCAGGCTTACTAAGACCAGTAACAGTTTTTTAGGTAATAATAGTGTTAGATTTTATAACAAAGTCCCAAAACATATTGCCGATTTGCCAGATAGTAGGTTCAAGTATTGTGTCAAGCGGGTCTTAATGCATAAAGGTTATTACTGGGTGGATCAGTATGTGAACGATAGCGACATCTGGAAGTGACGCCTCTCTCTGTGCAACCACTAAAAACGAATGTAGCTTTATATGTCTATTATGTTGTAATAATTAAAAACAATATATGTTAGTTATTATGAAAAGATAGACCAGATCGAGTTTCTTGCCGGTTCTTCTCGATGACTGGGTTGTTTTCTAAATTGAATAAAGAGTATTTTGATTTTGATTTACTATACCGACGTGACTGACAACCCAATTAGTAGGTTGATCCAACGGACCGTGGACACTCCAGCGTGATACATTGGGGATTATATTTAAACATATCTATAAAATATAACAAGGAAACCACCATAAAGACAATAATCTAAAACATAGATAATCTCTACTTTTTTTTTGATATGACTACGCTATTAATCTAGCAATAGCTTCACCGGACTACCGTATAATCTCAATCAAAACCTCGATGTATAATAGTTAAGTAAAATAATAACAGAAGTTGCTCATATTTTGACAAGACTAATAAAATATATGAAAGCGGACAAAAGGTGCGGACCAAGAGTCTGCAGAACTAAATAAAAAAAAAAAAGTTAAGAATAACATTGAAACGGTGGCATAGTAATTATGAGTTGCATCCTGGGCAGAAATTGTGCTTTTGGGGTGTAAACTTTAAGTCGGAACAGAAAATCTTCCAGGTGGACAAGTGTTTGTATATCATTATATGTATTTCTGCATTTTTGTCCTTGATTGAGTGTCCAATCCTAGAGATTAATATCCATGGTTGTACCTCATTTCCCCCCATTCTTTTAGTAATCAGAAGTACTTTAACAATTATGTTTATAAGATTTTCTTAGGCATTTAACATATTTTTTATGTAGTCTGTCTTAGAAAATTCTAAATTTTATTTTCAGAAAGTGGCGGAGACATATACTTAATCGTTGCATCAGACAAAGAAGTAAAAATATCACCAGTCAGAGAAGCATTCCAAACAGTTTTTGGGAAAGCAACTGTAATGTAAGTGAAAATGAACATTTATTAAACTCTTTCTTTCTGAAAAATGTCGCTCCGTTATTGTTTTCTTAATCCCAGATTTAATATGGATAGTTGAGTATTAACCACTCTTGAAAGAGTTTACGGATCATATATTGTGTAATATTCTAGGATCCATTTCTACAGTGGAACTTATCTGCACTACACAAACATTCCTACTATGAAATAGTGTCTAGAACTTAGTGAATTACATAGTCATTAATTGAATAAATTCTCGATTTTTTGAATAAGAATATACACATCTTATATATACCTCATCTTTTTTTTTTATTTTGTCTTTGGCCTCTGTGGAAAATTCCACAATTCCGCCAGTGTCAAGTATATTGAGAACAACTCCAACGATAATACAACAACAAAAGATTTGAAGTTGATTTTAACTACCACCATTTATGTCTAACATATACCCAAAGAACAAGGTTTAGTAAAGAACTAAGTTAGTAAATAAATACCATATAATGTATACATATAATATCTCATCTCATATCAAGAATATACAATACACATTTCTTATACTTTCCTAGCTGCAAAACATTTTTTTAAATCGGGTCAATAGTTTCACAGTTACATTGTATTAACTTTAATTGTTTATAATAACAGTGTAGATAAAAATACATTCCTACATGTTGTTAATATAGAGTTTGGTTTTTAACCTTTTCAATATATTAATGCTCAGCACATGCAATGAATTGTAAATATAGTATGTACTTATACTTTAGATTGATAAGAGTCATTCTTTCCATTTATACTTATTACAATTTTTTTTGTGTTTTGAGAAAACATTTATAGTTATGTGTATATTAAAAGTAACAAATTCTCAGGGACAGCAAAATTCGGAGGACGAGAAAAATATTCCTTCGCTTTATCGATAATGTTATTTGTTTTCCAATTAAAGAAAAAAATGACAAAGGACATTTTTCGAAAATTGAAAAATTTTCTTTGTGCTTTTAAGATAAGTAAAAATTTATTAAGTAATTTTACAAAGTGATTATCAAAACAAAAGGTTGCTTTGCTTAACATTTCATAATGTGTAAGATTAATTATGAAATAAAAAGGTTTAATAAAGAGTCAAGGTTTTATTTAATGTAATTCCTCCTACATATTTTTTATTGAGGAGGAATACATAAAAAGTAAGAAGCCGCATACTCGGCCCTTTTTGCCGAATAGCCGCCATCTCTAATATTTATTCGAAGTTGCTAAGAAAAGGGGCTAGTGTCGCTATTATTATCCAAGGTTTTTAACTCCGGGCTCCCCTTGCAGGTTACTACTATTAATATCAAATAGCCCTAAACTACAAAAGAGTTACTCATTGCATCTAGGTGTATTTCGTTTATATCGATATTTTGGAAAGTCTCAGATCAAACTTTAACTAAGGTTCTCTTTGTTGTGTATTAGTATTTGTTTTGATATTATTATTTTATATGTTAAATGTGACCATGGAGTATTATATCCTAAAGTACTGCGACTGCTTAACCTATTACCTCATGTGTCGTTGCGGTGCCGGATGTAGACAATAATTTAAAATATTTCCAGCGGGTACGAAGCACCTAGTGACGTGACGGCGACGCAACCGGTCGGGTACGGTGCAGCGTACGCGGCCGCCAAACAACGAATTGCGCACGTTCGCTCGACGCACACGGAGCTAACCAACAACGTGCCGGTCGTCGCTATCGAGAGCTTTCTACTAGAAGCTATATCTGATAGGTAATTTGCTTCTTTTATACTTTTCCTTACATTGCACCTGTTTCTCTGAATTAAAAAAATTAATAAATAAACATTTGTGCTTATTGAACGTTACGTCCAATTCCAGTTTTCTTAATACGTTTATTTATATATCTAACTACTAGCGGGCCCGGCAGACGTTGTACCGCTCTGATTGCCCTGATCAAAAAATATCCTTAACAAATTATATACCAAAACGTTCCTCATGAATCACTTTATCCACCGGTGAAAACCACATAAAGTTCCGTTCAGTAGTTTTTGAGTTTATCGCGAACAGACAGACACACAGACGCGGTAGGGGACTTTGTTTTATACTATGTAATGATATATGAACTCCGAAACTATTCAACTGATTTCCATGAAAGTTGACATGTATGTATTATTTAGTCCAACTTGAGAGATAGGGCATCGATTAGTGATCTCATAATTTTTTAATTACAAATGAAATGATTGTTAATGTTGATTATTGTTATTAATTGTGAGTTTCGTTCATCATGTAAGTCCGTGTTCTAACAAGATGGTGGCCCCTTGTTAAAACTTTTAAGGGAGTTTGTATGCCATTTCAGATTTCATACTCCGTGGTATAATTTCTCATCCACTTCACTTGTGCACAATAACCGAACCGTATTACGTAATATGCCACTTATATTACAAAGTATAGAGTCGTATAACACAAAATTATAAATATAAAATATGACATGACAAAGATCCCGCTAGAAACTCCAAAGAGGAAGTTTTTTTTAGGTGGTACGACATAGCTCTACTGGTGTTTTCGCAGCCCTCCTTAGGAATCGAACTACAGGTACAATCGCAAGGAACCCCGGTTCCTAGTGCAGCAGTCTCTGCAGCTAAAGCGGCCACTCCACAGGATTACGAGCACTCGCAAACTGGATTCAGTGTCACTATAGGATCCATTATGGGAGCTAGTTTGCAGGTACGTTCTTCTTAACATTCTTTCAACATGCTGTATAAATAAGATGCCTGAATGACACAAAAAATGGCAGACATATTGAATTGAAATAGAATGAATAGTACAATATAGGATTATCGTGACAGGTCGCCCACACACATTGAAATAGTAGAATGAAGTATAATATAGGATTATCGTGACAGGTCGCCCACACAAATTGAAATAGTAGAATGAAGTATAATATAGGATTATCGTGACAGGTCGCCCACACAAATTGAAATAGTAGAATGAAGTATAATATAGGATTATCGTGACAGGTCGCCCACACAAATTGAAATAGTAGAATGAAGTATAATATAGGATTATCGTGACAGGTCGCCCACACAAATTGAAATAGTAGAATGAAGTATAATATAGGATTATCGTGACAGGTCGCCCACACAAATTGAAATAGTAGAATGAAGTATAATATAGGATTATCGTGACAGGTCGCCCACACAAATTGAAATAGTAGAATGAAGTATAATATAGGATTATCGTGACAGGTCGCCCACACAAATTGAAATAGTAGAATGAAGTATAATATAGGATTATCGTGACAGGTCGCCCACACAAATTGAAATAGTAGAATGAAGTATAATATAGGATTATCGTGACAGGTCGCCCACACAAATTGAAATAGTAGAATGAAGTATAATATAGGATTATCGTGACAGGTCGCCCACACAAATTGAAATAGTAGAATGAAGTATAATATAGGATTATCGTGACAGGTCGCCCACACAAATTGAAATAGTAGAATGAAGTATAATATAGGATTATCGTGACAGGTCGCCCACACAAATTGAAATAGTAGAATGAAGTATAATATAGGATTATCGTGACAGGTCGCCCACACAAATTGAAATAGTAGAATGAAGTATAATATAGGATTATCGTGACAGGTCGCCCACACAAATTGAAATAGTAGAATGAAGTATAATATAGGATTATCGTGACAGGTCGCCCACACAAATTGAAATAGTAGAATGGAGTATAATACAGGATTATCATGACGGGTCGCCCACACAAATTGAAATAGTAGAATGAAGTATAATATAGGATTATCGTGACAGGTCGCCCACACAAATTGAAATAGTAGAATGAAGTATAATATAGGATTATCGTGACAGGTCGCCCACACAAATTGAAATAGTAGAATGAAGTATAATATAGGATTATCGTGACAGGTCGCCCACACTAATTGAAATAGTAGAATGAAAGATAATATAGGATTATCGTGACAGGTCGCCCACACGAATTGGCAAGAGGAATCGACTGGAGTGTGCAGAAGAGAGGTCCTCGCGCTGGCGGCGCGATCGCTCGCCGGATCATACAAGAAGTTGTTAGCAGTTTCCGCAGCAGAGACTTAGAAAGACAATAATGTGATATCGGATTTTGATTCAACAATACATTACGCAGTGAGTAAGAAGTTTATATAGATAATATTTGAAGAGAGTTCCTTTTTACTCGACTGTGCATAAGGATGGTTATTATGTTCCCGTGAAGGCGTATGTGTGTGTATGTTTTTATATGAATGTACGTATTGGTATATAAGTCGTCTTCTTTGTTACATTTTGTAACGTAAACGGTTTGATGTATTTTATGAGTTGTATAAAATCAAAGGTGTCATAGGTGACTTTTATAATTTGATGATTGTAAAAATAATCATGGTGAATATTCTATTAAATTTTTTTGGTGAATCCCAACCAGTAATGCCAAATGGAAGCTTAAATATTGATCTCGTTCATCACTTTACGTTTTTCCTTGGACTCCTTTGATTGTATACGATGCATTTGACGTATGGTTAGATTTATCTTAATAGTATGAGCGACGTAGGCTATATGATATATATATGATGCCTGTGAATTAAAAAAAATAGGGAGGTATTAAAATAAGTTCGCGTCCTAATCGTGAACGGAATAACTCGTTCAGTAACATAGCTATAAAATAATTCAATATGTTTGTCGTCCGGTTATTGAAGTGTAATTTCTTATGGGAGGGCTTTGAAATTCCGATCCGTAACCTTTTTGTGTGACGAAAAGTGGTGGGGGTAAACACTGTGTCGAGTAGAGTGTTGAAAACACCGGTCCTCGTCCGATCACCGAAGTTTGGCAACGGCGGGCGCGGTCAGTTCCGGGATGGGTGACCGCCTGGTAACACAGTGACGCTGGCTTTTTGTTGTATTTTGAAGTTATACTTCTTTTAGCGCGTTAGGGAAAAATGATGAGAGTAAATTTTTACGATGCGCGCGCACACCGTCACGAAATACCGACACCCTAAAGTTATTACGATGCGCGCGCACTACGGTCGAAAAACCGACACCCTGAAGTTAGCTATTTCTATTGTTGGTGTCGTTTTTTCTACAAACGTAGAATAAGGCGAAAAGTAAATTTTTGAAAAGATTTTTATCAAAGGATTTTTTCTAACGCGTGTACACACACACACACACACACACACACACACACACACACACACACACACACTTTTTTATGTTTCCTCGTAATACATTTCGTAATACGTTTCACTTCTATCGTAGGTTTTTCCAAAACAACCTGTTTTTTTTTGTTTTGCAGCGGACTATTTGCAACTATCCGTTTTACTTCACATCGTACAATACGTCTTAATAATTAAATAAATACCTCAATAAAAAATATTTTGAAATATACTTTCAACCTGTTATATTATGCGTACTTATAAACTAATCAAATAAGTTCAATATTTTTAGTTTCAGAGGTAATAATATGAATAGATTTTTATGCAAAAAAAACAATTGTTATTTTTTTTCATACAGCGTTATTTTTTAAACTGACAGAAGAAGATTGTCGTTGTTTTAAATGTAAAATATTATTCTAAATAGATATAAAAGATACAAATTTGCGTTAAAATAAAGAAAAAAGAATAGAGTGTATGTATACGTATACACGGTTAGTGTTTTCTCTTCTTTTTGTTGTATTTGTTTTAGCTTTCTCATTTACTTAAGTTATTTGCTGTAGAATGTAATAAATACGTATTAAACACCTATAATTAAGATTGCACTTATATAGAGGCTTTAAAAGTCTTTATTCTATTGTAAATCTTGTTGGTGTTTCTAAATATTGCAAATAACTTAGCCTGTTATTCTACTACTTTCTATTTTTATTTATATGTATATATGTATGTGTGTCTGTATTTATATATTCATTGTTCCCTATTATTAATATATATGTAAAAGTTCTATTACTATTTTTTTTCCAAACTTATATAACGTCACTACACGAAACACTACATAACATTTAATATGCACACCATCACTCGGTGTACACATAACACTCTGGGTCCGGAGTGAAAATCAGCGCTGAAGGACTAGCCTCCAACAGCACACACACTGACTCGGGGACCATTTGCCACACACACATTTAACCATCAATTTCAATTTCTATTTTTCATTGTTTATATGTATGTTTTTTTCTTTTTTAATTATACGTGTTTTCATATTTACTTATGTGTGTGGCAAATAAATGTTTTTTCTTTCTAAATAAATAAATATAAGCAAATTGATAAATTGCATTAATATGTGATTTTCCTCTTTTTAACCGACTTCGAAAAAGGAGGAGGTTACTACGTTCGGTTGTATTTTTTTTTTTATGTATGTTAATCGATATCTCCGTCAATTGTGAACCGATTTTAATGATTCTTTTTTTATTTGAATTGGTTATATTCAGAGGTGGTCCCCTATAAATTTGAAATATTCAACACCTAAGGGGGAGAAATATCGTTTATTTGTATCTCACCCACTTCGTCTCTGCGTATTTTCGTGAAATTGGAGCCGATTTATTACACCCATTAGAAACCAGATAATATATATATATGAATGTAGGTTGGCATCGACTTCAAATATATTATTAGGTAGCCCAAATATCAATATTTTTTATTTAATTTGGTTAATTTAATAATTAAGTTATTTTTCGCTTTTTAGTGCCTTATTAGTTTTTCACATCGAAGGCGGTAATTAATTTTTTTTGGGATTTTTTTTTGTATTATAGCCTACCCATTTAAAATGTCATTGTATGTTAGGTACTGATTATAACTTTTTGTTTCAGGGATAAAAACTGCTGTAAACTAAAAGGAACATATATCTCTAAGCATGTAACATTCATAATTGATAATTGGGATTTAAAATAAATGCTATAGAGCGAAATATTTTTATTGATAAAAGAATTAAATATATTTACACATACATACTTATTTTCTTTATTTTATGTCTATTTTAGTTAAGTGTTATAGTTTTATAGCAAATTTACGACTGTTTTTTTCCTCGGAAATATATTTTTTGAAATTGTATTTTAGTATTACTATTTAATTCTTATAAACGCTTTTCCGAGTATATGTTACTTTGTTAAATTCTATAATTTCTGGTTAGTTCCTATAGGAAAACGTAACGGTATAAGCTAGATTATACTGTGAAAATGAAAGTCTTGTCAAAATCGTTTTAGCTGTTTTTTTATACCATAGGAGACAAACGGACAGGTGGGTCACCTGATGTTAAGTGATCACCACCGTCCATAGACACTTGCAACACCAAGCAAGGCGCAAGTGCGTTGCCAACCTGTTTTGGGTGAAAGGGGGAGTAAGGGAAGAGGGAAGGGGAGGGGAGATGGGCTCCGGCGCTCTCACTGACCGAACGAAACGCAACAATGCAAGCACTGTTACTTCACGTCGGTTTTCTGTGAGAGGGTGGTACTACCCCGGTCGAGCCGGTCATGCTGAAACCAATAGTAGCTTCAGCGTAGCTCTACCACCGTTTTTTGGAGATTAACCCGAAAATACAATACACTTATTTTATTTGCATTCTTGCAGCCGCCTGTGGTTCCACATACGCTTTTATGTAGTAACTAGCGATCCCGGTGGACGTTATCCCGCCCTTAGAATAAAAAAAACTAGACAAATTATACCTAAACCATCGTCATGAATCACTTTATTTACTGGTGAAACCGCTCGAAAATCCGTTTAGTAGTTTTTGAGTTTATCGCGAACAAACAGACAGACAAACAGACGTGGTAGAGGAATTGGTTTTATAATGTAGTGATTATTTTCGACTACTTTTCCTTTAAATTATTCAATATAGTTACCTATATGTTATGAATTATAAAACTGCTGTTGTATGTACTTAGCTGTAATATGTAAAGAATAGGTATTAAAAAATGAATAATAAATAAAATAAAAAAATTGATTATAATTTTTGACATGGTATTATGTCAATTAAAATATAAAATTCATGATCTGATGTTGCCATTAAAAACATAGTAGAAGAGTTTAAGCCATAAACTAGTATTTATCATGGTAGTTAATTTTATTAAGTTCGGGTTTGTACGGAAACATAGTCAACTTTTCATCTACGTTAATTACATGAAAATCGGTTAAGTCGTTTTAACTTGAATCCGGACATACAGACAGACAGACAAGCACACTTTTATAACGTTTATTAATATAGCTTTACGTGCGAGGTGTTAACTGGTTTAGAATCTGGCATTAGGGAAAGCGTTATTAGACGATTTAACTACATTCGTATTAGTGCTCTGTGACCTCTGAAAAGTTACATCTGCTAATAATAATGTTTTCGAAGTCGGAACAATCATTTCTAATATTACATCAAAGAACAAATACTTCAATTCTATTACTATTAGATTCGTGTTTGACGTATTTTATTGCTTAATAGAATATTATGTGATTGTAAATACTGTTACTGACAATAATAATTAGTTACAGTGTCCACACTATTAAAATGACAGGACAGTGATATTCGATAATGTCCTCCCTTTATTTATATACACCAACCGTTATATAAGTTTGAATAATATTTGATAAGAACAGGAAAGACATTAGTATATTGTTTTGTTCGGACGCGTGTCGATAACGCTTGTATACACCATTTGAAAACTATAGAACGTCAATCATCGTCGTTTAGTGATTGCCTTTGTTCTTGGATCATAATATTGAAGGTAAAGTATAGTTTGTACAATTAATTTTATTGGTATTATTATGGTATCTATAGATCTTCGTACATATAATTTATAATAAGAAAAAAACATGGTAATATTTCTACAAGTGATTTGATGTATGAGCGATGTTCTTTGTGCCTGTTCAACGTAAATTCTCATTAATTTCTTTCATTATTTCCGTAATCAATTGGTTTCTGTGTACTTATGGCTGCCGATTAGTCGAAATTAGGCCACAATTTATCTCTTTAAGTTTTAATATAACTGAGGTTTTTTGCCATAGAGTGCCCTAATAACCTAAATTGTAGTTTGAAAATCGTGTATTATTAATGGATAGCGACCTAAAAAAAAAAAAACTGGGTCGAAGATAGAGAAAAGAGCAACCGATTCGAAAGAATGCTAATAAAATTAAAACTTTTCAATAGATACAAAACAAATAAATAAATAAAGAAAATCTGTTCACAAACATTGAAAAGAAGGTGTTGTTTTGTCTTCACCCACTTATTTAAACTAGTGGGCGCCCAGTCGTCGACATTCGACCATAGTTCATTGATTTTTAAAGTTTGAACTTTATTAGGGTTCTTTTATCAAAGGGTATATATACTTCTATTATCAAAGGTTTTCATCATGGCTACTCAGTTATTTGCCACTTTTTTTAAATGGTATAAACATAAAAAAATTATGTCTAAATGAAAATCAAAATTATTTATAGATTTGAAACAATAAAACAGGCCGTTATATAAGGTGGTAAGGCTCTCAAATTCTAAAATGGTTTTATAAATTTATTAAATAATATACATTTATTAACTATATTTTTTAATTATGATTATTTACTATATTAATTATTTATGTACTAAATTATTGTAAAATTAACCTGTAATTTGACCAGTTCAATTCAAAGAGCATATAAGGTATGGATAAATATTATAATAATAGTTGTATGTTATAATATCATTGTTGAATGTAGAATGAAAAAGGGTAATTGGAACGTAAGAGTAAAATAATACATACAGTCGAGCATAGCAACCTCCTTCACGACCTTTTTTGAACGTTGACTAAGAATAATTCGATCTGTTTGAAAATTTTTAACTCTTCCTAAATTAATATGTGTTTAATGAAATAGTTATTTAGTATATGAAAAATATTGTAATTATTCGAATCGTTTTCGTCAAACTGGTTTTGGTGTCAAAAGGCTATTATGGAGTGGTGATGTCTGGTCTGGTCATGTATCAACGATGGTGATGTCTGGAATTGACTCATCTCTGTGCATCCATTAAAATCATTTGTGACATTTACTATTATATAGTATACTAGAGGGCCCGGCGGACGTTGTCCTGCCTTGATAAAAAAAAATCTAAAATTCAACTGCAGCGCCACCTACCGGGTCCAACCGTGAATCTAAACCATTCTCGGATCCACTCGAACACGCACACAAAATTTCATCAAAATCGGTCCAGCCGTTTAGGAGGAGTTCAGTGACATACACACACACACAGAAGAAATTTATATATAAAGATATTATTATTCTAAATATCATATATATTTGTTAAAAAGATAAATTAGATCAAGTTACTTGCTGGTTCTTCTCGATGACTGGCTTGTTTTCCGAACCGATGGTAGTTTTGACGTTCATAAGTGCCATATTAGGGACTAAATTGAATAAAGTGTTTTTGATTTGATATGTTTGAATGACTAATAGGTCATGAAGTACTGAGGTACTTTCATTGAAGTTTATCTTTTTTATAGCGTTATCGGTTCGATAACTTGTCAAATTCCGTTTCTGAACAAACAATCGCACTATAAATGTCAGTAAAACTCAACGGACCATTTGACAGTTTATCTTTTTTTTAAACTTTAGATTATTACTGCCATTGTCAAGTAGTTAATAGTATTTCAAGTTCTTCTACCATTCCATTTTGGCAACCAGTCTTCTAGTAGACCATCACTGCTATTGTCAAGTTAGAATCGATATTACAAGTTTATTGATATAATTTCAATGAACTAACAATATGGTGGCCAACTTGTTAGAACTTTCCATGGAATTTTTGTGGCATCTCAGAATTCATGGTCCGTGGTATTATTTTCCATTCACTTCACTTATGCACAATAAACAAACTATATTACATGAAACACCACCAGTTTTACACAATATAGAGTCAAGTAACACAAGATTATGAATAAAAAATAAAATCCACTACATGACAGACGAAGATCCCGCCAAAAACTCGACAGTTTATCTTATGGATAACTTTGTTGAGTCAGTAGTTGGTAGCTTAACCGAGTATCTCAGAAACCGGGCATTACTCGAGTTCCGATTCGAATTATTTGATTCGATTCGTAGATGAATAATTCGTATATTCGTATATCATATATTAATGTTATTCTTTGTTTTATATTGTTTTATGGGGTTTTGAAACTGATACAATTTTATAAGTAAAATGAAACATCAGTAGGTGATTGATACACACACACACATATATATATATATATATACGTACAATTTGTAGGGCTTAGCCAAGATGTTTTCTTCATCAAGTAACAGGTTTTTGTGGCGTTAAAGCTCACGCAGATTCTCGATACGTGTTATTTCAAGTGAAGCATATTCGAACTATGGTATAGAAGTATTGACTTATAGTTGTTACGTAGGATTTTATAGCAAAATGCTCGACTTGGACTTGGTAGGTGGTAGAGCCACGCTGAAGCTATTACTGGTTTCAGTATGAATGGGTCGGCTCGCCCGGGGTAGTACCACCCTCTCACAGAAAACCGATGTGAAGTAACATTGCTTGCATTGTTGCGTTCCTCCCCGTCCAACATAGGCTGGTAACGTACTTGCGACTCCCCTGGTGTTGCAAGTGTCTATGGACGGTGGTGATCACTTAACATCAGGTGACCCACCTGTCCGTTTGCCTCCTATGACATAAAAAAAAACTTGCGTAGGCTTATTTACTAGCTTACCTAATATTGTGTTACAGTGATAAATAAAAACTCTTGTTATAGAGGACACTTTAAAGAAAGTACGTAGAGGTTATAAAGTGGTGGCCACATCCAGTTATATACGAGAAGATTCTTAAAAAACCCGTAGTCGTATTGAGCAAATATGTCGTTGAGACTTATTTGAAATATGTGATTGCCTGTCTTTCTTGAGGATCCGGTGGGATAATACAAAAATATTATAGAAAATAAATCACCTATATTTGTGTCCTTGTCATATCCAGTCAATACTCTTACAGCCGATACATTATTCATATTTCCGTCGAGTCATGGATGTTATTAATTTGAAATAATAGAATTGTTTAAATGTATAAGAATAACAGTTTATATACGAAATACAAAGACAATTATTACGTATAATAGTATAAAATAAAGCTCCCTCCCGCGTCTGTTTGTCTGTCTGTCATTTCGCGGTAAACTCAAAAGCTTTTCAAAAACGGCTTTTCATGCGAATTTCACCAGTGGATAAAGTGATTTACGAGGAAGGTTTTGGTACATAATTTGTAAAGGATTTTTTTTAATAATCAGGCCGGGACAACGTTGCCGGGCCCGCTAGTATAACATATATTTTAAGTTATATAAGGAAAATGTGTACTGAAATACTTTATTCACAAATACTGATTATTGCGACTTGTCAAGGTCTCAAGTATTTGAGGTTGGAACGGAAAGGATCAAGGTATTCCTTTTATAAGATTTCAACTTCTTAAGGTTCTAACTGTATAAGCAATACTGTATGACTTTTTAAAGGTTAGACATGAAATCCATTATAATCCTGGCGTTTATGCTGGAATTGGCTGTCGGAGAACCCGTCATCAGAACCTGGACGTTATACGAGTTAATGACCATAAATAACAGTGATTTAAATGTACAATCTGAGTTCAAACCCTATCTGAGTGAAGCGACGAGCGAGCTCATGAATAACTTTTGGCTTGAGGAAATCAAGGTACCGAATCTTATTTTAAATATATATTTTAGATTCGTAACATTCACCTTTTCTCTATCAGATTGGTATTAAATTAAGATCCAAGAGCGATCAGACAGAACATTCTAAAATATATGAAATCTTACATTCTGAGTCATTACATGAACTTAGAACGTTTGCGCACTCAGAGTTCGATTCAGAGGCCGACATATCACATCAGGTGACAAAGGTAACTAAACATAAGAACTACTTAAATCAAAATGGCTGAATTTTATGTTTTGTATAATACCACTCTAAAGTAGTATCGCCGGACATTTACCGAGGGCCACAACTTTAAAAAAAAATCAAAAGCAGGCAAACGAACAGGTGGGTCATCTGATGTTAAGTGATCACCACCGTCCATAGACACTAGCAACACCAGGGGAGTCGCAAGTGCGTTGCCAGCCTGTGTATGGAGGAGGGGGTAGGGGGAAGGAAAAGGGAGTAGGGAGGTGGGCCTCCGGCGCTCACACTGACCGAACGAAACGCAACAATGCAAGCACCGTTACTTCACGTCGGTTTTCTGTGACAGGGTGGTACTACCCCGGGCGAGCCGACCCATTCATGATGAAATTAGTAATAGCTACAGCGTGGCTCTACCACCAAGTAACCAACTTATGGCAGACGCTTTAAAGCAGACAGAAAAATGAATGGCACTAGGATCTTGAACTGTATATGTTGTAGAAAGTGGGTATGAAGTCATTAATTTTAAGGTCTCCAATGCGAACATCGTATTGGACTGCATCAGGAAATAAGGTTTCATATTAATTATCCTTAGTTTAGTAGACGACACAACAATTCTATATAGCGAATTTGTAATGCAATTAAATAAAAAAATATCCTTTTTTTAACAGACTTCAAAAAGGAGGAGGCTCCCAATTGGATTTTATTTTGAAGTGAGAACTTCTTTAGAGGCTTCGTGCTGTATTTTTTGGCATGATATAAACTTATAATTTCGCGTGATGACATGTTTGTAAGCGTGACCGAGCGTAACCCACGTGTTTTTTTCTGCTTTGACATAAAAAGAAAGTAGTCCGGTGAAGCTGTCAAGGCCTTGCGCTAGGCTAATAGCATAGTCAATTCGAGAAAAAAAAGACATGCTTCATTATTAACCAGGTCTTCCAAATAATCAGTTGTTTTGGTGGTTCGTTGTTTGAATTTTTGTCATGTAATCGATTCGTTGTGTTGGTGACAAACGAAGTTTTGTGTCGACAGAATTTCCGTAAACAGTTTTTTTTAGCCGTCTCTGCACGCGTTACTCCGTTCACCTAGCGGCAGAACAACATGGACTACAGAGGAGCTACTTAATGATACGAATGAAAAGAACACCGAAACTGAGTTAAAAGTACCAGGCTTGGTTCTAGCTAAATCCCAAGCGCGGAAGAACCGTGATTCTGGAAAGAGTGAAGTGAGTATATGAAGATAACTAGGTTTTGCCCGCGACTTCGCTCGCTTGAATGTAGATGTGATATATGCTTTGGAAACAGTATATTTATTTCGGGTTGAAAATTACCCTGGCGTAACTGGCGTACCTTTGCGTAACAAACGAACCCATTTTCGCATTTACATATATATTATAATATTATATATATTACTAGCGGACTCGACGGCAGGCCTTGATAATAAAAAAAATAGTAAAAGCCAATCGCAGCGTCACTTACCTACAAAATTTCATCAAAATCGGTCCAACCGTTTAGGAGGAGTTCAGTGACACACGACAGAAGAAATTTATATACAAAGATATATAAATAGAATGATAGGTTTGCTGTTGTGCGCGTATCTACCAAAAATTATTGGATAGATTTCGAACAATTATTCCTGGTTTTACTTCTTAAAAAATTATTTAAGTATCACGAGTCAATACGTTTGTTGATATACTAATTAATAAGAATGTTGTGATTTTTATGTAGATTTTAATCATAGCTATATTTATAAACAAACGCGGCAAGCTCCAACAATATGGAAACGTGGCAGACGTTCCTCGTCGTAAATTGAGTCGTCTGATTATTTAAACTAGTGGGCGACATTCGACCATAGTTCATTGATTTTTTAAAGTTTGAATTTTATTAGGGTTCTTTTGTCAAAGGGTATTATGTTATAATATCATTGTAAAATGTAGAATGAAAAAGGGTAAATGGAACGTAAGAGTAAAATAATACATACAGTCCAGCATAGCAACCTCCTTCACAACCTTTTTTGAAGTGCTTTATTGACAGATCATGTCAAAATGTCTTTTTTATTTACATGGTTGTATATGTTGTGTAAAATTGAAGCAGTAGTGCGAGTAATGCATATTTTAATTAATTTAATGTACTTCTAATGCATTTTATATAAAATAAATAGCTTTCTGCACTTCTCCTCCATATAAACTTTAACTATGCCAAGTTTTACGTTCATCCGTTCGCCTAATTCCGTTAAAAAGGGATACAAAGGTTAGGCTTCACGTATTAATATATAGATAAACTTTAACTATGCCAAGTTTCACGTTCATCCGTTCGCCCAATTCCGTTAAAAAGGGATACAAAGATTAGGCTTCACGTATTAATATATAGATAAACTTTAACTATGCCAAGTTTCACGTTCATCCGTTCGCCCAATTCCGTTAAAAAGGGATACAAAGATAAGGCTTCACGTATTAATATATAGATAAACTTTAACTATGCCAAGTTTCACGTTCATCCGTTCGCCCAATTCCGTTAAAAAGGGATACAAAGATAAGGCTTCACGTATTAATATATAGATTTACAGTCAGTATTATTTATCACGAGTCATGTATTGGATCACATGTCGAATCACGTCGGTAGTCACCACTTTAGCTACTAGGACTATATGTATGTAGTGATAAATAATGCACTTGGTAATTTTAGAACGTATACTTTATTGGACCTAATATGGTCCGGACGAGACAGAATTGTGTAAACTAACAAATGTGCGGCGGCAGCGTCACAAATACATAAAATTTCAATAAAACCAAATATTTAACGAATGACTAAAACCTAATAATAATATTTAATAATAATAATAATATTTAACTAAAAAAATATCATGATATCTTTATTTAATACTAGTTTTTGCTCGCGTCAATGTGTGTATTGTGGTAAGGCTTTCTCTAAGTCAGTCTGGCTAGCTACTACCTTTAAGTTCAAAATCTACCGCCAAGCACCCGTTGGTTTGTTCCGGTAGCTGCACTTGTGAGTCTGTCCCCTGTATTCATTTAATATCAAACGAGAGTGTTGTCAAACGTAACTATAAAGTATAAAAAAATTGGCTCTCTTAAAGTCAGTTTACGGACGAGAATTTTACGTGTTAAACACTCGGACGCATCGGACGATGGACTGGAAGAGAGATAGATACGTCACAAGCCGAACGCTTAGGCCGATCGCGCCTCTCTATCGCTTGTTCCGCACTCTCGCTTGCACGCTCAGCTCTCGCGGAACGTGACAATGAGTCTTTCGTGCGTGCAGCCGGCATTCATTATCACGTCAAAAGTTACCCGATGTTCTTTTTTGTTTCACTTACTTGTTCTTGTATAACTTTATTTCGCATTTATAATGTCATTAATGAATAAATACGTGTTTTAATTAGGACAATATCGAAGTCAAGGTGCCTGTTCTAGACGTATCCATATGGAAACTAACTGATTTAGATGAAGCTATTGAATTTCAAAAGTATACCAATAGTCATGCACAATCGTTGCCTTATCTAGAGAAGGCTCGCGGGGAACTGACAAGGCAAAATCTGGTGAGTGATGTTGGGAATATTTTATCTTTTAAAATTATACAATATTCTTTTAGTATTTTTAATATGGATTTTAACTAATTTGCAGGAAAAAATAGCTGTAATTACGCCGTATGGATTGTTGAAAAGTCAACAGGGTCACACGGAACTAGTCCCAAAAAAGAATTATAATTAATTAAACACAGCAAGTTTGATTATTTATAAATAATTAAATATAATGTATCGATGTAACTATTCGTTTTATTTCCCTTAAAAAATATTTTGCAGATTCTTGTGGTACTTTCGGCGAAGGAAAACATCGTGTTGAAGCTATACCAGCAGCACGCTATGATGGCTGTTTCGACGTTTGTCCGCTCATGGAGTTTCGTATAAATGAATCAAGGAATTTATAAATAGACAACTTACTTATAAATTTCTTGATATTAATACTACATTTGAAACTAAAATAAAGAAAAGTATCTACGTATCTGTTATATGTTATATGTATATATGTGTCATCTATAGTATATATCTGTTATGTAGATAATATAAATGAAGTTGAAGTATTAGTTGTTTTCTCGGATTAACCTTCCCAACTGCTAAACTTATTTTGACTACATTTTTAGTGACAGATAGAGGACTCTTCAAATTATTATCTACACTATATATTACCACGTTTTTTCTTAGTAGCTATACAGAAATGTCAAATTTTCTATTTAAAAAATAAACTTTTTCTGAGGAGAAGAAACAACAACGAAGCACCATCTAGTTAAATATGCATTGACAGATGTCTGAAGGTAGTGTATTATTTTTTCAAGATAGCAATGGTTGTTCATTTGTAACTGCCTAACCTGAATAATGACGTCTTAAATAGGTGATACCTTTTTTTTTTTAACATGGGGAAATCCCTACGGATTCCCACCCTAGCCGGGCAGCTGAGGGTGGGGTATGTCCGACTTGCACGGACTAAAACCCCATGGTGCCTTCAATCACCTATATATAAGCCGGGGAGCAGGAGCTGCCGAACTGGCACTACGTCTACTCCAAATAGGTGATACCTGTCACTTAATCTGCGTCGTTTATTATCTTACCAATGTATCTTATGTACAGAAGAAAAAATATAAAAATCACATTTTATTTTTTTTATTTCGAACTGACTACGCTATTGACCAAGCAAGGTCTTAACAGCTTCACCGGACTACTAAGGCGAGCGCTTAAGGCACTCAGCCGATTTTACTTTGAGATATAAGAATCACAACGCTTGTCCCACTTCATGACGGTAAAACAAACATCTCTGAACGCGTAGTACTCATAAAAGTTGTAGTTTCATACAACCTTTGAAGGTGGTAGAGCCACGCTGAAGCTATTACTGGTTTCAGCATGAATGGGTCGGCTCACCCGGGTTAGTACCACCCTCTCACAGAAAACCGACGTGAAGTAAGTGCTTGCATTGATGCGTTTCGTTCGGTCAGTGAGAGCGCCGGCGGCCCGCCTTCCTTTTCCTCTCTTCTCCCTCCCCTCTCCAGTCCCCCCACCCCTTCCACCCAAGCACAGGCTGGCAACGCACTTGTGACTCCCCTGGTGTTGCTAGTGTCTATGGACGGCGGTGATCACTTAACATCAAGTGACCAGCCAGTTCGTTTAACCTCCTATGATATAAAAAAAAACTTTAATATTGTTAGTTTTGTTGGCGAATGTGTTTCCATCTGTCTTGGGAGGTGGCTTTCAATTGGTTTTGTGTGTGAAGTATCTTCTTACACCAACTTTGTAATTCTCCATCTGTACATTTATTTGTGCGAGCGACCGATTCAAGCCGCTACGCGAGCGTCATTGAACTACAATTTTATAATCTCTAAATTACAGTACAATACCGTGGGGTATTGTGGGGCAATATCACTATATTAAACTAAGATATCGTGATAGTTTTCTTTTATTAGGAGTGTTTAAAAAGTAAGATGAGAAAAATTGTATCGAACTCTATTCAATAGTTATTGTGTGATGCGCGCAAAATTATAGACCTCTATCGTGTATACATATAACCAAAAGTTTATTCTACCGTATCTGTACTTTTTAGATCTGCATGAAAAATTATTGCAGGGTTCTAGGAATACGTAATAAAATACATTGAAATTATTTTTAGAAATGTCTGTTTGTCTGTTTGTTTATGAACCCATCACTAATAAAGTATACAGTACGATAAAACCTCTTTAAGAAAATCATAAAGCATATCTACGAGTAACATTTAGTCTTCATTTCATTAAAATCGGTTCACTCTATCAAGAGTTATTGTAATTTTAATGAAGGCGCGAATTAAGTACGAGAAAAACCTGTATATTACGAACTATCCGGCTCCGTGACGATAAACACAGCACGATAACTGTGCTCACGGTTTTTACACACATCAAAGGCACTTCGAAACGCTAATTTTGAGTTATTATTGAAATGACAAAGGGGTGCGAATGTTTTTCATAGGGGTCATTCTTAATTCATAGTGTCGAGGGCCGGCATGCCGATCATATGAAAATAACCATGTGAGGCATGGGTAACGGTTTTTTTGAGTACCACGCCGTATACCGAGAGGTCAGATATTTATATACATTCAAATTATTTTATTAATAACTGTATTTTTGCATTATATTTCACGCGGACGTAGCCACATTTAGTTTTATTAATATAAGACGATTTGTATTGGCTGTGTAACTTGTTATTTCAAACATAAAATATACAACATATATACATGTGAACAGCTTGTTTCTATATGGGATCGCTATTGTGGCTTTTGACCACAAAAAAAAACTTGCGGTAATAAACACTAGTTTACAATATTCCAAAAATGATAAACGATTTATCTAATAAAGAGTTGACATATCATTAGGTATTTTATACAGAGTCAAGCATATTACATAATATGTATATTAATCTTGTTCTAGATATCTATATCTGTGGTATAAACACAAGATGAGGTCAGCTCAAAGGTCAACCTTAACTGTTTTAGTGTTGCCTGTTTTATTAATGAGTTTTTTTGCATCTGTTGACTCCAAAATTTACCTTTTAACATGATACACGGGGAGATTTTGGCGGGATTTTAGCCTGTCATGTAGTAGATTTTATATTTTATTCATAATCTTGTGTTACTTTACTCTATATTGTGTAAAATTGGTTGTGTTTTATGTCATATAGTTTGTTTATTGTGCATAAGTGAAATGATTGGAAAATAATACCACGGAGCGTGAGTTCTGAGATGCCACAAAAAATCCCTGGACAGTTGTAACAAGGGAGCCACCATCTTGTTGGAACATAAATATTGACATTGGAATGATTACACGACACTAACTTGTAATACTATTAACTACTCGACAATGGTTTAATGGTGGTAGAGCCACGCTGAAACTGTTACTGGTTTCAGCATGAATGGGTCGGCTCGTCCGGGGTAGTACCACCCTCTCATGGAAAACCGACGTGAAGTAACAGTGCTTGCATTGTTGCGATACGTTCGGTCAGTGAGAGCGCCGGAGGCCCACCTCCCCTCCCCTCTCCTCTCCCTCTCCCTCCCCCCCAAAGGGTGGCAACGCACTTGCAACTCCTCTGGTGTTGTTAGTGTCCATGGACGGTGGTGATCACTTGACATCAGGTGACCCACATGTTCGTTTGCCACCAATGACATAAAAAAATGACAGTAATAATCGAAATGATTGGTTGTCAAAAATAAAGTTTAAAAAGAAATCCATTCAGACAATCGCCATCACTCATACATAAAATATATTATTTATTTTTAATTAAATATTGTTTGATTTGTATTAGTTGTTTTTCAACGCTATTGATTTTGACATTAACATACCCAAAAAAATTTACATTAATTTTTATTTCAATTTCAAGAAAATATACATATGATTACAACGGTATAATGTGAAGAGATTGGATTTTTTGTTTGGTTGATTGAAAAAAACTCTTTCACCTTTTTTAACCAGGGGAGATCCTGTATTGGACATTCTCTCCTTCGTGGGAGAAGCGGGTGTTATCAGACTCTTACTGCCTAAAACATGGTATTAGTCGCGCGAGCATGCACCGCGACACCCCGACGGTCCTTACCGTCCAGCTACGAACGCCATGCCCAGGCTGTTCACTGACCGAGATAGCCAATCAACGAGTTAAATTCCGATAAAAATCAGAACAAATCCAGGAAGACCAGCAAAATTGGCAACCCTACTTAATTTTCCATAACTGGGGATCGTGTTATATCTAATCATTTATGTGAGTATAGAAATTGCACGTCCTTATCAAGAGTTTATACATTTGAAGGGTCTCGGTTATGACCTTTGACTGTCAGTAAAGATTTTGTGGTCACTATCAGTAATTTATATATGTATATGTATAAATATTTTCAACCATACTATTATATAGATAGGTGTGTGAATCGATTACGTAGAGTGAACTTGTACGACATATTTAAGCGTTTTCCGTCGGCATTTGTCGCCTAAGTGGATTCTTCAATTGTCTCTTTACCTTACACGCATTGGGATAATACTTGTGAGTGATGCAAAAATTGTAAGTTACAAATTATATAATAAGCAAAAATGAAATTAAAACAATAAATCTTATGTTATATAATTATTTGTATTATGTTTTATTGATTAAAAGCAACGGAAAAAAACATTAAGGGCTCTAATATTATTATATTTTGAATAAAATATAATTATTTTGTGAAAATAATATCAACTCCTAAGTATTAGTGCATCGCAAAGTACTTCCTATAACTTAATAACATCCTACTATAAGTTAAACATTTTCTTCATATGTAATTTCTAAATACTTATTTTAAGTTATATGCTACCTCAGGCATAGCAGCAGCTGGTGTTTGGCCGGATTTACTGATTTTAATCTATACTAATATTATAAAGAGGTAAAGTTTGTGAGTTTGTGACGTTGTGACGTTATAGGGGGTTGTAGGGGGTAATTTGAAGAACTACTGGTCCAATTTGAAAAATTCTTTCAGTGTTATATAGCTAATTTATCGGGAAAGGTTATAGGCTATATATCATCACGCTAAGACCAATAGAAGCTGGGGTCCAATGAAGAGTCTTTCAAAATCGGGGCATTTTTTCCTGTTGAGAGCTTCCGCTGCGTGTTAGCGTTAACCGAAAGTAGCTACGCGGACGAAGTCGCGGGCAGGGGCTAGTTTTTTATATTTATATTGTGTAATATTGGTGGCATCTTCCACAATATAGTTTAGTTACTGTGCACAAATAATATGGTCTAGTAGTGATCATATAGAATATCCTGCCACCGCTTTGTCAGAACGACCAAGTAAAGGCAAATACAGAATCTCAGATCTCAGAAGATCTAATTTTTCGTCAGTATTGCAGGGATTATTAACGGATTACTAATATATTTATTGCTTGAATCGTTCTCTACAAATATGTCTTCTGTATCATTTAAAAGTACCAGGTTTTAACTACGCAACGTCAATGTCAATGGGGTGTAAGGGGTGTCGAATAACATCATAAGACTTGAGACACCCAAGTCAACCTCACCTTCACGTTTTACAGCCTGACTGGGTCGCAACCACCATGTATATGGCGAAAAAGCCCGTCATAGTGATTCGCTTCTGCGGATCGCGTATCGGGATCAGCTTGTGCATATCCAGCTTTTCGCAAGCCGGCATGACAGCGGCGACCGGCAATAGATAGTTTCTCTCTCGGTGGTTGCCATTGTTTTCGGATTGTACTGTGCTTGCCATCAGGCATAGTGCAGAATTTTGCCATGCAACTATAAAAAAAAAATGTCTTTTATAATTGCTGTATTATTAATTGTTATTTACATAAGGAAGATCTTGTTATATATTTTTTACTAAACAAATCGAATTTGTTAATAGGTACATGATGAAGATTATTGTTTTCGCTGCACTGATAGTGTCCGTGGTTGGTGGACCTATTGTGAAAACGTGGAGAATAGATGAGATGTCGAATGCGCTTTATACTGGAAGTGGAGATGTCGATCCTGAAATAAAACCATACGTGGATGAGGCATACACCTCACTAGTTCTCGCTCTGTTTGCTAGTAATTTTACGGTAAATGTTCTTGTTTTATCAAAACAATTTAGAGTGTATAA
Organism: Antheraea pernyi; assembly: GCA_015888305.1. Taxonomy (NCBI): domain Eukaryota; kingdom Metazoa; phylum Arthropoda; class Insecta; order Lepidoptera; family Saturniidae; genus Antheraea; species Antheraea pernyi. The sequence goes on along the minus strand of MU158805.1, from coordinate 3,168,877 downwards.
CTTAATAAGAGCGTACTAATATCGCGTCATCCCACGTAGTGACCTTATAAGTCTGAGTTAATATGGTGAAGGTCAATTATGTGACCACTTTAGATTGGTCACAAGTCGCTCTTGATTAGCCAATTAGTTGCTTTTCAACAAGTTGAAAATCATTGTTTTCTGCTGCAAAGTATAATATTAATATACATATATAACGAACGAACAGGTGGGTCACCTGATGTTAAGTGATCACCACCGTCCATAGACACTTGCAACACCAGGGGAGTCGAAAGTGCGTAGCCAGCTTGTTTTGGGGGAAGGGGAGGGGAGATGGGCCCCCGGCGCTCTCACTGTACGGATGAAAGGCAACAATGCAAGCACTGTTACTTCACGTCGGTTTTCTTTGAGCGGGTGGTACTACCCCGGGCAAACCGACCTATTCATGCTAAAACCAAGTAATAGCTTAGCTAAAGTTGTCAACTATACTTTTTAATAATGTAAATAAACTTTGATAAATACATTTTATACTTTTGTATAAAAATAAATTATACGAAAATACTTTACTTGGACTATCTAGAAAATATATTTCATCCACGCTTAATGTCCGCGACCTCCGTTTTTAATGAGTAAAAAAATGTATAATTGTTTTTAAACTTGTATCTAATATTGAAAAAGGACTTATGACATTTTCAAATGCAACCAAATTGTTAGCATGATCTAAAAGCACAAAAAAAACGTATTAAAAGAAGATAAAAAATATGAAAAATAAATTTTTTCCTTGCAAATACTTTTTTGAAATGAAACTTCTCATGGGAGAGATTTGATATCCTGATCGGCAACCTTTTTGTGCGACGAAACGTGGTGGGGGTAAACACTGTGTCGGGTAGAGAGTTGAACACCGGTTCTCGTCCGATCACCGAAGTTAAGGAACGTAGGGCGCAATCAATACTTAAACGGATGACCGCCTGGGCACACCGCGTAACATTGGGCTTCTGTTGTTTTTTTTTTAATTTAATTTTTTTCCCTTAATACAAATTTTCACGTATATCGTGTGTTTTTTCGCCACATCATGTGTTTTTGCACCACATTCTGTATTTTTTTGTTCATGCAATTGGATATGTAATTTTTCTGCAAAAAAGCTGGTAACCCTAATATAACTTATAAAGAGAACTGACTCTGGTTGTGAATAAATGGTTAAACTTTGATAAATGTTTGGTTAATAAACTTAAGAATAGCAGCTAGCCAAGTAATAAAAAATGCGCTGTAAGAACAATTGTATGCAACTGTCGTACTAAATATTTTTATTTGTTGATCTTTTAAAATATTCCCACTAATGATTTCGTGTAATAACCACGAATTTATAATTTAAAAAAGCATTATTTTTTGTAATAAATTATTTTAAAATGCTGTATATTAATGTTATGGTTGATATATTTTATTTTTTCACTTATTTAGTCGCTTAGTTAGTTTCGTTTACAGATATCGCTGTCACAGATACGAAATACACGTTTGAGTTCATGTGACATATATGTATGCCTTATTAATTCTTATATGCATGATTCGTTTAGCTAGTTTAAGTAAATTTCGCGTTGTTGCACACAAGACAACGGCCTTCTTTTTTCGCGGGGGAATCCTCTTGAAGATCTGCACTTAACAAGGCAGCACAGGTGAGAATATCTCATTTCTACTGAATAGACCCCATCGGTGTTCTTCTTGCACCATTTAGCCGGGTGGGCAGGAACGGCCTCTGCACTGCTTCTACCCGACTCGGCAGGTGTTTACCCCTCATCAGGGCGCCGACTCGTAGTCTGAAGAGGAAAACCTTGGCCCTCTCAGACGAACTGATGGGAAGGGCAATGAACATTAATGAGCCTTACCCACGTGGGCCTGTGTTAGAGTTGTCAGGGCGACAAACATGCCCGTGTCCATCGCCCGCAACAACAGAAACAACAAGGCAACAGCCTAAGCCAAGGACACTTTAGCATCCTTGAGCTTACTGTCAAGTGGCTTAGCGCTATAAGCGTCCACCTTTATTAGTCCAGTGAAGCTGTGAAAACCCATGAGGCCATTAGCGTTTGTCAGTTCGAGAAATATATATTTCTCGAGTTGAAATGAAATAAGTAGAATTTTCTTTATTAGCGAGAAAAATTACGAAATAGAAATAAAAAACTTCCTTATTGTTGGAAAACATCACGGTTACAAAGTAAATAAAGAAAATCTTTATATATAAAATTCTCGTGTCACAATGTTAGTAATCATACTCCTCTGAAACGGTTTGACCGATTTTTATGAAATTTTATATGCATATTCAGTAGGTCTGAGAATCGGCTACTATCTATTTTTCATACCCCTAAGTGATAAGGGTTGTCCACCCCTAACATTTTTTTTTTGGCCTTTTTTGTTATAATGAGGCCTTAAATAATACATACAACCCTAAATTTTCACCCTTCTAACACCAATCCCTATTTTTTAATAGTCATTTTAGTAATTAATCGAGTTTCATGCCGGTTCTTCTCGATGATTGGGTTGTTTTCCGAACCGGTAGTAGCTTTGACGTTCATAAACGCCTTCTCGGGGCCTAAATTGAATAAAGAATTTTTCGATTTTGATTTTGAATCATTTTTCATCCCACTCGATAACTGATCAATTATCACTTGGTAAGTTTTACCAGAGAAAGAGCTAATTAAAACCAAGTCGTCGTCTTTTCTGTGACTGTTTTTCACATGTATTTAGATTAAAATTTCTCTGAGCTTATGGCAAAGCTAAAATTTTTGTACAAAAACGCCTATTTTATCAATCTTCTATCTATCTATCTATACTATAATAAAACTGTAACAAAGCCGTCTGTACATTAAATATTTTTTGAAAAATTTGATAGGGTTAGACTTTGTTATCGATCTATAAGCCAAAAATAACCCTTTCACAATTTTTGTCTGTCTGTCTGTCAGTCTTTCTGTTCGTGTGAAAACGTATCACTCTGAAAGCACTGAACCAATTTTGACAAAACTTGACACAGTGACACCAAATATTACAAGGTTACATTTAGGATACTTTTTGTCCCATAAAATGCAGGGAGTTCTCCAGGATAACAAGAAACAAAAAAATGTAGTTAATGTAACTAGACTTTTTTTGCGACACTTTAGTACAAGAGCCAGCAACGTTGGAAGAACGAGAATTTTAGAAAAGTTGGTTCTTTAATATGACGATATATTATGTTCTTCCAAACAGGATTGAGGATACCTGATAGCCGGTTTACGTTGTTTTTAATGCGCATCACAACTTTACACGTTAAAATTTTGATTTCTAAATAATTTTAGGAATGTCTTTTTTCAGTAACTTTTAAACGCTATTAAAAGCATGAATTTATCACTGCCACACAATTTCGTTATTGATAATACTGTGCCCGATGATATTGTTTATAAATATAATTTCAAACAATTTTAGTTTTTCCATTGCAAAGAACATATTTTATTTTATTAACCATTATGGTATTGAGGGTTGCTATTATAGTAATAGTATGCCTATTCTTTGGATTCCGTTGACCGTCTACCATTTTTAGATTAACTTTTTTATACATTTTTACTGCAAAGACGAAAGGACCTAAGGTTGCAGGCGGGTGTCAGCCATAGTCCTCGTCAATTTTATGACTGCTCTGAATATAGCCGTAAGTTCGGTCTTACGCGTCGTCTAGTCAAGAGTTTAATATAAACCAAAGTCAGAATATTATTATAGGAATTTAAAATTATTTATATATTATCCTATATATAATAGATTATTATTTATCCTTAAGTTGTCTCGATGCTATATCTATAAACGTATTTATAACTAAAGTTGTGTTCTGCTGTCATAAAGCGATCAAAAAGTTTGTCGAGAACAGTACTCATAATAAAGACAATACAACGGAAGTCCGTTACGGCAATATGGCGTCACGTTTCTGTAGCATTCGGTTTTTAAATATTTTTGATTTTCTCTATAAATAGTTTATAAACAAATGAGTGATATAATTTATGAACAAAATATTGAATTTGAATAATAATAAAAATCATACAATTGAATTAATTATGTATATATGGATGCGCGCCCGTGCTGCCATCTGGTTTCAATGTAAGTAATTAGCAAATTAAATCAAAGCTTCATTCAAATCAAATCAAAAATTCTTTATTCAGTTTAGGCCCTATTAAGGCACTTATGAACGTCAAAGACTACCACCGGTTCCGAATGTTTTCCCAGTCATCGAGAAGATCCGGCAAGAAACTCGATCGGGTACATTTTTGTAACCTATATTTCCAATAAATCATACAATAGCTTTTAGTGGATGGACAGAAAGGAGTAAATTTCAGACAACACTATCATTCACATACTGATCCACTCTATAATATCCTTTTGAAACTAAAACCCATTTGATGTGGTGCTTAAATTTATGAACGCTGCCTTAACAATGAGAGATATATGATTGAGTTCTTGAGAAAAGTTGTAGAGCTTGGATAATGCCAGCGATATCATATGTTTAACTTTTATATTTAAGTTACATAACGTAGTTTTTATATTAAAAAAATAATTAAAATCGTTAAGTGATGTTTACGATACATAGGTATTATCAACAACAATTATGAATTCTTATCAATACCTAATGATATAATAACTGAGCAACAGCAACGAATTTATAATATGTCAAAAGTAAAATAAATTTGTCAAAATTAAGATTGAATGCAGATTTCACGTATACTTTACAAATTCTTATGAAACAAACAACTAAAAGAAAATGGCAATTTAATGTACAAGAGGTACTGGGAAGACATTTATCGGCAATATATGTAGGTTAATTTTTATTTTCATTGGCCTTTTAAGTAAAGCTGCGAACAAGTGCTAGGCTTATTTTAAAAGATTTCTCACATACCAACTGGGTATATGTTTTAGTGAGTCCCTGAATAGTTTCGATTCACAATTGGAAATTCTATATATCACTGCAATCGGGTTTTAGGTTTTTTAAGATTATTTGCGTTTAAAAATACAATTGAAACCGGTAACAACCGATTTGGTGCAGACGAAGTTGCACGGGTCAGCTAGTAAACATATAGATTCATTAGAAATGCCCAACAACAGCACCTCCATTCAGCTACATGCTGCAGTAAAATTGAGTGGTACTACATCGTTCATTTTCAATGGGGAGTCATAGGAGTGTACTGGCATGTAGTCGGTGGCTTAACAAAACTATTAATGTTGAATACGTAGCACAGTACAATAATCATATATATTAATACGTGAAGCCTAAACTTTGTATCCCTTTTTGACGGAATTGGGCGAACTGATGAACATGAAACTTGGCATAGTTAAAGTTTAAATGGAGGAGAAGTGCAGAAAGCTATTTATTTTATATAAAATGCATTAGAAGTACATTAAATTAATTAAAATATGCATTACTCACACTACTGCTTTAATTTTACACAACATATACACACATGTAAATAAACAAGACATTTTGACATCTGTCAATAAAGAACTTCAAAAAAGGTTGTGAAGGAGGTTGCTATGCTCGACTGTATGTATTATTTTACTCTTACGTTCCAAGTACCCTTTTTCATTTTACATTCAACAATGATATTAACTGTAATAAAATTCAAACTTAAAAAATCAATGAACTATGGTCGAATGTCGACCACTGGGCGCCCACTAGTAACAATAATTGCTCATATTTTAAACGATTTTTTTTTTATGTCATAGGTGGCAAACGAACAGGTGGGTCACCTGCTGTTAAGTGATCACCACCATCCATGCACACTAACAACCCCAGAGGAGTCCTAAGTGCGTTGCCATCTTTCGGAGGGAAGGGTTAGGGGAGGGAAAAGGAGAGGAGAGAGGAGAGGGGAGGGGAGATGGGTCTCCGGCGCTCTCACTGACCGAACGAAACGCAACAATGCAAGCACTGTTACTTCACGTCGGTTTTCTGTCAGAGGGTGGTACTACCCCGGGCGAGCCGACCCATTCATGCTGAAACCAATAATAGTTTCAGCGTGGCTCTACCACCATTAAAATTTTTGATTTTGTGATTTTTGACAAAACTAATAAAAAACCAACGACAGCAGAAGATACGTGAGGACGAAGACTCTGCAAAAAAATAATAATTGTGGCTGTTAATATTTCCGCTAATTCTTTGAGTTTCACCAGGTCAAAATTTTTATTACATATTTTGTTTGTATTCGAAGGCTGTAACCCGACAAGTCGTTCCGTCTCCTAGAGGATTACCTAGATGGACGATGGACGAATTGTACGCAGCTATGAAAGATCCGAATACAAACCCAAATTATCTGCCAGCTATATCGAAATCCTATGAATATTTGAAAAATACACATGAAGTTGGAGAGGAACCATTGGTATGTACCTATTCGAATTATAATTTTCTTTATGATAAGTACATCGTTTGACCATACCTATTGTTTGTATGATTTCTAGACTCGCTTTTTAGCTCATTATTCATTCATTTTTATTTACTTAATATTGTATCTGTAAGTAGCTGTTACCCGCGTTTCATCCGTGTGGTATTTCGAAAAAAAAACTTTCAATCAGTATAAACATGCGCAGAATCACACGATTCTGAACACTACTTCTTCAGCTTATTAAATTTGCGCGGATCCTTAAATTTGTTTTTCTAAAATAAAATTAACCTAAGTTATTCCTTATAATATTCGCTATCAGTCAATAAATATTCCGTTAAAATTGATTCAACCGTTTTAGAGATTGGCCAAAATGAACAGAAACACAAAAATTTTACAACCTGTGTAACTATGTTTTCATATCCCTTTAGTAAAAACCTGTTATTCTAATATTACACACATACACTTGAATATTATGCATTTGTATAGATAATTCGACATTACGTTGTTTGTATCTAAGCAATCGAACTTTGTTCATCAAGTTTGTACCTGAGCAATCGAACTTCGCTCATCAAAAATCAGAATCTCAGCGAAATACAAAGTTTGATTCAGATAAAGTAAATTTTTATATATACATATACAAAAATTACTCACTTGAACTTACAAGATTATAATGTATTGTAATATATAAAATACAGTACCTGTTGGAAACCAAAGAACTAAATAAAACGTAGAAATAAATTATTAGGAAATGAATGAAAAATTATTGAATGAAACCTTGATGTCCTAACTTCAGTAAATCAACGTGAAGCACAGAATATTATATCTATAGGACTGGTTCACTCATTTTAAACTTTTTTTTCCAAGAACGACATGGAAATCCTATACCTGGCAATGGATATATCAACGTGGACTCTATCAGACTTGACAGAAGCTATCGCGAACCCTGAAACAAATCCTGAGTTAATACCTTATTTAGAAAACGCTCGTACTAAACTGACATCGTATCCGGAGTATCAAAATAAGGTAATCATAAGAAGGTGGCTCATAGCGTGGGCTTTATCAAATTCTGTATGGTTTGTAGTTTCCATTCTTTTAAATCAACTCTGGATTTATATTAATGGAAGATTACAGTTACTTAATAGAAAGTTTTGATACTGCTTTTGAATGCAAAATTGATTACTAAGAACCTACATGCATATTCTTGTATAGCTAAATATTTGTAAGAATGGCGGAATTTCTATAAACTGTTTCTTGCTTGAAGCAATAGTTCTTGCATTATTATGTTCCAGTCCATAATATATGCTAGCTATATCGGTACAACGAAGCGCTTCAGGCCACTCCTCAGAAGTAGGAACCAAAATTTTGGGATGGCCTAAATTAGAACGGTGTTGCTTTTGAGGTTACTTTTTGATGACTGAACATGAAAACGACTGAATACCTTTTTACAGTTTATTAAATAATAGAAACGGAGTGAATGTACATCTCTTTTATCATAATCAGCCTGTAAGAGCCCCACTGCAGGGCCATAGGCCTCTTCCCGAAGGAAGGTATGGGCGTAATCACCACGCCAGCCCACGACGTATTTGTGATTTCAAACTCTGATAAATCCACAGTTCTATATTTTTCCCACATATAGTAGTAGATACTACAAGAACATTTCTCAAGGTTCAGATTTCCTCAAGATATTTCCTTTCACCGTCAGACTATAGTGTTACCAATTTAAATTAGTAAATGTACGAGAATTTCGTTGGTACATGCCGGGGTTCGAACCTGCGGACATCGAAATCATATTCAACCGGTCAAACCACTAGGCCACCACGACTTTCCCTTTGATAGTTTGTACCATGTAGATACTTGTCAATCGTTAAGTTTAGGATACGTTACAAATATAATAAATAAATACATCCGAGTTAGTATTGAATTTTTTTCGTACAAACCAATGATTTTTTATAAGTAAAAAGGTGTAGATACGCTACCTACATGATATTTTGACACACATACGTAAAGTAATATTATAACGCCACACTATTTTAGATAAAATGTGGCAGTAAGATGGCATATTCTCAATATCGGTGGTCAAAAAGAGATAGTTATATGTTGCTTAGGTACGGGCGGATTGATGAGGCTAGATCACGTTTGTTAGCTATCCAAGGATTACCAAGGCGCTGTCGAAGCGCTTATGACGTATCTACAGTTTTTTAGTTATAATATATTATCATTGGTACAAACTCGATGTCCGTTGAATTGATAATCCAGTCTTTTGTAAGCATTATTATGAATATTAATTCTCTGTACTGAATACTATGCCATAGTCATTTATTAATTACCTATTTTTTACAGTCAAAAATCACCATTGTTACAAAGTTGGGTCTTATAAAACCGGACCCAAACTTAGTACCAACAATAGCTCCCACGGAATCAACAACTTTCACGGAATCAACGACTAATGAGATAATAGTTTCCACGGTATCAATGATTACAACGGAAGCAACAAGTTCCAATGAATCAGTAACTTCTGAAGAATCAAAATCCAAAGAAGCTTAAGGAATAATAATTATTAAAATTGGTTCAATTCTATTTTCTTAAATAAAAAAATAACGTTTATATAGAACTTTTATTTTTCTTCACTGTGCGCAGAAGATGGGTTTGTTTTTTTTAAATTTATTTATTTATTTTAAAAATAATCATCAATAATTTATAATATGTTTAGTAGAAAGAAAAACTAATTAACTTTAATGTACCTTAAGCAAAATTAGCGAATTCTTAATAGTTTTTGATTATTTTTCAAAACCGAGGTCAACGGTATATGCGTACTCTTGTGATAGCTGTTCCACAGGAATACTCACAGTAGCCCATACGAATACGTAGAGTACCACAAGAGTAGGGGAAAAAGGGACAATTAGAGTCAGGGGGCAATGATGGTCGGCGTTCTAGTACCTAGACGAAAGTAGCTAAAGAAACGAATATCGTCCATAAAGACTCGTTACGTTCAGTACGCATCAATCGTAAGGACAGGAAGGCCGTTACGCTTTTTCGCGCGCATTGGATGTAATTTTAAGTGTTCACAAATTAAGCAGTAAGGAGATCAGTACATTAAATTTAAATATTTAGAGCGCTATTAAATTACCAGAAGTATTTTTTAAATCGATAATATAAGTTTAAAGGCCCATAATAACCTGCTCTAAATATTTAAATTTAATGTACTGATCTCCTTACTGCTTAATTTGTGAATTTAATAGCAAATTAAAGTTTTATTTCAGTTTTTCACACATTTAGTACGATCGGGTAATAAGGGTCACTGCAGTGCGGGCAATGAGAGTTGACTCCCATTGCCCACAATCATTGTAACATACCTAAAAAAGTTAACTGTCGTTAATTACTATTCCAGAAATGCCGAAAATACGTCACAGGTCCACAAATAAGGCTCAGTGGTCATCTGAAACACTATCAAAAGCTGAGGTTCTTATGAGTCAAGGCCACTCTATGAGAAGTGCTGCAAAAGCCATGAATATACCTTTTTCAAGCCTCCAAAAGCGGTTAAAGAAGAACAATTCATCGGAACCACGTCTCGGACGACTTCCTGTATTCACAGCAGACGTAGAAAAGGTTTTGTCACAGGTAAATACCCTCAGACATGGACAATAGTGGTCAAAGATGTTTTTTTTTTAAAGTTCAATGGCTATTGATATATGATTCCAAAGGTAATGAAACTGCCTGAGACTGATAGTGTAATGATTATATTACTTTAAACGTTAAATAAAATAAAGGTAAAGTAAAAATTGTGTGTTTTATTCTATATCTTGCTTAAGTGACCCCCATTACCCCCTTTTCCCCTACATTCATAGTCTAAAACGATCAGTACCAGCCTGTCTCTCTAAACAGCGCGTGCTCACGCCCACGCCCGCGTAACCACAGATCACGCCGCCGTGGTCTGGGGGTAAATTTCGCTCCCGCACACCAGACTAGGCCCCCCTCGGCAACGGCTCAAGCCTAGGTCCGTTCCCTCGGCGTAGAGCCCTTGAGTACGCTGCTCGCGCGATACACTGACACAAAATCTTACATCACTGCGAAAACATTACACATATCACCTCCACACACGTGCACGCATACACGCTAACACATGCAAGTGGAAGGGTTATATTTTTTCCCGGACTATTAAGGCGAGCGCTTAAGGCACTCGGCCGATTTTATTTTGACAACTAGCTCAAGGGTGTGCGGCACACCTCGGCTTTGGCTGTTGCCTGATACATGAAAGTCTGAGCTAACCTAAGCTAAGCTAACTATTCATACATATATGAGTTGTTGAAACATATGTGTGTACCAAGCATACATACCTCAACAACTCCTATATATATTTCGTATCGGATAATATTCTAAACTATTTCAGTTTGATAAGGGAAAAAATAAAACCCTTCCACCACGGACTAAAACCCCATGGGTGCCCGCAACCGCCATGATGGGGGACAAGGGATGACAGAGTATTCCACATGTCGCCCCGACGGCCGGCCCAGAAAGAAGATCCTGGGCCTTCCGCTAAAGAGAGACAGCCTGGCACGCGTAGACTATCTCCCAGACGGCCGAACCAGTGCAATGGAGAGACGGGCCCCCCGACCCATCC